>CAWUFW010012943.1:0-508184 GCA_963921515.1 Calotriton arnoldi
ATGCATTCAGTAAGACATGTTTAATCATTCACTTATACAGTCAGTCACGCACCTACTAAATCATCCATTCAGACACTTATACACCCACTCATTCTTCAATACACCTTGGCATTTATATATATAAAACATATTTAAACTTTACAGAAACACACAGTCACTGGATGATGTCATCAGTGATGTCGTCAGTGATGTCATTTGAGATGTCATCAGTGATGTCACTGACCATGTCATGAGTGATGTAATATGTGACGTCATCAGCAGTGCATTGCGGGGGCGCGAGTTATAGTTAGCTCAACTAACTATAATGGCTGAATTTCTCTGGTTTTGTACGAGTGAAATGTCCAACTAACTATAACGTCCCTGAAGCCTGAGGTTTTTTCAGTGAATTTCTAAGGTTTTTAAATGCTAATTTCTAACTATAACGTCCCTGAAACCTATGGTTTTTCAGTGAAAATATATATATATATATATATATATATTCACTGAAAAAACCATAGGTTTTAGGGACAGTTATAGTTAGTTGGACATTTCACTCGTACAAAACCATAGAAATTCCCCGTTATAGTTAGTTCAGCTAACTATAACTCGCGCCCCCGCAATGCACTGCTGATGACGTCACATATTACATCACTCATGACATGGTCAGTGACATCACTGATGACATCACTGATGACATCTCAAATGACATCACTGATGACATCACTGATGACATCATCCAGTGACTGTGTGTTTCTGTAAAGTTTAAATATGTTTAATATATATAGGGAAAGGAGTATTGAAGAATGAGTGGGTGTATAAGTGTCTGAATGGATGATTTATTACGTGAGTGACTGACTCTACAAGTGAGTGATTAAATGTATCTTACTGAATGCCTGGGTTAGTGACTAAACTGTGTGAATGTCTGTATCCGTCTGTCTGTTGGTTTGTAAGCGGCTGCATGGCTTTCTGAATAGCTACATGAGTGTCTACATGGGTTATTGATTGATTGTCTGAGTATCTGTATGAGTGCCTGAGTGTTTGTGTGGGTGGGTGTGTGTGACTCTGTGCATAGATGTGTGAGTTGGTGATTCACTGGGTGCATGGTTTCAAGAGTGCATCTGTGATGGACTGTATGGGTGGGTGAGTGTGTGTATGGGTGTGTTAGTGATTGAATGTATATCTCAGTGGTACATGTGTGAGTAACTACATATGTGAAAGGCAGTATATATGTGTGTTGGAGTATATAAATGGCTATAAGTGAGAGTGTGTGATTGTGAGAGTGGCTGTATGGATGAGTGTGTACTTGTATCAGTGATTGTATAAGAGCGTAAGAATGTGCTAGTATTTGTATGAGTAAGTGAGCTGGTGTGTGTATAACTGTATAGGTGAGTAAATGGGTGTGTGATTAAGTTTTTGCATGACTGACTAGGTGTGTGAGTACTCTCTATGGATGAGTGGCGGTGTGTGAGTGTTTATATAGGTGTATGAGTGCATATGATAGTCCTGTACTGAGTGACTAAGTATGAGTGACTGTACGGGTGAGTGAGTGGATGTGTGTGTAGACCTAAGAATCAGTGAGTGGGTATGTAGTTTTTGGTGTTGGAGTGTCTATGGTTTTGAGAATGGCAGTCTGTAATTTAGAGTGGGTGTATCAAAAGTTATATTAGGGTGTGAGAAGATGCATGAAATTATCACATGGACGATGTCATCAGTGATGTCATTTGAGATGTCATCAGTGATGTCATCAGTGATGTCACTGACCATGTCATGAGTGATGTAATATGTGACGTCATCAGCAGTGCATTGTGGGGGCATGAGTTATAGTTAGCTGAACTAACTATAACGGGGAATTTCTATGGTTTTGTACGAGTGAAACGTCCAACTATAACTGTCCCTAAAACCTATGGTTTTTTCAGTGAATTTCAAAGGTTTTTTAAATGCTAATTTCTAACTATAACGTGTCTGAAACCTATGGTTTTTTCAGTGAATTTCAAAGGTTTTTAAATGCTAATTTCTAACTATAACGTGCCTGAAACCTATGATTTTTAAGTGAATTTCAAAGGTTTTTTAAATGCTAGTTTCTAACTATGCCTACAGAGGTAGGACATGTGAAGAAAGAATAAAAACGCACAGAAAGAAGCAAAAGATGTGCAGAAAGAACCAACAGAGGAGCAGAAAGAGGCCTTGTTGCAAAATCATCCTGTGCCCACAACTTTTTCAGACGGGTACTGGTGGTAACTGACTCTGACTAACCAGAGCCAGTGCTATGCTAAAAGACACTTAGAATACAGTGAAAACACCTACATTCACTAGGGAACACTATGCGTTGGGGTACCCCTGTGATTAGCATGACCTCCTCTGCAAGTCCCTAGTACATAATAGGGCAGGGGGATTAAAACTACCTCTTAAAACGCACGCTACAGGGCGCGTTTGCACAGTGGTGAAGGGAGGGGGCCTGAGGTGACATGTGTGCAAACGCACCCCGTGGCGCGTTTTAGGTTGCGGGATTAAGTCCCCTTGAATTCTGAGGTCCCTGGGGCCCAACTAGCCCCCAGGTATCTACAGTTAGGACCACAGAGCTGAGTTGCAGAGAGGCGTTCCGAGGCCACGCACCTTTTTCACCTCTCTGCAACGCAACTCTGTTGTGCTTACTGAAGGTACCTGGTGGGCTAGTTGGTCCCAGGGTCCCTCAGGATTCAAAGGGAATTAATTCCCCAACTTAAAACGCACCACAGGGCGTGTCTGTGCACATGTCACCTGAGGCCCCGCCCCTCCCTTCACCACTGTGCAAACGCGCCCCGTGGTGCATTTTAAGTTGGGGGATTAGGTCACCTTGAATCCTGAGGGTCCCTGGGGCCCAACTAGCCCACTAGGTACTTCCAGTAAGCACCACAGGCCTGCGTTGCAACGCCTGTAACAAATTGTGCAGTTGTGTTTAGGTAGTGAAGAGGGTCGTGCTGGGGTAGTGTTTTAGGGTTTAGGGTAGTGCAGTGGTGTTTGTGTAGTGTAGGGGGTCATGCTGGGGGTAGATTTCAGGGTTTAGGGTAGTGCAGTGGTGTTTGCGTAGTGTAGGGAGTCATGCTGGGGGAGTGTTTTAGGGTTTAGGGTAGTGCAGTGGTGTTTGGGTAGTGTAGGGGTCTGTGCTGGGGTAGTGTTTTAGGGTTTAGGGTAGTGCAGTGGTGTTTGGGTAGTGTAGGGGTCGTGCTGGGGGTAGTGTTTCAGGTTTAGGTAGTGCAGTGGTGTTCTGGGCAGTGTAGGGGTACGTGCTGGGGGTAGTGTTTTAGGGTTTAGGAGCAGTGCAGTGGTGTTTGGGCAGTGTAGGGGGTACTGCTGGGGTAGTGTTTCAGGGTTTAGGGTAGTGCAGTGGTGTTTGGGTAGTGTAGTGGTTCGTGCTGGGGTGGTGTTTTAGGGTTTAGGGCAGTGCAGTGGTGTTTGTGCAGTGTAGGGGTCGTAGGGTGGTGTTTCAGGGTTCAGTGCAGTGGTGTTTGTGCAGTGTAGGGGGTCGTGCTGGGGTGGTGTTTCAGGGTTTAGGCAGTGCAGTGGTGTTTGGGCAGTGTAGGAGTCGTGCTGGGGTAGTGTTTTAGGGTTTAGGGCAGTGGTGTCAGGAGGTCATGCGGGCGGTAGTGTTTTAGGGTTTAGGGTAGTGCATTGGTGTTTGGGCAGTGTGAGGGGTCATGCGGGGGTGGTGTTTTAGGGTTTAGGGCAGTGCAGTGGTGTTCGGGCAGTGTAGGGGGTCGTGCTGGGGGTAGTGTTTTAGGGTTTAGGGCAGTGCAGTGGTGTTCGGGCAGTGTAGGGGGTCGTGCTGGGGGAGTGTTTCAGGGTTTAGGGCAGTGCAGTGGTGTTCGGGTAGTGTAGGGGGTCGTGCTGGGGGAGTGTTTGAGGGTTTAGGGCAGTGCAGTCGTGTTCAGGTAGTGTAGGGGTTGTGCTGGGGGTAGTATTTTAGGTTTAGGGCAGTTCAGTGGTGTTCGGGCAGTGTAGGGGTCGTGCTGGGGGTAGTGTTCTAGGGTTTAGGGCAGAGCAGTGGTGTTTGGGCAGTGTAGGGGGTAATGCTGGGGGTGGTGTTTTAGGGTTTAGGGCAGTGCAGTGGTGTTCGGGCAGTGTAGGGGGTCGTGCTGGGGGTGGTGTTTCAGGGTTTAGGGCAGTGCAGTGGTGTTCGGGCAGTGTAGGGGTCGCTGGGTGGTTTCAGGGTTTAGGGCAGTGCAGTGGTGTTCGGGCAGTGTAGGGGGTTGTGCAGGGGTGGTGTTTCAGGGTTTAGGCAGTGCAGTGGTGTTCGGGCAGTGTAGGGGGTCGTGCTGGGGGTGGTGTTTCAGGGTTTGGGGCAGTGCAGTGGTGTTCGAGCAGTGTAAGGGGGTCATGCTGGGGGTGGTGTTTCAGGGTTTAGGGCAGTGCAGTGGTGTTCGGGCAGTGTAGGGGTGGTGCAGGGGGTGGTGTTTCAGGGTTTAGGGCAGTGCAGTGGTGTTCGGGCAGTGTAGGGGGTGCTGCAGGGGGTGGTGTTTCAGGGTTTAGGCAGTGCAGTGGTGTTCTGGGCAGTGTAGGGGGTCGTGCTGGGGCTGGTGTTTCAGGGTTTAGGGCAGTACAGTGGTGTTCGGGCAGTGTAGGGGTCGTGCTGGGGCTGGTGTTTCAGGCTTTAGGGCAGTGCAGTGGTGTTCGGGCAGTGTAGGTGGTCGTGCTGGGGCTGGTGTTTCAGGGTTTAGGGCAGTGCAGTGGTGTTTGGGCAGTGTAGGGGTCGTGCTGGGGCTGGTGTTTCAGGGTTTAGGGCAGTGCAGTGGTGTTCGGGCAGTGTAGGGGGTCTTGCTGGGGTTGGTGTTTCAGAGTCTAGGGCACTGCAGTGGTGTTCGGGCAGTGTAGGGGGTCTTGCTGGGGCTGGTGTTTCAGGGTTTAGGGCAGTGCAGTGGTGTTCGGGCAGTGTAGGGGGTCGTGCTGGGGGTGGTGTTTCAGGGTTTAGGGCAGTGCAGTGGTGTTTCGGCAGTGTAGGGGTCGTGCTGGGGCTAGTGTTTCAGGGTTTAGGGCAGAGCAGTGGTGTTCAGGCAGTGTAGGGGTCTTGCTGGAGGTGGTGTTTCAGGGTTTAGGGCAGTGCAGTGGTGTTCGTGCAGTGTAGGGGTCGTGCAGGGGTGGTGTTTCAGGGTTTAGGCAGTGCAGTGGTGTTCGGGCAGTGTAGGGGTCTTGCTGGGGTTGGTGTTTCAGGGTTTAGGGCAGTGCAGTGGTGTTCGGGCAGTGTAGGGGGTCGTGCTGGGGGTGGTGTTTCAGGGTTTAGGGCAGTGCAGTGGTGTTTGGGCAGTGTAGGGGTCGTGCAGGGGGTGGTGTTTCAGGGTTTAGGGCAGTGCAGTGGTGTTCGGGCAGTGTAGGTGGTCTTGCTGGGGGTGGTGTTTCAGGCTTTAGGCAGTGCAGTGGTGTTCGGGCAGTGTAGGGGGTCTTGCTGGGGGTGGTGTTTCAGGGTTTAGGGCAGTGCAGTGGTGTTTGGGCAGTGTAGGGGGTCTTGCTGGGGCTGGTGTTTCAGGGTTTATGGCAGTGCAGTGGTGTTCGGGCAGTGTAGGGGGTCTTGCTGGGGCTGGTGTTTCAGGGTTTAGGGCAGTGCAGTGGTGTTCGGGCAGTGTAGGGGGTTGTGCTGGGGCTGGTGTTTCAGGGTTTAGGGCAGTGCAGTGGTGTTCGGGCAGTGTAGGGGGTCGTGCTGGGGGTGGTGTTTCAGGGTTTAGGCAGTGCAGTGGTGTTCGGGCAGTGTAGGGGGTCGTGCTGGGGCTGGTGTTTCAGGGTTTAGGGCAGTGCAGTGGTGTTCGGGCAGTGTAGGGGGTCGTGCTGGGGGTGGTGTTTCAGGGTTTAGGGCAGTGCAGTGGTGTTCGGGCAGTGTAGGGGGTCTTGCTGGGGATGGTGTTTCAGGGTTTAGGCAGTGCAGTGGTGTTTGGGCAGTGTAGGGGGTCTTGCTGGGGGTGGTGTTTCAGGGTTTAGGGCAGTGCAGTGGTGTTCGGGCAGTGTAGGGGTCGTGCTGGGGGTGGTGTTTCAGGGTTTAGGGCAGTGCAGTGGTGTTCGGGCAGTGTAGGGGGTCGTGCAGGGGTGGTGTTTCAGGGTTTAGGGCAGTGCAGTGGTGTTCGGGCAGTGTAGGGGTCGTGCTGGGGGTGGTGTTTCAGGGTTTAGGGCAGTGCAGTGGTGTTCGGGCAGTGTAGGGGGTCGTGCAGGGGTGGTGTTTCAGGGTTTAGGGCAGTGCAGTGGTGTTCGGGCAGTGTAGGGGTCGTGCTGGGGCTGGTGTTTCAGGGTTTAGGGCAGTGCAGTGGTGTTCGGGCAGTGTAGGGGGTCGTGCTGGGGGTGGTGTTTCAGGGTTTAGGCAGTGCAGTGGTGTTCGGGCAGTGTAGGGGGTCGTGCTGGGGGTGGTGTTTCAGGGTTTAGGGCAGTGCAGTGGTGTTCGGGCAGTGTAGGGGGTCTTGCTGGGGGTAGTGTTTCAGGGTTTAGGGCAGTGCAGTGGTGTTCGGGCAGTGTAGGGGGTCGTGCTGGGGCTGGTGTTTCAGGGTTTAGGGCAGTGCAGTGGTGTTCGGGCAGTGTAGGGGGTCGTGCTGGGGTTGGTGTTTCAGGGTTTAGGGCAGTGCAGTGGTGTTCGGGCAGTGTAGGGAGTCGTGCAGGGGGTGGTGTTTCAGGGTTTAGGGCAGTGCAGTGGTGTTCGGGCAGTGTAGGGGGTCGTGCTGGGGTGTGTGTTTCAGGGTTTAGGGCAGTGCAGTGGTGTTCGGGCAGTGTAGGGGGTCATGCTGGGGCTGGTGTTTCAGGGTTTAGGGCAGTGCAGTGGTGTTCGGGCAGTGTAGGGGGTCGTGCTGGGGGTGGTGTTTCAGGGTTTAGGGCAGTGCAGTGGTGTTCGTGCAGTGTAGGGGTCGTGCTGGGGGTGGTGTTTCAGGGTTTAGGGCAGTGCAGTGGTGTTCGTGCAGTGTAGGGGGTCATGGGGTGGTGTTTCAGGGTTTAGGCAGTGCAGTGGTGTTCGGGCAGTGTAGGGGGTCGTGCTGGGGGTGGTGTTTCAGGGTTTAGGTTAGTGCAGTGGTGTTCGGGCAGTGTAGGGGTCGTGCTGGGGGTGGTGTTTCAGGGTTTAAGGCAGTGCAGTGGTGTTCGGGCAGTGTAGGGGGTCGTGCTGGGGGTAGTGTTTCAGGGTTTAGGGCAGTGCAGTGGTGTTCGGGCAGTGTAGGGGGTCATGCTGGGGGTAGTGTTTCAGGGTTTAGGGTAGTGCAGTGGTGTTTGGGTAGTGTAGGGGGTCAGTGTTTTAGGGTAGTGCAGTGGTGTTTGGGCAGTGTAGGGGGTCGTGCTGGGGGTGGTGTTTCAGGGTTTAGGGCAGTGCAGTGGTGTTCGGGCAGTGTAGGGGGTCGTGCTGGGGGTGGTGTTTCAGGGTTTAGGGCAGTGCAGTGGTGTTCGGGCAGTGTAGGGGTCTTGCTGGGGCTGGTGTTTCAGGGTTTAGGGCAGTGCAGTGGTGTTCGGGCAGTGTAGGGGGTCGTGCTGGGGGTGGTGTTTCAGGGTTTAGGGCAGTGCAGTGGTGTTCGGCAGTGTAGGGGGTCGTGCTGGGGCTGGTGTTTCAGGGTTTAGGGCAGTGCAGTGGTGTTCAGGCAGTGTAGGGGTCTTGCTGGAGGTGGTGTTTCAGGGTTTAGGGCAGTGCAGTGGTGTTCGGGCAGTGTAGGGGTCGTGCTGGGGTGGTGTTTCAGGGTTTAGGCAGTGCAGTGGTGTTCAGGCAGTGTAGGGGGTCGTGCTGGGGTTGGTGTTTCAGGGTTTAGGGCAGTGCAGTGGTGTTCGGGCAGTGTAGGGGTCGTGCTGGGGGTGGTGTTTCAGGGTTTAGGGCAGTGCAGTGGTGTTTGGGCAGTGTAGGGGTCGTGCAGGGGTGGTGTTTCAGGGTTTAGGGCAGTGCAGTGGTGTTCGGGCAGTGTAGGGGGTCTTGCTGGGGGTGGTGTTTCAGGGTTTAGGGTGCAGTGGTGTTCGGGCAGTGTAGGGGTCTTGCTGGGGGTGGTGTTTCAGGGTTTAGGGCAGTGCAGTGGTGTTCGGGCAGTGTAGGGGTCTTGCTGGGGCTGGTGTTTCAGGGTTTAGGGCAGTGCAGTGGTGTTCGGGCAGTGTAGGGGTCTTGCTGGGGCTGGTGTTTCAGGGTTTAGGGCAGTGCAGTGGTGTTCGGGCAGTGTACGGGGTCTGTGCTGGGGCTGGTGTTTCAGGGTTTAGGGCAGTGCAGTGGTGTTCGGGCAGTGTAGGGGGTCGTGCTGGGGGTGGTGTTTCAGGGTTTAGGGCAGTGCAGTGGTGTTCGGGCAGTGTAGGGGGTCGTGCTGGGGCTGGTGTTTCATGGTTTAGGGCAGTGCAGTGGTGTTCGGGCAGTGTAGGGGGTCGTGCTAGGGGTGGTGTTTCAGGGTTTAGGGCAGTGCAGTGGTGTTCGGGCAGTGTAGGGGGTCGTGCTGGGGGTGGTGTTTCAGGGTTTAGGCAGCAGTGGTGTTTGGGCAGTGTAGGGTGTCTTGCTGGGGGTGGTGTTTCAGGGTTTAGGGCAGTGCAGTGGTGTTCGTGCAGTGTAGGGGTCGTGCTGGGGCTGGTGTTTCAGGGTTTAGGGCAGTGCAGTGGTGTTCGGGCAGTGTAGGCGGTCGTGCTGGGGGTGGGGTTTCAGGGTTTAGGGCAGTGCAGTGGTGTTCGGGCAGTGTAGGGGGTCGTGCTGGGGGTGGTGTTTCAGGGTTTAGGGCAGTGCAGTGGTGTTCGGGCAGTGTAGGGGGTCGTGCTGGGGGTGGTGTTTCAGGGTTTAGGGCAGTGCAGTGGTGTTCGGGCAGTGTAGGGGTCGTGCTGGGGCTGGTGTTTCAGGGTTTAGGGCAGTGCAGTGGTGTTCGGGCAGTGTAGGGGGTCGTGCTGGGGGTGGTGTTTCAGGGTTTAGGCAGTGCAGTGGTGTTCGGGCAGTGTAGGGGGTCTTGCTGGGGGTGGTGTTTCAGGGTTTAGGGCAGTGCAGTGGTGTTCGGGCAGTGTAGGGGGTCGTGCTGGGGGTAGTGTTTCAGGGTTTAGGGCAGTGCAGTGGTGTTCGGGCAGTGTAGGGGGTCGTGCTGGGGGTGGTGTTTCAGGGTTTAGGGCAGTGCAGTAGTGTTCGGGCAGTATAGGGGGTCGTGCAGGGGGTGATGTTTCAGGGTTTAGGGCAGTGCAGTGGTGTTCGGGCAGTGTAGGGAGTCGTGAAGGGGGTGGTGTTTCAGGGTTTAGGGCAGTGCAGTGGTGTTCGGGCAGTGTAGGGGGTCGTGCTAGGGCATGGTGTTTCAGGGTTTAGGGCAGTGCAGTGGTGTTCGGGCAGTGTAGGGGGTCATGCAGGGGCTGGTGTTTCAGGGTTTAGGGCAGTGCAGTGGTGTTCGGGCAGTGTAGGGGGTCGTGCTGGGGGTAGTGTTTTAGGGTTTAGGGTAGTGCAGTGGTGCTTGTGTAGTGTAGGGGGTCGTGCTGGGGGTAGTGTTTTAGGGTTTAGGGTAGTGCAGTGGTGTTTGTGTAGTGTAGGGGTCATGTTTTAGGTAGTGCAGTGGTGTTTGGGTAGTGTAGGGGTCGTGCTGGGGGTAGTGTTTTAGGATTTAGGTTAGTGCAGTGGTGTTTGGGTAGTGTAGGGGTCGTGCTGGGGGTAGTGTTTTAGGGTTTAAGGTAGTGCAGTGGTGTTTGTGTAGTATAGGGGTCGTGCTGGGGGTAGTGTTTTAGGGTTTAGAGTAGTGCAGTGGTGCTTGTGTAGTGTAGGGGGTCATGCTGGGGTAGTGTTTTAGGGTTTAGGGTAGTGCAGTGGTGTTTGTGTAGTGTAGGGGTCATGTTTTAGGGTAGTGCAGTGGTGTTTGGGTAGTGTAGGGGGTCGTGCTGGGGGTAGTGTTTTAGGATTTAGGTTAGTGCAGTGGTGTTGGGGTAGTGTTTTAGGGTTTAGGGTAGTGCAGTGGTGTTTGTGTAGTGTAGGGGTCATGCTGGGGGTAGTGTTTTAGGGTTTAGGATAGTGCAGTGGTGCTTGTGTAGTGTAGGGGGTCGTGCTGGGGTAGTGTTTTAGGTTTAGGGTAGTGCAGTGGTGTTTTTGTAGTGTAGGGGGTCATGTTTTAAGATGCAACGCTCCAATACCTGACCAGTCTGCACTACATAAAACTGCAAAAACTAAAAATAAAAAGTGTTTTGCACACTTTTGTCATTGGGCTATATGTGGGCTACATCTGGGTAATATTTGTGCTACATTTGGGCTCTTTTTTCACTGGTGGCCATCTTGGAAGACTTCTTTGTTATGAAGTTTCCTAATTTCCTCATTTACTGCAGTCTCCTCAGTAGGAAATGCTTTCAGTTTTTACTTTGATTCCATCAAGAAGGCATTCAGATGTGTCTCACATTTGCCATAAATTCAGAATGTTAGCACTCTAGTTGTTCATTAGATCACTGTAGTAAAGCTACTGCTCACCAAGGAGTTAACTGGAAGTCTACTGCTGGTATTGAAAGTGATTGTTTCAGTCTGCATGTCAGAATTTTCTAATGAAATAGAAGAGGATTTGAGATCTCACTTAAAACATGCACTAAATTTTCTTTCTGCAGCACTAACCATAATTTCTATGGCAAAATGAACCCCTCATTTTGTTCCTTTTTAAATTAAATGTTTTAAGTGTTACCAGTTTATTCCAATCAAGATGGTTTCAGGTGTGCCATACTTTTGTCATAAGTAAGGCTGTTAGCGCTCTAGTTGTTCTTTAGAACACTCTGGGAAGCTGCAGTAGAACACAAAGGCATCAACTGGCAGGCTGCTCCTGTTGAAATATAACAGGAAGATATTTGAGATCACACTTGAAACATGTCCTAATTTTTCTTTCTACAGCACTAACCATAATTTCTATGACAAAATGAACCCCATCATTTTGTTCCTTTTAAATTAAATGTTTTAAGTGTTACCAGTTTATTCCAATCAAGATGGCTTCAGGTGTGCCATACTTTGTCATAAGTAAGGCTGTTAGCACTCTAGTTGTTCTTTAGAACACTCTGGGAAGCTGCAGTAGAACACAAAGGAATCAACTGACAGTCTCTGCCCTTGTTGGATGTACATGTTTTACTGAGAATGTCAGACTTCATTCTCACATGACTGAGAAAGATAATGTGAATTTACAGAAAATATGCTCTCATTTTAGCTTCTGGAGCACCTTCCAAAACTGTATGGGACAAGCATGTGAAAATAGTTTTCTCTCAAACATGATTCATGATATCCCAGCAGAAGGTTTTTCACAGGGTAAAATCACCTTAGAACACACCACAATTCCTGAAATTAGTATGGTACCATCAACAAATGAATTCTAATGTAACTAAAGTCTGTTATCACCCTTTATAGTTCTCCTTTTGGTAACCCTCAAAATCTTTGATTCACTACAATGCATTTCAATGGGGTACTATCATTTATATTGGTCTCAAGATGGCTGCCAGCAATTCCAGGATGAAGTGCTGACAGCCAATCAGATCTCACGATGACATGTGTGGTTAGGCTCCGCCCAGATATATATGTGTTTTACTTTTATTTTCTCAGCAACTACTGAACGGATTTACACCATTTAACAACAAAGGGTTCTTTCTGAACCAAGAACTACCTCTTGCCAAATTTGGTGTAATTCCGTTCAGCAGTTCGGGCTGTAGCCGTGTCTAAAGTTTCCTATGGGAAATTGAATGGGGAAAACACGCTTTGGGACCCCCTTTTTCTCGGCCCTCGCTTGACGAATCACCCCGAGACTTTCAGGATAGGAGCGGACCGGAGCGGGCCATATAAGTTTTGAAAATTTCGCGAAGATTCGTCAACCGGCGCAAGAGTTATTTCAAATAGAATGTCACGGATTTCCTATGGAAAATAGGTCCTAACTATAACTATCTACTGGCGACCGCCAGTAGGTTATATATATATATATATATATTACCTACTGGCGGTCGCCAGTAGGTAGTTATAGTTAGGACCTTGTTTCTGTTCAAAAAGCGTTTTCTTTTGCCAATATCTTTGGAGCCGTTTGTCGAATCTTCGCGAAATTTTCAAAACTAATGGGGCGCTCCGGTCAGCTCCTGTCTTGAACGTTTCGGGGTGATTCTTCAAGCGGGGGCCGAGAAAAAAGGGGGTCCCAAAACGCGTTTTCCACATGTTAATTTCCATAGGAAACTTTAGACAAGGCTACAGCCCGAACTGCTGAACGGAATTACACCAAATTTGGCAAACAGGTAGCTCTTGGTTCAGAAAGCACTCTTTTTTTAAATGGTGTAAATCCATTCAGTAGTTTTTTAAATATTAAAGGAAAAAGAAATTTATATATCTGGGCGGAGCCTAACCACACATCTCATCGTGAGATCTGATTGGCTGTCAGCACTTCATCCAAGAAGTGTTGGCAGCCATCTTGGGACCAATATACATGATAGCACCCCATTAAAATGCATTGTAGTGAATGGAAGGTTTTGAGGGTCACCAAAAGGAGAACGTATAAAGGGTGATAAGACTTTAGTTACATTATAAATCATTTGTTGATGGTACCATACTAATTTTAGGAATTGTGGTGTGTTCTAAGGTGATTTTACCCTGTGAAAAAGCCTTCTGCTGGGATATCATGAATCATGTTTGAGAGAAAACTATTTTCTCATACTTTTCCCATAGAGGTTTGGAAGGTGATCTAGAAGCTAAAATGAGAGCATATTTTCTGTAAATTCACATTATCTTTCTCAGTCATGTGAGAATGAAGTCTGACATTCTCAGTAAAACATGTACATCCAACAAGGGCAGAGACTGTCAGTTGATTCCTTTGTGTTCTACTGCAGCTTCCCAGAGTGTTCTAAAGAACAACTAGAGCGCTAACAGTCTTACTTATGACAAAAGTATGGCACACCTGAAGCCATCTTGATTGGAATAAAGTGGTAACACTTAAAACATTTAATTTAAAAAGGAACAAAATGAGGGGGTTCATTTTGCCATAGAAATTATGATTAGTGCTGCAGAAAGAAAAATTAGGGCACATTTTGAGTGACTTCTCAAATCCTCTTCTATTTCATTAAAAAATTCTGACATGCAGACTGAAACATGCACTTTCAATACCAGCAGCAGACTTCCCTGGTGAGCAGTAGCTTTACTACAGTGATCTAATGAGCAACTAGAGTGCTAACATTTTGAATTTATGGCAAATGTGTGACACATCTGAATGCCTTCTTGATGGAATCAAAGTAAAAACTGAAAGTATTTCCTACTGAGGAGACTGTAGTAAATGAGGAAATTAGGAAACTTCATAACAAATAAGTCTCCCAAGATGGCCACCAGAGACAAAAGAGCCCAAATGTAGCACAAATATCACCCAGATGTAGCCCACGTATAGCCCAATGACAGAATGTCCCAGAGTGTTCTAAAGAACAACTAGAGCGCTAACAGTCTTACTTATGACAAAAGTATGGCACACCTGAAGCCATCTTGATTGGAATAAACTGGTAACACTTAAAACATTTAATTTAAAAAGGAACAAACTGAGGGGGTTCATTTTGCCATAGAAATTATGATTAGTGCTGAAGAAAGAAAAATTAGGGCACATTTTGAGTGACTTCTCAAATCCTCTTCTATTTCATTAAAAAATTCTGACATGCAGACTGAAACATGCACTTTCAATACCAGCAGCAGACTTCCCTAGTGAGCAGTAGCTTTACTACAGTGATCTAATGAGCAACTAGAGTGCTAACATTCAGAATTTATGGCGAATGTGTGACACATCTGAATGCCTTCTTGATGGAATCAAAGTAAAAACTGAAAGCATTTCCTACTGAGGAGACTGCAGTAAATGAGGAAATTAGGAAACTTCATAACAAATAAATCTCCCAAGATGGCCACCAGAGACAAAAGAGCCCAAATGTAGCACAAATATCACCCAGATGTAGCCCACGTATAGCCCAATGACAGAAGTGTGCAAAACACTTTTATTTTTTGTTTTTTTGCAGTTTTATATAGTGCAGACTGGTCAGGTATTGGAGTGCTTTACATGAGCATTGGTTACATCACACAAGGACAAATTCATGTTGGTTGTAGACATGGGGAGATTAAGTGATTTGACCAGAATCACAGAATGTCGAGCTGAAGCAGAAACTCCAACCTGGTTCCCCAGTTGCAAAGTCTGCAGCTCTGGAAGTAATACCACATCCTCTCCCCTAAGTGCAACATTTAATCAAGTGGTCAACTGGATAAAAAACATAAAGATAACAAATAATTTAAAAGTGCTTTGTCGCTATTTGAAAACTCAGAAAATATGTCCTCATTTTAGTTTTTAGAGCACTAACCATAATTTCGATGCAAATAAGACCCTCTCATTTCTGTAATTTCTAAAGGAAATGCTCTAGGTATTACAGTTTTGATTACATCAAGATGACGTCAGGCGTGCCACACTTTTGTAATAAATATAGAATGTTAGCAATCTAGTTGTTCATTAGGATACTGTTGAGAGGCAGAGGCCAGGGGCACGGACTCAGAAAATTGAAGGCAGGTAGGAGGGTGCAGAGGCAACAATTTGACCACACTGGGCAGGCAGGAAGGGCAGTGGCAGCACAACAGACTATGGAGGGCAGTGGAAAGGGGGCAGGGGCAACAAACCAACAATGCAGGACAGGCAAGAGAGGCTGTGGCAATATAATAGACCATTGTGGGCAGAAGGAAGAGGCAGTGGTAGTACAACCATACATGCCAACAGACCCGATTCAGCCAGGAAACGCCCAATGTTTTTAAGCCCAAATGGGCTTTATTTGATCTGTCTCCTGTCTACAATCTCCTCTTTTTCAATGTAAGTCAATGGGGAAAATCAATACCCCAGTTTTTTTTTCAAAATCTCCCTCTTACCAAGTTCAAAATGTTAGCAAGTATGGTACATTGGATCATGGAAGGCAGGAGGAATTGGGGTAGGGACATGGACTCGGATAACAGAGGACAGGAGGGACATGGACAGGTGCACCAAACTGACCTTACAGGGCAGGCATCAGGGTTTGCAGCAGCACATACACCACACAGGGCATGCGGGACGGGAGTGCAGCACAACAATCCATGGAAAGCAATAGGGAGGGGACAGGACCATGCACATGGACAACAGAGAACAGAGGGGAAAGATGCAATGGCAGCTAGCTGACCATAATGGACAGACAGGAGAGAAAGCTGCAGCATAACGGACCATAAAGGGCAGGAGGTAGGGATCAGGGGCATTACAATGGAACAGACAAGCCAGGAGGGAGGGAATAGGGGTCTGCACATGGAAAACAGAGGGCAGGGGGCAAGGGGGCAGGGCAGGAGCTGCAAGCTGCAAGCTGACAATGGAGGTCAGGCAGGATGGGCACTAGAAGCAAGACACACCATGGAGAGCAACAGTGAGACTATAATGGCATACACACAGACCATGGAGGGAAGGTGGGAGGGGGTCAGGGGCAGCTAGCTGACCACACAGGGAAGGTGGGAGGGGCTGTGGCAGCACATAAGAGCATGCATGGCGAGCGGGAGGGTTAGTGTGAGAAGTTGGCCTGGTATATGCTGTTCACTAATTAAAGTGGACACCTTGCACCAGGGCAAATCGACTCTTATGGTAGATAGGTTTAAGACAACCTTTTAAAGAAAGCTATCCTAGTGGTAGCTGTGGAGAGCAGCCTTCAGGCTAAGTCTCGGAGGAATGTAAAGCAGCTTGTTTTACCATATAATCTCTTGAATCACCAAATGAAAAGACACCACACAGGTATATATATCAAATATATATGTATTTATTTCTAAATAACTCTCTACTAATCTCTTTATGAGATTAGAAGACAAACCTATGCACAAATCAACGTTTCACAATAAGTTAAGCACAAAATATGGCTGGGGCCCTAGGGGCGTACCAGACCATATACTAAGTAAGAGACTTAGAAACAACGACTTGCAGGGAGACAAGCCCTAGGGCCTTCAGAAGTGCAGGGGCCTCACGAAACCACCCAAGGCAGGTAAGTAAAGGACCCACGGGGCCGCGTGCAGTGTGGATACACAGGCGCGGATCGCCGTTAACTTCAATGGGGCAAGTCGCGGTTGGAAATAAAGAGTTTTTGGATACTTCTGTAGAACCTACAAGCAAGTCACTTACAGGGTAAGTCGTTCTAGGGCCCACACCCACAGGAGCACCGTAGTGCTGGAGTTACCTCACCCAGGAAGCCGGGTGCACAGGTGTCCTTTGGTGTCGGGTCGCGGCGTCGTTTTCAATGGCGAACAAAGAAGACTTGCTGCTTGCGGGAGCTGAAGAAGTGTCCGGTGGAATCCAAGCCTGGATTCTGAAGAAGGAGGACCTGAAAGCAGAGGGGACAGTGTTCAAAGTCACTTGGCAGTGACCCGGGGCAAGGAAGATGGATGCCCACCGTCGTCGGTCGCTTCAGGTCGGTTGCGGGTGCCTTGACTCTTCAGCCACGTGGTCCAGGAGGCGTCGACGACGACCAGGAGCTGGATTCGGTGTGTACCTCGACGTCTGCAGCTGACTGCGGTGTCGGCAACTCGATCGGAGCCAACAAGCCTTGGCAGCCGCAAGTCTCGGGGAGATGAAGAAAAGTCGATGGCGCAGACCAGCAAGGTCTGTGGAACTCACCCAGCAAGGGTAAGTCAGGGCAGGCCTGGAGCAACCAGGGGAGCCCTTTGGTTTCGTTAAGAAGTCTTCTGGGGACCCACAAGCCAGCGGGCAAGGGATCGCGAAGACACCTCAGGCTGAATCACTCAACAGGGGCCCACGGTCACTCGGGACGGTGTAGGCCTCTGATCTTCGGAGGGATTCCTGCTGGAGGTCGGGACCACACGTGGTCCAAAGCACAAGTTCGTAGAACGTTGTGAAGGGGTTGCACTCGACAATAGTGCACGGTACCCAGGGGTCGCGGTTCCTCGTCACTCGTGGGGTCCATTTGCCTCAGCTTCGCTGGGGACTCACGATGGCCTTGGAGAAGTCAGGAAATCCACTTCTTGGGCTGCAGGGACTTCGGACTCCGGCGGGTGCGGCATAGTTTCCGACCGTCGTTGTCGTTTTTGGTGCCTGCCAAGCAGGGAGTCACTCCTTGACTCCAAGGAGATTCTTCTGTCTTCCAAAGGTAGTGGAACGTCGAAGGGCCAGGATTCTTCTGTAGAGCGTCGTCCAGGGGTTATCTAACTAGCAAGTTCAAGGGTTCCCCTTCTTATACTAAAAAGAGGGGATGGACTAGCTCTATGACCCCACCTATGGGAGGGTCAAGGGAGGGGGTGGCTACACCCACTTCCCTTTGTCCAGTTTCACGCCAGAGCAGGGGCAGGTTGCCCCTGAGCCGGTTTGAACTGGCATATGCACAGAGGAGCCTTCTGCTCCCCCAGTGCAGGACTTCAAAGCACTCTAAGAGTGCACCCACCCAGCCCCAATACACTAAACCCTGTCTGGGAGGTGGTTACACCTCCCTGTGACAGGATGCCTATTGTTGGGCTTCCTCCACTGTGAGTTTCGGTCATCAGCAGGAGGGCAGCCCAGTGTCTGTGACTGGTGGCATCCATTTTGTGATGCCAGGGCTCTTCAGGATTCTACCGCGTTTCCACAGCAGGTACATGTCTTATCCCTCTAGAAGGGTGGAATGCTACCCCCGCCGCCAGGATTGGCGGGGGGTAGTATTCCAAGATGTTTGACACCAAACACGACATGTTTTGATGCAGCCATTCCAAAGTTAGCATTTTACCGCGAGGATATAATGCACTTAAGAGTATATGGTTTAACCGCATCCACAAACAGCACCAGAGAATAGACTCTGAGAGCTGCAGAGGGGCCCTGCTCAGGCATAGGCACCCCCTCACATAGAAGCCAAGCACCCTGCCCTCCAGGATTGATAGGGCCTGCCTTAGGGGTGACTGATAGGTTTATATGTGTGTGCAGGAGAGATATAGGAAACCTATATCTCAGTGAGGGGTGCTAGCACCACCTCACCCAGGCTGCAGTAGCAGGCCTGTGGTGTCAGATTTAGTCTGCTTCCCAGGGTGGCATAATACATGCTGCAGCCCTGGTAGGCCTGTGAAGTACCTATGCCCTTGGTACCTAAGGTACCCTATACTAGGGACTCATAAGGCACCACAGTATCCAATCACTAGTGCACCTAGAGTGCACTCCATGTCGTTTAGAGAGAGCAGATAGACTGGGGCCCTGAATAGCAGGGTCCCAGTCCAACTAAGTCATAAACCAGCAAAACACCAGGAAAAAAGTGGGGGCAACCATATAGTCAGATTCCACCTTCCTACAGTTAGTGGCAGCACAATGGCCATGATGGGTGAGAAGGAGGGGGCAGGTGCATGCAGAAAGGACCATGGAGGATAGACGGGAGGTGTAGGAGCTGGGCACAGACAAGAGAGTTCAGGGGAAGGGGCCTCACAACAGACCACGCAGGGCAGGCAGGAGGAGCAGTTGCAGCACAACAGACCAGGGAGGGCAGAAGGGTGTGGCAGTAAAATGGACCATGGAGGACAGGAGGAAGGGGATAGGGGCATGGAACGTGGACAGGCAGGGTGGAGGTGGCAGGGACAGGTTACAGTCATCTGACAATGCTAGGCAGGTGGGAGGGGAGTGGCAGCTCAACAGAACACTCAGAGTAGATAGGAGGGGCAGGTCCATGGAACATGGTGGGCAAAAAGGATGGAGCAGGGGCATGCACACAGACATCGGAGGGCAGGGGGAAGGAGAGTAGGGGCAGCAAGCTAAGCACAGAGGCTAAGCAGGAGGTCAATGATGGGGCATATAACTGGGCAATGGAGGGCAGGAGGAGTGGACTGGGACATCATGGTAAATGGAGGGCAGTGGCAGCACATCAGACCATGCATGGCAGGAGGGAGAAGGCTAGTGCATGGATTCAGACAACAGAGGATAGGGAGGAGGTGGATGGGGCAGCAAGCTAACTGTTCAGAGAAGGCGGGAAGGCCAGTGGCAGAACAACGGCCACACAGGGCTGTAATGAGGGAGCAGGGGCATGGACTTGGACAATGGATGGCAAGGAGGAGGGGAGGCAGGAGCAGCAAGCTTAGGTGGGGGCGGCACAATGCCAGTCCAGGCCCTGCTTCCAACCCCTCACCATCCATTGTGATAGGCATCTTACTTAATGTTAAAAAAAACTAGAAATTCGCTGAAAAAAACAAAGATTACAGGGACGTTATAGTTAGACTCAGATTTCACTCGTACAAAACCAGTGAAATTCAGCAGTTATAGTTGCCTGAGCTAACTATAACTTACACCCCGCAATGCACTGCTTATGACCTCAGACATTACATCATTCATGACATGGTCAGTGACATCACTCATGACATCACTCATGACATCTCAAATGAGCTGTGAATGGAATGGAACTATAATCGCTAGAACTTTATTTATGGATAGTGTGTGTACATTAACATCCCTTTTTTTCTTTTCTTTCATGTAAGAACCATGTAAGAACCATTATAATACGCAATGTGCCCAGATCAATATGGTCGATAGCCTTTCACTTTAAAGTAATGTGTTGTCCATTGTTTATGTTGGTGTTTGCAATCCTAAGTATGTTTATTATGAACAAGTCACGTTGACGAACGTACAGGTACAGCGGACACGGAGCAAGATATGCTGAAATGACATTGTGTGCATATTAACACTTGTTTTCTTTTCTTTATTGTATCAATTCCTGAATTTTCACATCGTGGCCAGGCCAATATGGCCACCAGCTTTTTGGATTAAAGTAATATGTAGTCCTTTGTTAATGTCGGCAACTGGAGGCATTTGTACATTTAAATAAGGAAGCTACAATGACGTCTTGTATCGTTATCAAGGTTCGGACGAGCCGAAACGCGTGGATCGCATTTCGCATTTGAAATGTCACCAGTGATGTCATCAATGATGTCACTGATCATGTCATGAGTGATGTAATATGTGACGTCATCAGCAGTGCATTGCGGGGCGTGAGTTATATATCTATATATATTCACTGAAAAAACCATAGGTTTCAGGCACGTTATAATTAGAAATTAGCATTTAATAAACCTTAGAAATTCACTCAAAAAACCAAAGGTTTCAGGGACGTTATAGTTAGAAATTAGCATTTAAAAAACCTTAGAAATTCACTGAAAAAACCATAGGTTTCAGGGACGTTTTAGTTAGTTGGACATTTCACTCATACAAAACCAGAGAAATTCCGCCGTTATAGTTAGTTCAGCTAACTATAACTCGCGCCCCGCAATGCACTGCTGATGACGTCACATATTACATCATTCATGACATGGTCAGTGACATCACTGATGACATCACTGATGACATCTCAAATGACATCACTGATGACATCATCCACGTGAAAATCTGATGCAACTCCTCACACACTAATATAACCTTTGATACACCCACTCTAAAATACAGACTACCATTTTCGAAACCATAGACACACCAATACCAGTTACTACATACGCACTCACTGATTCTTAGGTCTACACACACATCCACTCATTCACCCATACAGTCACTCATACATGCAGTCACTCATCAATACAACACTATCATATGCACTGATACACCTATACAGACACTCACATACCGCCACTCATCCAGAGTTACTCACACACCTAGTCAGTCATGCAAAGAATCAATCACACTTCCATTTACTCACCTATACAGTTATACACACACCACCTCACTTATTCATACAAATACTAACACATACTTACTCTCTTATACAATCACTGATACAAGCACACACTCATCCATACAGCTACTCTCACAATCACTCACTCTCACGTATAGTCATTTATATACTCCAACACTCACATATACTTCCTTTCACATATGTAGTTACTCACACATATACCACTGAGACATCCATTCACTCACCAACACACCCATACACACACTCACCCACCCATACAGACCTTCACAGATGCACTCTTGAACCCATACACCCAGTGAAACACCCACTCACACATCTATGCACAGAGTTACCCACCCCCCACCCACTCACACAGATACTCAGGCACCCATACAGATACTCAGACAACCAATCAATAACCCATATAGGCAGTCATGTAGCTACTCACCAACCCATGCAGCCGCTTATACACCAACTGACAGACTGATACAGACATTTACACAGTTTACTCACTAACCCATGCATTCAGTAAGATACGCTTAATCAGTCAGTTATACAATCAGTCACGCACCTACTAAATCATCCATTCAGACACTTATACACCCACTCATTCTTCAATACACCTTGTCATATATATATATATAAAATATATTTAAAGTTTAAAGAAACACCCATTTACTGGATGATGTCATCAGTGATGTCATCAGTGATGTCACTGACCATGTCATGAGTGATGTAATATGTGATATCATCAGCAGTGCATTGCGGGGGCGCGAGTTATAGTTAGCTCTACAAACTATAACGGCCGAATTTCTCTGGTTTTGTACGAGTGAAATGTCCAACTAACTATAACGTCCCTGAAACCTGTGGTTTTTTCAGTGAATTTCTAAGGTTTTTTAAATGCTAATTTCTAACTATAACGTCCCTGAAACCTATGGTTTTTTCAGTGAATATATATATAGAAATCTATGGTTTCGTGTTATCTGATTTGCTCTAAGGCTATGGACCCACTGTCTTTTTCGTATTTTTATACATCATTTATAAGAATTTTATGTATAACAATGTTTACATTTTTTCAGCTTTTAGAACATAGACTGTATGAATTTGTACTGCGTTCTTTGCACAATTTAGATTAATATCATTCGTACTGTATCTGGCATGCACTGACACTTTATCAAATTAGCAATAGCACTTTAATTATAACCTTTGGGTATATTTTTTTAGGATTTTTTGCGCCTTTTGCACAGCCACACTACTGAATATTTATCAGTGTTTTTAAGGGTAGTTTTATTGACTCACATTATTTCATTTTTGCACTTTTGCACATGTCGAGAATATGGAGCTTTTAGCAATGGGTTGATGCTTGTTTTTACTTTATATGTATAATATTTAATGTTATTTGAATTTTTTCTAATCAAGCCATGGTGTATTTTTAAATGTGGTTTAAATATTGAAGAGACTATATTATTTGGTATTCAAATGTGTTGTGTGACCTATAATAATTTTCTTTGCACTTTATCAATTATTGGCACTTGCCAACATGTCTAGCATATGTGTGCTCTGACTAAATTTTGAGTGCTATTTAGGTCTTAATATTTATGCTCTATTTCACATGGAATACCTGCTGTCTCTTACTTTCCAGATAATATTTATTTCGATTTATTGTTCACCCAGAGCTGATACAATCTTTGCACTGTTGCTATTTATCTTTGTATTTACATTTGAGTATTTTTATGAGCTATGCCACATTGCAAGCATGATTGTTTCCATCAATAAGCTCCGTACGACAGTATGTTTTCCAATTCTATTTTTTCACTGACCTTTGACCAGTCCTTTGCAGGGATTGGTTGCACTGAGTATATCTGTAGTGTGTCGTCACCAGCGCGTCAGGTGATCAAGATCGCACGTGATAATCTGATGCACCTCCTCACACCCTAATATAACCTTTGATACACCCAATCTAAATTACAGACTGCCATTCGCAAAACCATAGACACTCCAACACCAATAACTACATACCCACTCACTGATTCTTAGGTCTACACACACACATCCACTCACTCACCCGTACAGTCACTCATACTTATGGTCACTCAGTACAGGACAATCATATGCACTCTTACTCCTATATAGACACTCAAACACCGCCACTCATCCATAGAGGTACTCACACACCTAGTCAGTCATGCAAATAATTAAACACACTGCCATTTACTCACCTATACAGTTATACACACACCAGCTCACTTAATCATACAAATACTAGCACATTGTTACGCTCTTATACAATCACTGATACAAGCACACACTCCATACAGCCACTATCACAATCACTCACTCTCGCTTATAGCTATTTATATACTCCAATACACATATATACTGCCTTTCACATATGTAGTTACTCACACATGTACCACTGGGACATACATTCACTCTCTAACACACTCTTACACACACTTACCCACCCATACAGTCTATCACAGATGCACTCTTGAAACCATCCACCCAGTGAATCACCCACTCACACATCTATGCACAGTCGCACACACCCCATCCACACAAACACTCAGGCACCCATACAGATACTCAGACAACAAATCAATAACTCTTATAGACACTCATGTAGCTATTCACAAACCCATGCAGCCACTTACACAGCAACAGACAGATACAGACATTAACCCAGTTTAGTCACTAACCCATGCATTCAGTAAGATATGTTTAATCACTCACTTATAGAATTAGTCACGCACCTACTAAATCATCCATACACACACTTATACACCCACTCATTCTTCAATACGCCTTTCCCTATATATATTAAAAATATTTAAACTTTACAGAAACACACAGTCACTGGATGATGTCATCAGTGATGTCATTTGAGATGTCATCAGTGATGTCATCAGTGATGTCACTGACCATGTCATGAGTGATGTAATATGTGACGTCATCAGCAGTGCATTGCGGGGGCGCGAGTTATAGTTAGCTGAACTAACTATAACGGGGGAATTTCACGGGTTTTGTACGAGTGCAATGTCCAACTAACTATAACTGTCCCTAAAACCTATGTTTTTTTCTGTGAATTTCAAAGGTTTTTTAAATGCTAATTTCTAACTATAACTTATCTGAAACCTATGGTTTTTTCAGTGAATATAAATATAAATATAAAAGA
This sequence comes from Calotriton arnoldi, assembly GCA_963921515.1. Classification (NCBI taxonomy): domain Eukaryota; kingdom Metazoa; phylum Chordata; class Amphibia; order Caudata; family Salamandridae; genus Calotriton; species Calotriton arnoldi. Next base: position 23,693 of record CAWUFW010012943.1, read on the forward strand.
AATGACTCAAACAGATGGATTCACCAAAGAACAAAAAGATATTTCCACTACAACATTTCAGCTTCCGCCTTCCTCAGGTAGTAAGTGAAAAATAATAAATAAAAATATGTATTATACATATTAATTTTCTTAATACATACATATTTTCATATTAATACACTTTTAAGTGGAATATATTAAATTTACATTTTATTAAATTTATATATTACAATATTTAACATTTACTACTTTAAATTGCATTTATATTTTTTAAAAATCAATATTTTTGTTAATTTTTGGATGATATTAGTGTCAACAGCATTTTTTTCCCAATATTTTTGGACTTATCATTATAAGTATAGGAGCACAATATTGAGATTTTAGTCAACAATATTGTTTACCACGATATTGTGTCAGTGATTCGAACCAGGATGACCCACAACATAGGAACTATGAGGACCAGTGCCAGAGAGATTAGCAAGACCAGCCCCAATAGGACCATTACTAGGAGCGCCATGATAGAGGGGCCCATGGTCAGATGACAAGAACAAGATAGAGTTGGCAAACCATGAAACTAGGAGGACTAGTAGGAGAAGGATGGGGCAGGAGGGCTGGGGACTAGGAGAGATAGGGAAACCAAGGCCAGTGGAACTAGCATCAGAAGACCCAATATATGACTGCGAGACAAAGGAGTACCAGTACTAAGACCAGAACTACATAGACCAAGTGACGGATGAGGAGCTCCGGCCGAGAGCTCCCGGCCAGGGATCGCCTTTTTGGCGTAAATCCCCTGAAGTCTTCCCTCCACTGACCCTTCTACATGCCTGGGGTCTTGTCGTTGTTCGGCGGTTCTCGCCTCTCTGGTCTCCCTCATTTGGACCTGTGACCTCCCATGGAATCGTGGTCGAGGTTCCTGGCGGCGGATCCTGAACGCCATGGCCGATGTCCGGTGGAGCTGCCTGGTTCAGCTGTTGAGGAGATCGGCTCCGGTTCGCTGCCTCGGCCGTCACCTACCCAGCCGGACATCGGGCACGTTTCTCGTCTTCACCCCGCTGGTTTCTTTTTTGTTCCCTCCCCTTCAGGCGAGCTCCTGTGGGTCTGCCGGTCGCCTGCCCGCCGCGTCGCTGCTGCCTGGCTTTGCTGCCCTGGTGAACCCGACGATCGGCGCTTACTTTGCTGATCTTCGCTGCTGTTTCCTGTCTGCCTGCGGCGCCTCTCTGGTGCGCGTAGCAGCCCGCCTTCCTCTCTGGACCCGAGACGAGGTTGCCTGCCATCCCGCAGCTCGGCAGTGAAGAGCAGCGAGACTGCGGCGGGGAGATCCTGCATTCGCCAGCGTGCTGGTTCCTGGGCTGTTGCTGCCTGTGGTCCTGCTGGCACCTTTCCGGGGCTTTGTCAGAGACGCGTGGGTCCTATTTCCCCCGACGGAGCCGGCTTCAAGAATGCCGCAACGCGGCTGCCCTGATCATCAAGTTTGTCTCCCTCGCCTGCACCGACGCCCCCCCTGACCCCGTGGCTGCCTTCCCCTCCGAGGCTGCTGCCTGAGCTCCCGTGTCTTCCCTGCTTTCCTTAAATTCCTTAATTTCGATGTGCCGTAGGTGATTGAAGACCTTGACTTCCTCCATACCTGATCTGGTATCTGCCCCCACTCAGCCCTGCTCGTGGGGTAGGTTTTCCTTTTTGGAATTGTTTTTTACCTGATTATTGTTTGCTCGCAATGCCGCCATTTTTGTTTGTGAGGTACCTGGGGTCCGGGAGTCTCAAACCGCCATCTTATGGCCTCGTCATTCCCCTGACTGACTCATTCATTTGATCAGCGCCTTGTTCTACTTTACTGACTATCGGCTGTTATCTGATTGGTATTCGCTACCCTTTTTTTCTCTTCACCCTCTACGCTCCCTTTTTATCGTTTTCTATGCTATGTAACCACGTAACTGATGTTAACTTGTAAAAGATGTATTCTGTGTAACAATATGTAAACTGTCATGTAAAGCGCTCTGATACCTCCGGGTCTAGCCAGCGCTATATAAAACTCATCAAAATAAAAAAATAAGGTGACCAGGATCAAAAGGATTAGGAACAGGCAAACAAGGGAACTAGATAAACCAGGGGAGCTGGACCAGAAGTACTCATGGATGTGAATTAGGATGAAGAGGATGAAAAGGTCCACGACTGGGAGCCTGTGAAACAGGAGACCCAGGATCCAAGCTACCACGGGCAGGAGTACATGGGAATCACGATCATTCAACCTAGAACCAGGAAGTACAGGGCAAAGAAGTTCTTAGAATTGCACAAACCGGAGGTCAAGGAACATCAGAACTAGGAAAGGCTGGGATGATCTGGAGGACGTAGGCCAGGAAGATCAGGGCCAGATTGAAGGGGACTAAAAGGCCAGGACTTGAAGGGCAATGGCCAGTATGTTCAGGATATTACGATAAGCAGGACAGGGATTAGGAAGACCAAGGAGGGGTCAATACCGAGGACACCCAAAAAGCCAAAGCAAGAGGACTAGGCAAACTAGAAGAATCATGATAATGAGGATCGGAACCAGGGCTAAGAGGATCATGAAAATCAGGACCTAGCAGATCAGAGCTTGGATTACCAAGTAGGGCAGAGCAATAATTATAAGTAGCAGGACCAGGGTGAGGAGGAGGATCTGAGGTAATAAGGACAGCCAGCATCTGGAAGACCAAATGGAATGGACAATGGTGGAAAGGAGGACCAGAATGACCAGGCTCATGAGGACCTGAACAAAGAGAACCTGAATCAAGAGGACATGAATCAATTGCTGCAGTACCAGTAGGACTAACTGGACAAGGAACAGATCCAGGAGAACAGAGGCAACCCAAACCAGGAGACAAAGACTAAAAGTGCCAGGACATGAGAAGCAAGATGGACCAGGACCTGTGGGGCCAAGGCTAGGCGGTTGTCAGTGAGGAGAACCAGGACAAGGTGACTAGGACCAAGAGGACCACAAAGGAACAGGGCCAGATGATGCGAGACGGGGGAGTCAAGATGGGCCCTGATGGCCTAAAGGAAAAGTTTATGATAACAAGCACAATAGGACAAGAAGGAGCAGGACAACCAGAACCAAGGACCCAAGACTAAGATAGCAGGTAGGTCAGGTCCAGAAAAACCCAAACAATAAGGAACAGGATCAAGAGGATCAGGGACAATGAGCACAGAATCTCGAGAAGGACAAGGACTATGAAAAATAAGAATAGCATGACCTTGGCTAGGAGTGCCAGGTAGCTGAGACCAGGGGCACAGGCTGCCAGAGTCAGAAGGAAAAGTGTTAAGAGAACCAAGAAACAAAGGTCTAAGGGGATCAGGGCAAAGATGATCAGGACCTTGAGTACTAGGACCAGGAGACCGGGGTGAGGAGAAAAAGGAGGCTAAGGTTCAGGGACATCAGGCAAGAGGAACATCATTGCCTGGAGATCCAGGGCCTAGGGCTAGGAACAGGATGGCAGGCTCTGGAGGACCTGATAGGGGAGGACCATGATGAGTTTGTGTAGCAGCACGAGGACAAGTAGCAGGAAGACCAGGGCCAAGGGGATCAGGACCAGATCCAGGAAGACAAAATCCAGGCCAACAGGACCGGGAGCCAGAATAAGCAAGGAAGAGAAGGAAGTCAGTAGCAAAAATAACAGGAGGGCCAGGACCACAGCAAGGAAGAATAGAAGGATGAGAACCAATAGGACTAAGAAGAGGCCTAGGAGTGCCAGGGGATCATGACAATAGGACCACTTCCCAGAGTAATAAGTGGAGCAGAAAGACCAGGACCTGGCTTAGCTGTACCAGAGTGGGGAAGACCGGGAGGATCAGAATAGCCAGGAAGACCAAGGAGAACAGACCTGGATTTCCAGGAGGCCCAGGACCAAAATGACAAGGTGCAGAAGGACCCAAACAAAGAGAACCAGGACAAAGAGGGCCCAGATCATTAGGTGCAGTGCCAGAGGGACCAGGAAGATGAGGAACAGGGCCATGAGAACAAGGATGATCCAAAGCAGGAAGACAAGGACCAGACACAGGAGGCCATGTAGACCGAGGGGAGCAGCAGGACCAAGTACTGATATAATGGGAATCAGATGAGCAGGGTGATAAGGATCAGAAGGACCAGGTTAAATGGATGAGGGTCAAGAGGATCAGTAAAGACAAGAAAGAGCTAGCAGAAGGGGGCCTGAAAGGACCAGGATGGCCAGGAGGACCAGAATGAAGAGGATTATGCATACAAATACCCAGAAAATAAGGACCAGAAACAGAAGGATCAAGTCTAGTGAGCAAAATAATACAGGAAGAGAACAACGAATGTGAGGAGCAGTAATAGAATGCCCATTGCTAGGCAAACCAGGCTGAGAGTGAGGAAGACTAGGAGAACAGGACATGAAGAATAAAGAGGAGATGGCCAGGAAACCTGAGCCAAAAGCACAAGAGCTAAGAGGAACAGGGCCATGATGAACAGTGGGACCACAACCAAGGGGAAAAGGAAGTTCAATTCATATAAGCCCAGAGTAACAGGACCGGGCATACCAGATATGCAGGAGCAGGATGAGGAGGAAAAGGAGGACCAGGAGAAGGAATGTCAGGAAGACAGGAGCCATAATGACCAAGCTGGGTGGCTAAGAAGGGCTAAGTACAGGATGACCTGAACAAGGAGGATCAGGATAAAGTGGACAAGTTAGTCCAAGATGACAACGAGCCAGAGGACCAGGGTCAAGAGCATCATGACATGTTGGAGGAAGACCCAGGACACTAGTCAAGTCAGGAGTAGGTGGACTACAGCCATTTAAGAGTAGGGGCCAGGATGGGGGAGGATTAGATTGGCTAGAAGGATCAGAATACACAGGACCAAGAACAGCACTAAGAGGACCAGAGAGGTTAGAATCAAGGGACCAGAATCTGAAGTTCCAAGTGGAGAAGGAGGGCTAGGAACTTTGGAATTAAGACCAGACTTACGAGGATCAGGGAAACAGGACGACCCAAACCACAAGGACCAATGGGACCAGACCAGGGCCAAAATGACAAGGCCCAGCCCAAGAGGACCTAATAAGGAGAACCAGGACAAGTAGAGGCAGTACCAGGTGGACTACAAGGACAAGGACCAGGGGCAGGAGAATCAGGATAACCCAAACCAGGAAGACTAGGAATGACAGCCCTAGGAGAACCAGGACAACAGGGCTAGGTGGATAAGGACCCAGCAGACCAGCAGGATCAGGAGGCTCCGGCAGGACAAATTCAACGATGAGCCAGGAGCAGGACCAGGAAGACCAGGGTCAGGAAGGACTACAACCAGGTGCACCAGATTCAGAAAACCAGTACCAGGGTCACCAGAACTAGTTAGACAGGGGCCAGGATGAGGAGCAAGAGAACCAAAACAACCCATAAAAGGAGGACTTGGAACTGGACTAGGAGGTGGACCAATGCCTAAAGGCACAAAAGGACCTAGAAGCGAAGGAAGAAGATCAGGAGCAGGAGGACACTTTTGTGAGTCTACGATATCCCTTTTGTAAATGGTTCTTATCCATGCTTCTTAAACTGCCAACTCCTAGAAACCCCTACCTCTTCAACCCGTGTATGGAACTAGTAAGTATTTGCTGAAATATAAGAGCATGCAAAATGAATAAAAAGCTAGGACTGTTACACACTGACTTCTGAGTGTAGAAGACATCGTCTGATGCTGGCACAGTAGTCTGACGGTGGATCTGAGGACATAGAGACTGAAACTTGGCATAGGAGTTTAAAGGTGGATGGGAGAAAACAAGTGTGATCTGTGAAGGATGGCAGAAAGGGTTTGAGAAACTCAGATGGCTGAAGTGAGGAAAAATGGTTAATGGCTAACAAAGGGATCAAAGGGATATGGCAATCAGCAAAGTGAAGCTCAAGATCATAGGTATGTTCTGATGAGCAAAGAGGGGGTGATGAGGCTCCAGATAGATCATCTCAGAGGGATTCAGTGTGACCCACAGATCTTTGCACTAAGATTCCATGTGTATGCATGTCATGTGGGTATGTAGCAATAGGGTAGATTTACTAAGAAGTCACGCAAAGCAAGGCAACAACACAACTTGTTGCACTGCCTTGTGTGACAGGGAGAGAGCAGAAATTCAACTTATGTCAAACCTTTCGATCTACCACCAGCACTGTAATCTTCCCTCTCCCACTCGCCCTCCCACAGTTAATGGTGCATACTCCAGATCCCAACCTAGATGGAGATGCAAACCTAATCTAGACCACTCCACCCGACCCAACAGGCTTGTCGAATACCTTTCGACCACAGATATCATTTCCCTTCTCTTACTTTATGATCCCACCCACCAAGTCCCACCTCCAGTTAGGATTCAAACCATTATCACCCAACCGCAAAGGTTACCATATACCAAACCCAGACTCATCAATAAATCTAACCTCAAACTTGTTCCCATCTCACACTCTTCCACTACCATTACCAAAACCAACCTAAAATTCTCACTACTCAACTGCAGATCAGCAGTGAAACACGCGGCCGACATACAGGACTTATTACTCAACTTGGACCTGGATCTACTAATTCTCACTGAAACTTGGCTAAATGATTCCTCTTCTACTATACTAGACACCCTGGTTCCACCCAGTTACTCTATCATCCGTCAAGATCGCGCTATCCGTCTTGGGGGCGGTATTGCTTGTATTTATCGATCAAACCTCTCTGTCAAACAATCACTTTCCTCTCCAACATCTGGCTGTGAATATATGATGATCAATATCTCTACCAAAGACAACTCCACCTGCACTCTGAACACTTTCTACCATCCCCCAGGTGATAATCTTACCTTCATTGAACAAATCATGGAGATCATCTCCACCAACCTTACCCCATACAACAACCAGATTTTCCTAGGTGACTTCAACATTCACTGGAATGACACTAAGGATCCACTAGTGAATTGCTTTAAGGCTTTCCTCCAGGACCTCAACCTGACCCAAGTCTGTAATCGTCCTACTCATATAAAAGGGGCCATCTTAGACTTAATCATAGCCAAGGAAAATACCATACTATTGGATTCTATTTCACCCTGCGACTGGACCGATCATCACTGCATCACCTTCTCCATTGTTGTAAAGGCAACCATCCACAAAGGCCAGCCTGTGAAAGCTAAACATTGGATCAGAAACACCCTCAATCTCAATCCAGACATGATATCTGCCACCAGCCTTAACCTCCTGTCTCCTCCCACTGATATGGTTGATGCTCAAGACCTCACTAAGCACTACCTTAGCTCTATGTCTAACATCATGGACTCCATTGCCCCCAAACAACTAAAGAGAGTCCCGATAAGTAAAACCAATACCTGGTTCAACTGTAGCCTTAATGAGGAACGCCGTGCCCTTAGACTTGCAGAAAGAGTGTGGAGACAGACCCCATCTCTTTCAAACCTTAAACTGTTGCGTAAAAAGAAGGAACTACAATAAGTGCATCAGAAGTGCCAAATCATCATTTTTCCGTCAGCAACTGGACACAGCCTTCAACCGTCCCAAAAAACTCTTTGAACTAGTGAAACAACAAACTAATGGAAAGCGTAAATCCTCCACATCTGACACTACAACCCTACCTAATTGTCAATCATTTTCCTCCTTTTTTTCTGATAAAACTAAGTCAATTGACAATGAGCTCCGCATTGCTGTGAATTGTTTACCGCCTGAAACCCAGTCACAATGCACCTCCACCTCGCAGGAAATTTGTCCTAGCCACCTTCTCTTTAAACCTAAAAACAATGCCTCGTGGTCCATCTTTCAGACATTTGAGGACACTGACATCTCAAAACTACTGTCTTCCACTAAACTTTCCAACCACTTTAATGACCCTCTCCCCTCCAAATTCCACTTCACACCTCCTGATACCCCTATGGACCAGAATTATCAACGCCTCTCTTACGCAAGGCACCATGCCGGAATGTCTAAAAAGTGGACAAGTCACAACTATACTAAAAAAGCCAGACGCGAACCTCTCTGATCCCAACAATTTTCGCCCTATTTCGAGCATCCCAACCTTAGCCAAGCTCCTGGAAAAATGTGTTCATCAACAACTCTGCAATCACATTGACCAGCACCAACTCCTCGACCACTGCCAATCTGGTTTCAGACCAGGTCACAGTACTGAAACCGCCATGGTCCACATTGTCGACGATGCTTTACGCTTTCTCGATCATAATGAATCCTGTCTTTTAATCCTTCTTGACCTATCATCAGCGTTTGACACAGTCAAACATGAAACCCTCCTGAACCTCTTAGAACTTAGGATGGGTCTCTCTGGCACTGTCTTAAAATGGTTCTGCTCATTCCTACAAAACAGATCTCAACGAGTCCTAATCAATCATGACTTATCCGATCAGACACCGGTCACTATCGGCGTTCCCCAAGGTTCTTCACTTTCGCCCACCCTGTTTAATCTTTACATGGAACCCCTAACTGAAATCCTCAAACACTCCAACATCTCCTACCATATGTACGCTGATGATACGCAATTGTACATGAAGATTACCTCTCCTAACGACATCAGCACTCTCAATAATATCTTGAACAAAACTCAACACTGGTTAACACTTAACCACCTCAAACTTAACGCCCTCAAAACTGAATTCCTATTAATCTCGCCTCCCAACACCACCTCTAACATCAAAGTCTGGCTCCCACTACTCACCGCCTTGAACTGTACCCCACATATTGTTGATTCAGCAAAATCCCTAGGAATAACGCTAGACAACAACCTCTCCATGATGAATCACATCAGCTCCACAACCAGAGCGGCCAATTTCCATCTCCACATCTTAAGAAAACTAAAGCCTTTCCTGCCCAATGCAGATCTCAAGATGGCGGTTCAGGCTCTTGTGATCTCCAAACTTGACTATGGGAATGCTACCCTTGTTGGCCTACCGAAAATAAAACTAGCACCGTTGAGGGCTACCCTCCATGCTGCTGCACGGCTCATCACAGGCGTAAAGAAAATGACCACATCACCCCAGCCCTCCACTCTCTGAACTGGCTACCCTATGAATCTAGAATCTACCTAAAAATAGCATGCATGACATACAAAGCCATCCACCACAACACTCCTCGCTACCTGGCTCAGAAACTGGTGCTATCCGGAAGGAATAGAGCTTCTCGTAGTACATGCTCCCTACTGCTGAAACCCCCAAAATTTCACAAAAAGAAAACCTATAAGAGATCTTTCTCTGGAATTGCCCCAAGAATTTGGAACTCTCTTCCCCCAGAGATCAGGACCATCCCTTCATTCATTCTTTTCAAAAACAAAGTAAAAATGAGACTGCTGAATAATGTCCTTCCTATCTGAGGCGACTATCCATGCCAATTTGATTTCTTTGCTGGTGTTTTCACTATGTCTCTTTGTATTATCTTTTCATGCTGTATTGTCTATATTTTGCTCCTTGTATATTTAATGCTATTTATTAGGTTGTACAGCGCTCTGACACCAACATTTTGGTCATGTTCGCGCTTTATAAAACTTTATAAATAAAATAAATAAAAAAAATCTACTAAGATTTTACGTATTTCTGCATTCTTCCTGCGATGGCGAACTGTGTGCTGCCTAGCGCCAACAAAGACACCCTTGCGCCATGATGCACGGGTGCCTGCATTATGAGTAGGATTGTTTTTTAACAGAAAGGGGCACCTTCCTGCACAAAAACAATCCTTTGAGGCATTTTCCTCTTTCTATGTGTGCTGCAGAACATAGCACACATAGAAAGAGGAAGTATAGAGAAGCAACACAGATATTTCTCCTTGTTACTCCTCACTTGGGAAGGCATACCATTTTGATGCAATCTCAGGTCTACTAAATGTAGTAAATTTGGGATTGTGTCAAAATCCACGTGTGGATGCATGAGAACCCCCATGCTCCACCCATGGAACGCCTTCTCAACACAGGGTAACGCAAGGTGATAGCTAACTTGCATTACTCTGGATTTACTAAGCCACACAGAGGCAGGCAAGGTCACTTTGGGTGGATTAGTATATCCCATTTAAGGGCTTGTGTTGCCTTGTGTTGCTTTGCTTGATGCAAGGGCATTGCAAGCCCTTAGCAAATCTGTCCATAAGTGCATAGAAGTAAGACTCCTTGTGTGATGAAAATCTTAGTGCATGGACCATTGGGATCTATTTTGCATGGCGTGATGGAGAGTAGATACAGCTTCCCTACACAGTGGGAGTGTATTGACTGCATTCCTGTAGATAGAGGGTGGAGACCCAGAAATGATGTGAGGGAGAATGGAAAAAAGGCTACCCAAAGAAATTCTGTGAGTTCCTTTTTAGCAAAGGGCTGCTGATTAGTTCTTCCTGAGTGGCAACATAGGGTAGATGGTAAGGGTAATGGGTAGGTCATAGGTTTCTCTTGTTAAACGTATCAAAGGGCCAGATGTATGAAAAACCAAATTTGCGATTCCCAAATAGCGATTTTTACCGAATCGCTATTTGAGAATCGCAAATTGCAATGTAATTACAAAAAAAAAAAGCTATTTTTTGCGATTCCTTAAAATTCGCAAATCTAAATACAGAATCGCAATTACAGAATTGGTATTTGCGAGTTCACAAATTTAAAAAATCAAAATTTAGCGAATCTGCGATTCAGGTGCAGTCTGATGACATCACAAGCAGGAAGTGACCCCACCCATGCTGTTTCAGAGTGCCAGGGGCTGTGGGAGAGGCCGAGAGCAGGAGCACACCTTCAGGAGCAGAACTGGAGTGCTTAGACAGGCAAAAACTGACAGAATGGACACACAAGAGAAGGGAAAGGAGCCTGCAGCAAGGAAAAGAAAACACAAATTTAGCGACAAGGAGTTGGAGGTCCTCATAGAGGAAATGGTGAAGAGCCATGAGCAACTCTTCGGGATAAAGTCTCTGCACGTCCCAGAATTTGAGAAGAGGAAGATCTGGCTGGAAATACAAGCCAAAGTGAATGCAATTGGGGTCACACAGCGCTCCATTGAGGACCTAAGGAAGCGCTGGTACGACTTGCGCTCCAGGGCGAAAGAGAAGGTTGCAAAAAGGCTTCAGGACGCCAAAAAAACAGGTGGAGGACCATCCACAGAGCCAGCGACAACACCCCTGGAGGACATGATGGAGTCCACCCTCCAGCCTGAGAGCATAATTGGCATAGGAGATGTGGACAGCTCAGCCACAGACAACACCAGACAAGGTAAGATGCATGCAAATTTTGTCCTGAGCCATCACCCTCCTAACTCCACAATCCAAAATTACCCAATGAGTCAGTTAGATAGCCACTCCAGTCTACATTTTGTTAACACCCAGCAATGCATCATGGGAGATGCAGTCCCAAATATTAGATATCAAAGCAGTGACACAGGGAAACATATCCACAGTGTACTCACACCAGTCAATAAGCAAGATAAGCACATTTAGTGGGAATACCAAATCATGTACATTTAATGATAAGAAAATGAAATAAGGACACACAGTAAATGGTTCTCTTGTATTCACAGGCGAACCTGCGCCACAGGCAGAAGACAGCCAGATAGATGAAGCACCTGAGCAACAACAACATGCAGGGGAGGAAGAGTCTCACACAGGCACAGAAACAACACCTGCACCAAGACCAAGCAGGTACACTGTGGCACCACTACAGGAGATGGAGGGAGGAGTAGAGGAGACACAGGAAGAACCACAGTCCATGCCCGAAGAGCCAGCACAGTGTCCAATTTGTCAGTCTCCTGTGCAGCGTAGTAGCACCAGTAGCCTCAGACACAGAGCAGGGCCACACCGTGTTGCTGAGCAGGGGGAGGAATCCACTGTCTTCTCTGGCCTTGAGGGGACCATGGTCAAGGTGCAGCGGCTGCAATTTGAAGCATGAAATTAATGCAACATCAGCTGTTGTCCCTGAATCACAACATGAGGGATATCAAGGAGGGCATACGTGACCTTAACACCACAGTTGCAGAGTATCAGAGGGTAAATACGGAAAGCATGAAGGACATGACTGTAGCAATACAACAGCTATGCACCACCATGCAGAGGGAACATGGCTCAAGGCGCCGTGAAAAGCAACGCCTATTCAGCCGCATGGATGGGTACACAAAGGCGGTCAACCGCCTCTGCAATGCCACAGCTGTCCTAAGCAGACGCACCATTTCCATGCAGGTGGAAATGGCCCACTGCAGCCAGGATGTTGCAAGGGGGTTGGTGCAGGTCACCAATGTTGTTGACCAGCTCCAGACAGCAAACATAGCTGCCACAGGTGCACTAGGTGCTGGGGACAGTGAGGAGGTCTCAAGCCGCAGCAGCATCACTCCACCTGTCACCGAGCCCAGACGACGGAGTGCAAGGCAAGGACAGCAGCAGAACCCTCATCAAGGGAGGGCAGTGTGAACACTGACCGTAGCAGTGCTGCGCATGGGCACAAGAAATAGTTAATGCTGTGGCAGAGACTTGCAAATGGGTTAGGTAACCCATGAGAGACCAGTAAAAGGGTTGTAAATGTGCATGGAGTGTGAATATGCCATGATGTGCAACTCAAGGCACACAGTGGGCAGGATTGTGAGGCTGTGTGCACACATATTGCCTGATGTCAAGGTCAATAAAACACAGTTCTGCTAAAGTCATTATTAGCTTTGTCTCATTACTCACTTAGAAATAGTTGTGTGTGATCTCATCACGTATGTGTCTCCCACCAGCGGCACCTACACCACCTGCAACTCTACGAGGTGCCCGTGGGTCTTCATCATCCTCTGAGTCAGAATCTGTGATGTCCAATGGGATTCCATTTTTGGTAGCCAGGTTGTGTAGCAATGGCACAGGTAGCAATGATTTTACAGCATGTCTCTGGGTGGTACTGCCGTGCACCTCCACTTTTGTGGAGGCAGCAGAACCTACTCTTCAGCAGTCCAAATGTCCGCTCCACCACATTGCGCGTCGACTTATGGGCAGCATTGTATCTCCGCTCATTTGGGGTAGTTGGGTTGAGATATGGGGTAAGTATAAATGAACGCACTGCATATGCGCTGTCACCTACATGAGAAAGGAGAAATACATTAATCACAGGCCAATTTCAACACATCCAAGGTGTCTATCAGAGTGGGTGACATGCATTTACCTAGCAGGTATCCTTCTCCAAATTTTCCACCAGTGAGACGTGTATAGATTCCACTAGGCCTAAAGATGTAAGAGTCATGGGTACTTCCCAGAAATTTGGCAACGATATCAGTAATGATGTGTGAGGCATTACAAATGACCTGGACATTGATGGAATGAAATGATTTCCTGTTTTGATACACATTCTCAGTAGCTGAGGGGGGACAGATTGCGACATGTGTCCCATCAATGCACCCAATGACATGTGGGAATTGTGCCATCTGATAGAAATCTATTTTAGTCTTCTGCAGTTCCTGTTGCGTAGTGGGGAACCTGATGTAATGGTGCTTTCTTTGAAGTATGGCATCCAGGAAAGAAATTAAAAAGCGTGACAGGCAACTTTGGGAGAACCCTCCGGCAACAGCTATCACCCCCTGGTAACTCCCTGATGCAAGTAGGTGCAGTGAACACAGGACCTGCACATGTGTTGGAACGCACTCAGCAGGACACACCCTTGACCCCCTCTTCACAACAGGAAACTCCATCACCTTCAGCCACACCACTGAACTCCCATAGACTGACCACAGATGCGTCCACTTCACCTTCAGAACACCCACCATCCACAGACACCAGCACCTGCTCCCACTAAGAAACTGGTCCAGAATCACCGACGACTAGCTTACCTCCTCACTCAGCAACTCCACCCCAACCAGCCAGGAAAACGACGACCCCAACACCGCAGCCCAAACCCTGCACAGATGGATCGCCAACAGCGCCAACACCATAGCCCCCCTCATGAAAAACAGCAACACCCACGCCAAGAAAGCCAGATGGTTCACCACTGAACTTCGAGAGTCCAGGCGCACTTGCCACCGCCTCAAAAAGACCTGGAGGAACACCAAATCCACAGAAGCACACAACAACTTCAGAGCCGCCACCAACGCCCACCACCAACTCATCAGAAAAACGAGAAAAAAAGCGAAGACATAATCTCCACACACGCACACAACAGCAAAGAACTCTTCAACATCATCAAGGAGTTCGCCCAACCCACCAGCGAGTCGACTGACATTCCTCCCTCACAAGACCTCTGCAACAAACTCAGCACCTTCTTTCACCACAAAATCAAGAGCATCTACGACAACTTCGATGAAGACAACCAACACACGGACCCCCACCTACCACCCCTGACACCCTGAAGCCAACGATTGACAACTCAACAGCCCTCTCCACCGAAGCCACACTGAAGATGATGAAGTCAATCCACTCAAGGGCGCTACGGACCCCTGCCCCCACCACATCTTCAACAGAGCCGCCGACACCATCGCACCCATGCTCCGCCACATCATCAACCGTTCCCTGGCGACCGCCTCGTTCCCCGACAACTGGAAACACGCCATGGTCAACCCCCTCCTGAAGAAACCCTCGGCTGACCCCACCGACCTGAAAAACTACAGACCCATCTCCCTGCTCCCATTACCTGCAAAAGTCATCGAGAAAGCCATCAACAGCCAACTCGCCACATTCATCGAAGAGCACAACATCCTCGACTTCTCCCAATCCGGCTTCAGAAAAACACAAAGTATGGAAACCGCCCTCCTCGCCGCAACAGACGACATCCGCACCCTACTGGACAAAGGAGAAACAGTAGCCCTCATCCTCCTCGACCTCTCTGCAGTGTTCAACACAGTCTCCCACTGCACCCTAATACGCAGACACCACGACGCAGAGATCCAGGACAAGGCCCTCGACTGGATCCACTCCTTCCTCTCCAGCAGAACGCAGCGGGTCAGACTCCCCCCTTTCCTCTCGGACCCTACACCGACCACCTGCGGAGTCCCTCAGGGGTCCTCCCTCAGCCCTACGCTCTTCAACGTCTACATGGCTCCGCTCATCCCATCGTCAAAACCTACGGACTCAACATTGTGTCATATGCAGATGACACCCAACTCATCCTCTCCCTATCCAACTAACCCAACACCGCCAGACACAACATTTGTGAAGGCATGGAAGCTGTCGCCAAATGGATGAAAAACAGGTGCCTACAACTAAACAGCAACAAGACAGAAGTACTCATCATGGGCCCAAACCCCGACGCATGGAACGACACCTGGTGGCCCCCCGCCCTCGGAAACCCGCCCATCCCCACGGACCACGCACGCAACCTGGGAATCATCCTGGACTCCGAGCTCAAAATGGACCGCCAGATCAACTCCGTCTCGTCCTCCTGCTTCCACACCCTCCGCCTCCTATGTAAGACCTTCAAATGGTTCCCCCTCGAACACAGAAAGACTGTCACTCACGCCCTGGTCACCAGCAGACTCGACTACGGCAACGCACTCTACGCCGGAATAAACAAAAACCTCACCCGCAAGCTACAGAACATCCAGAACGCCGCCGCAAGACTGGTCCTCAACCTGCCAAGACACTGCCACATCTCCCAGCACCTGCGCACACTCCACTGGCTCCCCATCAAGGCAAGAGTCACCTTAAAGATGCTCACCCACGCACACAAGGCCCTCCATGACACCGGACCAGCATACCTGAACAGCCGACTCAAATTCCACGCACCCCAAAGGACCCTACGCTCAGCCCAGCTCTCCTATGCCGTGGTCCCATGCACCAGAAAAACCAGATCGGGAAGCCGCTCCTTCCTCGCAGCCAAAGCCTGGAGCGCCCTTCCGCTCCACCTCAGACAGACAACATCACTTCCCATCTTTGCAAGACACCTTAAAACCTGGCTCTTCGATGGACCCCCTCCCTGATAGACTGGAAGCTGTACCCCCCCACCCCCAGCGCCTTGAGACCCCTACGGGTGAGTAGCACGCTTAACAAACGCCTGATTGATTGATTGAATGGCTTGGGTCCTGCGGGTCTGATGTTCCAGAATTGGATGCAGGTCATCTATCAAGTCTAGGATAGTGGCTGAGTCTAGCCTGTACTTATCATGTATTTCTTCTTCTGTCTGCTGGAACAGGGTAATGCGCACTCTGTATATGCGTTCCTGTCGCCGCCTCCTTCTCTGTGCTGCTGCTTGTATCCGCATCCTCCTCACTATGACATACAGGGTTGCCATTGTGAAAGATAGTGAGGCATTCTGGGCCTGTTTAAATACTGTGCACCTGGTTACCACCTGCTTTGAGTTGGTGGTAATTTGCGAGTCGCAAATAGCGATTTTCTAGGTATTCGCTAATTGCGATTTTTCATACATTTCTTTGCAAATCCTTATTTGCGAAATCGCAATTTGCGAGTCACAATTTGGGACTCAGTAAGTCCATATTCGCAAAATATGAAGTCGCAAAATGAATGGACTATTTTTGCGATTTCTAATTTTGCGAATGAGTTTTTTCTTTCCTACATTGCACACTACGATTTTGCGATCGCAAATGCTGAAATTCTGTGAATTTCAGCGTTTGCGATCGCAATTTAGCTTGATACATCTGGCCCAAAGTGTCTTATCAGGGCTGCCCTTTTGCATGTGCCTAATGACTACTCAGAAAGACTGATGACAGTCAGGTGCTGAGATCTCATCTTCATTGTGTCCTTGTTTTGGATACTTCTGCTTGGATTCAGCACTGTTGCTACTGCTGTGAGAGCCATCACCTAGCACAAAGGCTGTGTTGGAGCGATAGCTAGAAAATTATATTTGAAAGAGAAACACCCCAAATCAGATCTGAAACCTCAATAGTGGATCCACATCCCCCGTCTGGAAAATGAGTATTAAAGTGGAACAGTGAAATGATCGATCAGTATGTCACATGAATGGAGGTAACAAAATGTCTGTTTATTCAGTGTCTTATTTCTTTCAATATTTGTAATAAAGTAATTGAATAAAAATCTCTGTGAGTTTCTTTTTATCTGTGTCTTTGATGTGTTACGAGTTTAGTGGACAGGGTTACGCTGTCACAAACGTGACGGTTATCCCGTCCGCCACATTACAATTCCATTATATCCTATGGATTCGTAATTTGGCTGACGGGATATCCGTCATGTTTGTGACAAAGTTATCCTGTCCCCCAAACTCGTAATCAGGCCCTAAATGTCTTTCTCTGATTGAATGGGAAAATTCATTTATATTCCAATGACATTCAGTTCAGTTAATTATAGTTCCATTCCTTTGCTTGTGGCTTCTCGACAGAATACTTCCTCAGATGGCCCGACAAAGTACAGGCCATCGAAGGAAGGACTTTATACCATCTACACTATTTAGAGTAAAACCTGGCTGTAAGGGACACAAAAAAAATTGATCCTATGTGGGACCATTATTTTTTTGTTTTTCAAAAACAAACTCCTGCTTTGGGGGTTAAGTTCTCTGCTATTTTTACGGCTGCACTGGATAGTGCGCAATCTCTACTTTTCAACCAGTGGGCGGATAAATAGGGACGGTTTTCTGCTATATACATGGTCACCAGCCGAATAGTTCACAATCTCTACTGTTTAGCTAGCGAATGGGTAAATAGTTACGTTTTTCTGCTATTTGCACAGCCGCAGGCCAAACAGTGCAGAATTTCTACTAATTAGCCAGTGGCTGGGTAAATAATTGAGGTTTTCTGCAACTTGCATGGCTGTCAGCCAAACAATGCAGAATCCACAATATTTAGCCAGTGGCCAGGTAAATAGTGAAGTTTCTCTGCTATTCTCAAAGCCGCCTACCAAACAGTAAATATTTTCTACTATTTAGCCCGCAGCCAAGTAAATATTTGAGTTTTCCTGCTATTTTCATGGCAGCCAGCTGGACAGTGCAGAATCTCTACTATTTAACCAGTGGTTAGGAAAATAGTATAGTTTTTCTGCTATATACACGGCTGCCAGCCACACATTTCAGAATTTCTACTGTTTAGCTAGTGGAGGGGCAAATAATGAAATTTTTCTGCTATTTGCACATCCGCCGGCTAAACAGTGTAGAATCTGTACTATTTAGCCAGCGGCAGGGTAAATAATGAAGTTTTTCTGATATTTGATTGGCTGTGATCCAAACAGTGCAGAATCTCTATTATTTAGCCTGCGGCTGGGTAAATAGTGAAGTTTCTGTGCTATTTTCAAGGCCGCCGGCCAAATGGTAAATAATTTCTACTATTTAGCCAGCAACTGAGTAAATAGCATAAAAATTCACTATTTACCCAGCAGCCTGGTAAAAAGCTGCTACCTTTTAATTATCTACATGTGCATTCATTTCACTTTCGCAAAAACAACAATTGATGGACAGAATGCAGAACAATGTCATACATTCACCCCAGTACAGAGATCTGGGCCTAAATCCATCATTTTTTTGCTCACCATGCCATTCCAGTTTGAACCCAGCCATATGCAAATCAGTCTTGACCCTGTGCCCTATGGGAACAGTCCAGCCCGAACTGCCAGGCCAGGTCCTCCCTGGACTGGAAACAAGCATCCTAGGACCGGTTTCGGGGTTTCACCCCTCTTCAGCCAGGATAGCTTGACTCCAGCGGCATGGAGAGCACGGGACCCACGTCTGGGCATACCCGTCCCACTCGGGGTTACAAATGCAAAAACAACAATTGATGGACAGAATGCAGAACAATGTCATACATTCACCCCAGTACAGAGATCTGGGCCTAAATCCATCATTGTTTTGCTCACCATGCCATTCCAGTTTGAACCCAGCCACATGCAAATCAGTCTTGACCCTGTGCCCTATGGGAACAGTGCAGCCCGAACTGCCAGGCCAGGTCCTCCCTGGACTGGCGTTCATCATCCCCTTTGGTATCGCTTTGTTTGCCCTGAGTTGGCAGGGTATGCCCAGACGTGGGTCCCTTGCTCACTTTGCCACTGGATTCAAGCTAGCCTGGCTGATGACGGCTGAATAGCCAGAAACCGGTCCCAGGATGCTTGTTTCCGGTCCAGGGAAGACATGGCTTGGCAGTTCGGGCTGGACTGTTCCCATGAGGCACAGTGTCAGACTGATTTGCATATGGCCATGTCTGAACTGGGGTGGTGGAGTGAGCTAAAGAATGATGATGGATTAACGCAGATCAGTTGACTGGGGGTGAGTGTTTGATTTGCTCAAGCGCTCCGTTCATCATCCCCTTTGGTATCGCTTTGTTTGCCCTGAGTTGGCAGGGTATGCCCAGACGTGGGTCCCTTGCTCACTTTGCCACTGGATTCAAGCTAGCCTGGCTGATGACGGCTGAATAGCCAGAAACCGGTCCCAGGATGCTTGTTTCCGGTCCAGGGAAGACATGGCTTGGCAGTTCGGGCTGGACTGTTCCCATGAGGCACAGTGTCAGACTGATTTGCATATGGCCATGTCTGAACTGGGGTGGTGGAGTGAGCTAAAGAATGATGATGGATTAACCCAGATCAGTTGACTGGGGGTGAGTGTTTGATTTGCTCAAGCGCTCCGTTCATCACCCCCTTGGTATCGCTTCATTTCACTTTCAACATCAGAAGTATGGTTTAGGAAATCCGTACCGCAAAATGCTTCCGGACAAAAAAGTGAGGAATGGCTTAACGTATAAAACAAGGAATGTCACCACTTGGCATATAGAACTGTACTCCATAAACAATTATTTTGTATGTGTGCTTTTTTATTTAGTCTAATAATTGCTAGACACAAATCAAAGCAGGATAGAACTTCACCATAGAAGTTAAGCTCTTATACAAATGTAATTTGAGTACACCTAAGAGGGAGATTTAGAAAATAAAATGGGGGAAATAATTTCCCCTGATAACTTGCTTTGGTGTTAGCAGCGTTTTAAGAGGGAGAAAGTTAATAAAGCATTATTTTTAACTTAAGGAATGGGGAGTGTGTGATCTAAATTAGGAGTGTTGCCATGTAACATAAGCTTCAGCAAATTGAGCAGCAGAAAAACCAATACGAAAGAGAAGATATTGTCATATTTTGAAAATCAGAGGTAAAAGGCGTACTAAAGACATTTTAAACTCCACACAAAAATACAACTTGAAATATTTTAGTGAGGTCACACATGTGCACTCTTTGACCTCCCTGAATATTCCTCTCCTAAACTAATATTATCAAACAACCTTAGGGATTTGTTCGCATGATGAATAATCACAAACATACCTCAGAGGAACAACTGTGGAGCCTCCACAGAGCAGGGCTTCCTCACAGTACTGTGGGTAGAAAGTGAAACTGAAAGTTTGCAATATTCTGTAGATGTGGGCAATAGATACATTTTAAGCAACATTTGTTCTTTTATGACAAATACCTGGTAAGCACAGGTTCAGTTCTAGTCAAAGGGAGGGTTTAGAATCTTTAAACTCTTGCTGCTGTCCTGAATCTAAAAATAAGGACATTTCTGGGGCCATTAGAGGTGGTGGGCCTGGGGGAAAAGGATCCTGTTCCTCAACCGCCCCGCCCCCATTAACCAGTCTGCTTCAGACACCCCCAGCTGATCCTTAATCACTGCCAGTCTCCCCTTGCATGCATTCAAACATCCCCAACTGGATCTCGGTCACCTCCAGCTATCCCTCAGAGACTTTCATCTCCACTATCAGAGGCCCTTAGCTGTCTATCAGACACACCCAGTCCCCAACATCTATTGGCACTTAGCCTCAAAGACCATAAAACTCCCAAAACATCTTTAAAGATCCCTCTGCCATGCCTGAGAAGCACATTGTCTACCCCAATAGACAACTATCAAACACCTCTGGACCACCCTTGGACACTCTGGGTTAGTTTTAGAAATCCTCAGTATGCTCTCAGAGACCCTAAGTCTTTGCCAGCCTTCAAACATCTCCAGTGGGGATTTTATTACTCATCCAGCCCTCAATCCACATTCAAACATCCCCAACTAATCCTTAGATACCACAAATATTCCCTCTATTTTTTCCTCTATATGCAGCAATGAGTGACCTTCGTCCACTGCAGCCAAGCCTATGCACACTGAAGACTAGTGAAAATTCACTAGTCTTGAGTGTGATGTGCAAGCTCCCAAAATTAATAGTGTTTACTCCTCTGAAGGTTTGTTTCTTTCAACATCGATGAGAAATGGTTTAGTTTGATTCAGTTTATCAACAAGTAAAAGTCAGTTTTAGGCAACTGATTTAATGTAATTGAATAGCTAATCAAAATGGTTACATCAGTACCTCAATGACAACTTTTATTATTTACTCCTGCAGCCACATTGTCTCACGGGTGCAGAAATGAAACTCTGAAGTTTGTTTATTGTAGCCACCTATGCCACAATGTCAGTGACTGGCAGAATGTGTCATACATTACCTACAAAACAAAAATGCAACGGTCCTGATTGTCTTGTTAGGACAGCATTGCCTAGCATAGCTCCAGGACTACCACACTAATGACAGATTTTCAGTATATTCACATGAGGTTAATGTACAGACTAATGCTAAATGAAAATAATGTACCTTATCAGAACTTATCTTGAAAATCTACCATGGACCTGTTTTTTTCTGCCCTATGTTGGGCCACACCTGAGCATGGTTTTATAATCTGTCCACTGATTTGACTGAAGCTCATAAAAATAGCCTCAAACAAAGCCAAGTAATGTCTGCTTTTGAGATAAACATTTTCCATCCCTGTCCACAGTCATGAAGTGGACTTTAAAGCTCGTCCCAGCAAGCTTGGGGATATTGGGTCGAAAACCAGTACTGGCTTAAATTCACCCTCATGACATGTTCCAGTTGAAAGACATGCATAAGTTTTTATCACAAACCTTTTCCCATCCCAACTATAAAGAAGACACTGAGTCAAAATGTCACTTTACAACCTCTAAATTTTAGATAACTAGAAACACCTGGACAAATGCTCAGGAGCGAAAATGTGGGTGCTAACAATGCACCTGAAGTAACTGAGTATTTGATTATTTGGACTTGCTTATAACCTCATGACTTCCCATTCAGAGGTTAAATGCCTCAATTGTATTAAGCATAATATGTCTACTTCCATTCAGCAACTCTAACAAAACTAGCCATAAGTGTAAGGTTGAGAGCATGGAGCAATTCAACTTCTGGTGGTCCATGGCCAAACATTTATCTTTCACATCCAACCAACAGCAAGGTCCAAATCCAGCTGTGTGGTGCCTCCCCCACAACCATTGATTTATGTGAAATTAAAAAAGTAGGTGGTCTCTAAAGGGGGCATGCCTAAGAAGCGTATCTAGGAATCTTTTAAAAGAGGCATGGCCTATGTTAGAATGGAAGTGGCATAAAACATGAAAATTTGAAATCTGTGCTTCGCACAATGTGCCCCTCATCACTTTTGGGGTTCGTCTCTGTGTATTTTCTGTTATTGAATCCAGACATATAACACAACAAACAGAATAGGCCGTAACAAGCCAAACCTATTGCTATTCCCTGTGTTTGTTGGCAATATCAACAAAACGGATGAGAATGATTGTTTTATTTATAATAAGAACTGAAAATGTTTCAGTTCTGAAAATATGTGACTGTGATTTAAACATTGCTTAGGTCCGAGAAGGAGTGGTCTTCAGTGTCTCAATCACTAATTTTCTTTCCACACCGCTTTCCTTTAAATCTTTCACTCTTACACTTAATCCCATTTTTTCCTGACATCTTTCTGAAATCCCCGCATCTGCATATCTCACATCATCTTTCCTCACAAGTACAATCTTCTCTCTCTTCTGCATGCTTTTCTGTTCATCTCCTGCACTTCAGCATTCCCCAAAACCCTAAACCCAACATTCACCTATTTTACCTTCCTTTGGAACTGTCAGCTATATACCTCATTCATACACTTTAATATAGAATTACAGTTGCAATTAGCACATGTGTGACTATCCTTCTGTGCACTCTGCAGAGTGGCCAAGGACTAGGGGGCAGATTTACAAGGAACTGACGCATCTGCCTAGATGCATCCATTTCCTCACACCAGCGTCAAATGTCCTTGCGCCACCATGGATGCGCTGTATTTACAATACAGTGCTCGATGGCGCAAGGATTAACAGATGCGTCAGAAATTCTGACGCATCTGTTGGCCCAAAAGTCACGCATTGCTGGAGTTGTGTCGCAAGCACAACACAACTCCAGCAATGTATTTTGAGGCCTATACTGACTGTACTGCGTCACTCCTTAAGCCTGCTTCAAGCAGGCGTAAGGTTTTGACTCAGTGGCGTCCTAAAAGTGGAGCAGTGAAATCCTATAGATTTCACTGCGTCACTTTCACGAGGCCTTCCTGCATGGGAACGCCCACACTGCATACATTATACCCGACGCAGGTATAATGTGACGCAGGACTTAACAACGTGATGCCTCTCCCTAGATGCGTCATGTTGTAAGTAGGCCACATTGTTTGCACCGCCGTTGCGTCAAAAAATGGTGCGTGCAATGGTGGAGCAAGGAGGTGCAAGGGGCTTGTAAATCTGCCCCTAGATGTGTAAGAAGTTTGACCACATTTATGACCCACTGACAAGCAATGTGCTCAACCTCAGCTCCACCACTCCCAATCTTTTCTCATCATGAACACCAACCGACATCCCATACTCACCCAGACACCTGGAGGAGGCTCAGTTCACAAATCTCTCTATACAACAGTCATATGATATATGAAAAAATACAGAAATGCAACATCTAGAAAAAACAAATACTTTTAGGGAATGCAAGCTAAGTAAAACATGAAATGTAAATACGGACCTGTTGGAAATGGGGCTACTGGTTGGCAGAGTATACACCCTGTCCAAGAAGGAGCCGCAATCCTAGTCAAGGTAAGTCACTACTCAGCCTAAATTATCCTATGCTCACCCTCGGGTAGCTTGGCACAGAGCAGTCAGGCTTAACTTAAGAGGCAATGTGTAATGTATTTGTCCAACACTTAAACAGTAAAACAGTGAAAACACCACAAAAGACTGCACAACAGTTTTAGAAAAAGAAAGTATGACTTTATACAAAAAGCAAGACCAAAAACAATAAGAATCCTTTCAGTAGATGTTGAAGTATGAAGTTGTATGGAATCAAAAAGTTGGAAGAGCGCTTAGATACAATAAGCACTTAAGTGAGTTATCGGGTCGCACTAGGCCAGGACAAAGTCAAGAGTTCAGGCCGACCACGATGGAGCGCGGGTCGGCAGCTGGGATCTCCTTGGTTCAGCTGAACAAAAGTATCTTTAATCCGGACAGTGTCATCGATACGAGGCTGCGTAGATCACCCTGTGAGCTAGATGAGTAGAGCTCTTTCATGTAACTGCAGTGATGCACCAAGTCCACTAGAAGTAACGGTGAGAGTGTTTTGCTTCGAACCCACATTGCGGTAGAGAGGCAACTAATCCGATGCCGTTTTGTGAGTGTTGGTTGTCGAGCACCTTAGGGTCCCACTCACAAGGGTCCAGGACTGTGATGGCACCACTTGGCAGGGCAGATTCACGGCTTGTAGTGTCCAGATGCAGGTGGTTCAAGTCTTTGCTATCCCTGAGACTTGGGAACAGGAGGCAAAGCCATCAAGCCCTTGGAGTGCCTCTGGGTTCAAGTGATCCGGGACCAGTCTGTCTCACCCGGCAGGCAGCAGGGCAGCTCAGAATGGCAAGAGCACAGCAAGGCAGAGTTCAGCAAAGCAGTGATCTGGCAGGGTACAGTGCTTTTAGCAGTACCACAGCTCTTCTTCGTGGCAGAGTAGTCACAAATGTACTGTCTTGGTAGGGTCAGAGACCGAGTACCTATACCCACATGTGCCTTTAAAGTGGGGGAGACTTCAAAGAGAGGTCTCTGAAGTGTGCACATGTCCTTTCTTCCCAGCCCCTGCTCCAGAAAATCAGTTGGGGGTAATCAGGCCTTTGTTTGGGGTCAGGCCACTACCTATTGAAGTGTAAGTATCTGCCCTGCCCTCCCTCCCTGCCCAGGAAGAACCATTAGAATGCATATGTATGTAGATGGGAGCTCAGACACACCTAGCCTTCCTGTGCTTGTGGCTATCTAGAGGTAAAGCACAAAGTGTAGCTGTCACCCACCCCAGACATTGATTGGAGGCAGGCTGCAAGGCACACAGACCTATGAGCAGAGACATGCCCACTTTCCAAAGGTGGCAAACACAAGGAGATAATGGATGGAGTGCTGAAACTTTTCAGACACTTGCCCCCAGTCACAGATCTGGGTTGAATCCATCACCGTTCTTTAGCTCACTTTGCCACCTCAGTTCAGACCCAGCTATATGCAAATCAGTCTTGACCCTGTGCCTCATGGGAACAGTCCAGCCCGAACAGCCAAGCCAGGTCTTCCCTGAACCAGAAACAAGCATTCTGGCACTGGTGTCGGGGTAACATCCCTCATCAGCCAGGCTAGCTTGAATCCAGTGGCAACGTGAGCAAGGGACCCATATCTGGGCATACCCTGCCAACTTACGGCGAACAAGGCAACCACAAGAAGATGATGAATGGAGCATTGAAACCTTTTAGACACTCACCCCCAGTCACAGATCTGGGTTGAATCCATCATCGTTCTTTAGCTCATTTTGCCACCTCAGTTCAGACCCAGCTATATGCAAATCAGTCTTGAACCAATGCCTCATGGGAACAGTCCAGCCCGAACTGCCAAGCCAGGTCTTCCATGAATCGGAAACAAGCATCCTGGGACCGGTTTCTGGGTAACACCCCTCATCAGCCAGGCTAGCTTGAATCCAGTGGCAAGACGTGGGTCCCGTGCTCTCCATGCCACTGGAGTCAAGCTATCCTGGCTGATGGGGATGCTTTTTTTCAGTCCAGGGAGGACCTGGCCTGGCAGTTCAGGCTTGACTTTTCCCATTGGGGGCAGGGTCAAGACTGATTTGCATATGTCTGGGTTTAAACTGGAATGGTATGGGGAGTCAAAAAAACAATGGATTTAGGCCCAGGTTTCTGTACTGGTGTGAATGTATGACATTGTTCTGCATTCTTTCCATCAATTGTTCTTTTTGCAATTGTCACCCTGAGTGGGACGGGTATGCCCAGATGTGGAACCCGTGCTCTCCATGCCACTGGAGTCAAGCTATCCTGGCTGATGAGGGGTGAAACCCCGAAACCGGTCCTGGGATGCTTGTTTCCAGGCCAGGGAGGACCTGGCCTGGCAGTTCAGGCTGGACTATTCCCATTGGGCGCAGGGTCAAGACCGATTTGTATATGTTTGGGTTCAAACTGGAATGGCATGGGGAGCAAAAAAACGATGGATTTAGGCCCAATTCTCTGTACTGGGGTGAATGTATGACATTGTTCTGCATTCTGTCCATCAATTGTTTTTTTTTTGCACTTTATAAAGGTAGCATTTCTAAAATAGTATGTTAAATCCAGCTTTACCAGAAAAGTGGATTTCTCATTAACAGTCCAAAGATATAAAACATGATGCAGCCACTCCTTTCTGACCAGGAATTACAGCTTAAAAGTGTTTTAAGGAATACCCAATGTTAGCCTAGGAGAGGAGTAGGCATCACAGTAGTGAAAAATAAATTTAGCTGGTTGTCACTACCAGGACATGTAAAAGATAAAAGTACATGTGCTACCTACTACTTACACAGCACCCTGCCCTTTAGGGCTACCTAGAGCCTCTCTTAGGGGTGCGTTATGTGTAATAAAAGGGGGATTTTCAGGCTTGGAAAGTAATTTTAAATGCCAAGTCGAAGTGGCATTAAACTGCACACACAGGCCGTGCAATGGTAGGCCTGAGACATGGTTAAAGGGAAACTTATGTGGGTGGCACAATCAGTGCTGCAGGCCCACTATTAGCATTTAATTTACAGGCCCTGGGCACAAGTATTGCACTTTACTAGGGACGTATAAGTAAATTAAATATGCCAATTGGAGATGAACCTATATCATCATGTTTAGGGGAGAGAGAGAGAGAGAAAGAGAGAGAGAAAGAGAGAGAGAAAGAGAGAACAAGCACTTTAGCACGGTCTAGCAGTGGCAAAGTGTGCAGAGTTCTAAAGCCAGCAAAAATGAGGTCAGAAAAATGGAGGGAGGGAGGCAGGCAAAAGGTTGGAGTCTATCAGGTCTAACAGGTCTGCATCACTGATATGGATTACCTTAAGTGAATTTAGACTCATTGTAGAGAAATCAATGTGTTTTTGCCTGTAAAGTTAAGGACATGAACATAGGGCCTGACAGTGATCAGTTTCAAAGTAAGTTTTCAATTACTGCCAGGTCCAAGACCGGGAGACGTAATGCCATGACACTATCTTCTTCTGGAAATATATATAAAGAAAAAAGTAATTGTGCTGTAATTAGAAGATTAATTCAGGAGCATGAGCATATGTTATTTCTAGGCAATGTAGCTGTAACACTGACCAGAATACTCTGCATCATAAAGCCATAAACGTGAACTTTAGTTAAAAAAAGACCACTGAAGTTTCTTGCCTAACTCCGATTAGCACCAGAGGGGATGATCATGAGGTGACAATTGAAAGCCCACTTAAGGTCAAAGTTCGTTTTTCGCAAGTTGATCATGGGCGATAATGGTCTTTACTCACTTCAATGAACAAACCGCACACATGAAAAAATAACACTTTGTTGAAAAGTTGCTTGCTTCTTCAAACTAGGTGCTGATTAGATCTTTTTCCTAATGCAGGGTAGTGTGTGTGCTACTGGAGAGGCATTGGTGGAAGATAGGCTGCAAACATGCACTTGCCCGCAGCCTACAGGGAACATAGGACATCACTAGATCTCCCTCACAAGCTCTTGGCACACCTGCAGACATTGCCAGCAGGCCCTCATAAATGCTCAGCCCCATAGTGACAACCAAACTGATCGATACATACTCCCAGTGCCCCCTCTGCCCACCTACAATGACTCCCAGATGATTCTTAAAGTGTAACAGAGGCTCTCTGCTGCTTCCAGGTACCTCAAACTGGTCCTTAGACACCTCTCAGAGGCAGGTAGGACTCCAAAGAGACAATTAGAGACCCTCAGAATATTTCAGATTCCCTTGGCTGGGCTTCAGATGTCACCTGCTGATTATCCACTGTCCTCTGTTCACCTTCAGACACATTCATGTCCCTAAAAGGCCTCTGCCAGTTTAGGGCTCCACAGCTGGTCCATAGACTCCTTAACTCTGCCCTCAAAGAGATTCAGAGAAGCCCAAAGGACCCTCAGCCCTCCAGATGGTCCTATAATACTACCAAATGCCACTCAGAGGCCCTTGGCATGCCCTTAGGCACCACCAGAAGGCACTCAGAGGACATGAGCGAGGCCTAGGATAGGTTAGACTTGCCTTGAGATACCTCAGCCTACCTCAAATTCCATGAAGTAGCCGTCAGCGATCCTCAGCATACTCTCAGAGACCCTTGGCTTCAGCCAGCCTTCATTCACCCCTTATTTAGTCGTAAGCTTTCACGCTGAAGATGCTGCCACCAAACGTACTGCTCTGGCAGTCTGCATCAATGCCAGAACAAACAGAAACACATTTTTGCCATTGTGAAGGATTTCACTTAACCAGTGGCTACCTCCAACTTCATCACCCCCTCGGAGGACCTCTGCAACAATCTCTCTAGTTTCTTCAACAACAAAATCACCGCCAATTACAGTGGCTTCAACCCACAACCGGACCTGACAGACCTCACAAACACCTCCCAATATTATTGAAAGAACCAATGCAAACCACATGGCCCGCCATCACCACAAAAAAACTGCCACCCCAATAAAGTCCATCCACTCAGGGGCCCCGTTGGACCCCAGCCCCCACCACGCCTACTCCAGAGGACTGCAATACATCAGCGCCATGCTCACACCCATTTTGAACATCTCCACCTCTTCTGAGACCTTCCCAGATGCTTGGAAACATGCAACTGTCCTCCCTTTGCAGAAGAAATCCACCCGTGGACGCTTCAAAGCTCGCCAACTACAGACTGATCTTCCTGCTACTACTCCCGGCCAAGGTCTAAGAAACAAATCATCAACAAATGACTCACTGAATACCTCAATGTCTACCAGGTTCTTGACACCACTCAGTCTAGTTTCAGATTAATCACAGCAGAAGCTGCCCTCATTCCAACCACCGATGACATACGGATGACTCTGGACAGAGGAGACATGGCGACTTTGACCTTTTCCTAGCATTTGACACGGTCTCAAACTTCACCCTCATTCAACGCCTACACGACATTGGAATCCAAGCACACAACAATCCGATGGATTTGCTCCTTCCTGACTGGAAGGATCCATTCAGTCTCGAACACCGACGACCTCATCTGCAGAGTGCTACAAGGATCCTCCTTGAACCAGACACTGTCACTGTTCAGTGCATACATGATCACTCTAGCCAGCATCATCCACTCTCACAAAATCAACTTCCTCTCCTACATCAATGACACGCAAGTCATTCTCTCCCTTACAGACAAAACGCCCCATACCCAGACAAAGTTCAGTGCCTCAATGACTGAAATCACCCACTGGATGAAGAACAACTGTCTGAAGGTGAACACCAACAAGACTGAAACCGTGATCGTTGGGAACAGCACTTCACTGTCAGACTCCACCTGGTGGCCAACAGAGTTAGGACCGACACACACCACCCAAGACAAGAACCTCTGGATCCTCATTGACAGCAAACTGGACATGACTGCAAAAGTCAACATTGTCACTGCCTCATGCTTCCAACCCTGAAGATGCTAAGGAAGATTTTTAAATGGCTCCCTATCAGCTGCCGGAAAACCATCATGCACGTCCTTGTCCCATGCAAGTGGAACATCCTCTACCGGGATCAACAAAACTCACCAGAAGGCTGAAGACCATTCAGAACTCAGTGACCGGAATCACTCTCAACCTCTCATGCCACATTCATATCAAACCACTCCTGAAGGAGCTCCACTTGCTCTCCACACACAAATGAGCATAATTTAACCTCCTCACTCACAATTTTTAAGACACTACATAACACTGGCCCAGCATACCTCTACAATCGCAATTGCTTTCACAAAACTTCCAGACCCCTCACTCATCCTGACTCCTACTTGTACACATGCCACGCATACGGAAAACTAGATCTGGTAGTCGTGACTTCTCCTGCATCACTCCTAAAGCATGGAACGACCTGCCACTACACATAAAAGCCTTCTCCTCACTTCTTTAATTCCTCAAGAAGCTGAACACCTGGCTTTTCAAGTAGTCCCACTAGACCCTAGGTTTGGCTAGACACATAGCTGCTCAGCACTAGGATACCCTCCCGGGTGATAACGCGCTCTACAAACCTGCATAACCTCACATGGCCTAACAACTAAGCTACAATGACCAGCTCTTGGGCCATCTTCACACACCCCAGCTTGTCGGTGGATCCCTCAAAGACCTCAGACTGCCTTCAGACATTTTGAATAGGTATTTAGGCACCCCTATCCAGCCACTAGATATCCTTGCTGTCCATTAAAATGCTGCCAGACCACTCTTGCAAACCGACAATCAGCCCTCAGAGACCCTCCCAAGCAAGCTGCCATGTTGGCCATTAGACACCTCCTCTGTTCCTCGGCCTGCCTTCAGACACCACTAAGTGGCATCTAAAAAACCTATTGGAGGCTGTCTGAGATCTTTGGTTTGTCCTCAAAACCTCTAGCAGGCCCATAGAATCCATAAGTGCGCTCTCAGAGTCCTGCAAACTGCCCCAGCATACACCTGGTCCTTAAAAAATGCTCTTAATACAACTTCAGGGATAATTAAAATACCCCAAGGAGATTCTACACCGGTCTTCACTTACCTCATAGCTAGCCCTTACACTTCCCGAGCCAGCACAAAGACCCTCTCTCTGGCCCTTTCTAGAAGGCCATCAGAAGACTCTTATTTCACCAACAGAGACCTTCAGCCAAACTTTAAAGCACACCTCCAGCCAAAACCAGCCACTTTCTGAGAATGTCATTCAGCCTTAAAAAAAGGCCTTTTTTGTCCTAGACACTAGTTCAGCTGATCCTCATACTCCCTGACAGATCTGTTCCTCAGCTGGCCAAAAATATCCCAGTTGTCAGTAATTGAAGGGCAGGTTGATCCACCCCAACCTCACCTATAAATGCTCCCCTGCATTTCCTACAAGCTCAGAGACTGTATACGAAATGTTTGTTGTCCTAAACAGAGACACCAAGAGGTCACTATATTGGTATTGATGAAGAATCTTTCTATCAGGGTAAAGGTTAGCATGTAATCCAGGAGCACAGGCTGGTACTTAAAAGCTCCTAGCTGATAAGAGATGCAGAGGCATTCCAGGGATTTCTTTCTCTCTGCCAATAAACATACGCACTCTCCAGATACAATGTAAATGTGACCTTTCAACTGACGGACCTACAGTAGAGGTGACAGATTCCAAATATGCTGTGCCACCTGTCACATCGCTGGGAGCCCTGGGGGGAAGAATCAATGTGAGAGTTGCACAAAACTCACAAAGGCCCCAAGCAATCACTCAAGTATGTTCCCGGTGCTGTCAATCTTGCATGCTTCTAGGTGTGCACATATATTTACACAGCACAAACTTAGCTGGTAAGCAGCGGAGTACTATATTTTAATGGAGTACGTTGAAAGATGACACATAATTGTGTACATCAGTCAATGAATGTATTTATTGTACTTGCATTGAACTGGGGGGTAAAGTTCGAAACGCTTGGAATTACTTATACGGCCATGTATGTTCTGCACTCTACTTCTATTGCTAGTAGACTTGTTCAATATTCTCTGTCCTGCAAATTCTAATCAGTTGATTGAGACCCTATTGCTGGTTTAGCATTTCCACAGGAAAAAGACACTCATCAGTGGGTGGGCCTTTATGACTCAGCTGCTTCCTTATAGAATGTGCGCCCAACTATCGAAAGACACAGGGGCCGATTCCGATTCGGGCCGGAAAACGTACCGACCGACTCGGTCCGGGAATAAAGTCCGACCGACACGTACCGGCGCCGTCCGACCCGGGAAGTACGATGAAATGCATGGGAAACATGACCGACTCGTACGGAACTCAAGGCGAACGACCGACCCGGACGGAAACAAGCTATCGGGCCAGGAAAACACGCGAATCGAACCGACTGACACGCACCAGGAAATAACCCGAACAAAACGTACCCGCGAACTCCGACCCGCGCAGTACGATGCAATGGGTGCCAATTCAGACCGATTCGCACGGAGCCCAAGCCGTACGACCGACACGCATACAAAAGCCAGCCGGACAAACACAATACTCCGCGACCGATGCGTACGCCGCATATGAAACTGAGCTGAAACACAGCGGGAACGACTCGGAGAGGCGCGCACGAGACAACTGCAACGTCCTACTCGGTCAGAAGAACGACTCCTACATTCACAATAATCACAAATAAAAAAATACGAAAAAAAAGGGCCAAACAAGCAATGACAAAGCCAATAAATACAGGGGGTGAAAAAAAATGGAACAAGGACACACCCCCAACTCCACCTACATAAAGGCCACAAATCCCTACCATGATCCTTTGCAAATTCCACTGACCTGCCAGCAGAGAACACCATCACACAGCAAACACAGACACACACACAGCCCATCCAACACAAAAGCCACACACCAGTAGCACCTCAACAAATAGCACCCTCACACACACCCAGCAAAACCTACACTCACACACCCTCACTTGCACACACACATCAATCACCACCACCACCCATCACCATGCCCCTAAAGAAGAATCCAAAGTTCCTAGATAGTGAATTGGAAGTCATGGTAGACGAGATCCTGAAGGTAGAGCCACAGTTGTTTGGCACATTGGTCCAACAGACCCCCATGTCGCAGAAAACCAAGATGTGGGCGAGGATCGTCGACAGGGTGAACGCACAATCACCATGTTTGCGCACAAAGAAAGACATCCAGAACAGGTGGTATGATGTGCGCAGGAGGGTCAGGGACCTACTGAAGAAGGATTACCTCCTGAGCCAGCACACCGGCAGTGGCTCTCCTGCCAAACCAGTATACCTCAGGCCCTGGGAGGAGAAGGTGCGGGCCATCCTACCACCAGTGAGCGTATATGGACTAACAAACATCCCAGAGCCTGGTGAGTACACAACTAATATACACAATATTGTGTGCCAATACACACACATCACTGTCAAGGGGACAGTCAAACCATGCACCCCTAGCAAATCAACAGCAACCAAAAGATAATCATCCCAAGAAGTGTATGTTAGTCAGATAAACACAATACATGCCATGTCATAGTGATATGTAACTGTGTCATGACATGTACAAATCCAATACCAAATTGAGCTAGGCAGTGGCACAAATCTAACCAACAAACACTGTCAGATATTAAGCCACCACTAGAACACCACCTCACAGGCAAGCTCACAGAAAGGAAGGAATCCTGTATATGCTGGTGAAGTCAGTGTAACCAAGAGCATGATGGGACTCGTAGTAACAGATAATGGGCAGCCTCACATTTGGACCATCAACACCACTCTGAACCATGCGCACATCACAGGGAGTGGATAAGGACTGACAAGATGGCTGACACTGGGTACTGCTGTGGGGAGCACAAGGCCCTGCTGGGAACTGGGCACCAACAAACAGCAGAACACCACTGCCTGACATCCTGAAAGACAACTTGCACTCCCTGCAATGCAAGCACGTTGCATGGTGGGATATCTGGCTGGGTGGGAAGGAGGACTCACAGCACTGACCATAGTTACAAGCAGCTCACCTCACACACACCCTCAACACAAACTCCACATAACCCACCTGGGAGAATGCAATGCCTCACATACCAAATGAAGATCCCACAAAGAACCACCACCCTGGGTAATGCTGTGTGAAGCACAGGGACACTCTTGGGACTTGTAGCCAAACAAACGCAAGGACAACACTGTCAGCCTTCCTGTCAGCACAGGCACACTACCCCACAGGGAAGCAGAGTCAAAAGGAAGGAAGTACGGGCATGCTGGGAAGAGGGGTGTAGGCAATAGCATGATGGGAGTTGTAGTCACAGATACTGCTCACCCTCACAATTGGCCCATCAACACCACTCTGAACCATGCTCCCATCACAGGGAGTGGATAAGGACTGACAAGATGGCTGAAACTGGGTACTGCTGTGGGGTGCACAAGGCCCTGCTGGGAACTGTGCAACAACCAACAGCAGGACACCACTGTCAGCCATCTTGCCATTGCTGTCACACTCACACACAGTGAAGTCCACTCAAAAGGAAGGAAGTATGGGCATGCTGGGAAGGGGGTGTAGATAATAGCATGATGGGAGTTGTAGTCACAGATACTGCTCACCCTCACAATTGGCCCATCAACACCACTCTGAACCATGCTCACATCACAGGGAGTGGATAAGGACTGACAAGATGGCTGACACTGGGTACTGCTGTGGGGTGCACAAGGCCCTGCTGGGAACTGTGCACCAACCAACAGCAGGACACCACTGAATGACATCCTGAGAGTCAACCTGAACCCACTGCAAGGGTGGCATGCGTCATGGTGGGATAACTGGGCTAGGTGGAGAAGGATGGCCGGATGTCCACCAAATACAACCAATGCTGGCCATGCACACACCTCAACATTCACATTGAAATGCCCCAGGTATGCATGACAATGTGCCACACCAATATCAACCTCTTACTGTGACAACTTAGGACAATGCAATGTACATGCCTGCATCCAGAGGTACAGTCACAACTGTCAGGTGTGTGAACCATTGATGCCGGTAGAAACATAACATACAACGTGTGTCTCTTCCAAATACAGGTGATGATGATGGGGACACAGCAGCAGGCGAGGAGGAGTCCCTGTCCCAGGCTCCGGGGGACACAGAGCTCACTGGTGTGGAACAGCCTCTGCCCTCCTCGGATGGCGAAGACCTACCTGGCACCTCCGGCGTGAGTCATCATGCAGCACCAGCTGAAACAACATCTGCACCCCCTGCACCCACCCCTCCAACAACTGCCAACACACAGACCACCCCCGCCGACACGGACAGACCAAGGACCACCGATGACAACAGCATAGGGCCCCAGGCCCACCGTGGAGCAACGGACGACAACACCACTAACAACCCCCAAGGGGGCCTCGGGTCATTTGTGCGTGCCATCGCAGGTCCTGCACGTGTCGCCAGGGGTGGTGGGAGGGGTGGTAGACATAGGTCGCTGCTTGCTGAGGGGTCTGGACTGCATGATGACCCACAACTGGCACACATCGCTGATGCTTACCAGGATAGCACCGGAGAGGTCAGACAGGTAGTGGGGATCCTCAAGGACATACAACAGCAGCAGGCTGCCCATCATGCCCGCTTGGACTCCCACATGTCCCGTGTGGAGACACACGTCTGGCATGGAGTCCAAGTGGGACACATTGCAAGAACTCACAGCGGTGCATAGAGACATATTGACATGCCTCCGCAGATTAGCACCAACATGGCCAGACCTCCCTGTGTGCCCACAACATCTTGTGCTGCATCAACTGACACCGCCACAGGGAGGGAGGAGGACTCTGGAGGAGACTCCCCTGCACCGCAGCAGCCTGCACGTGAGGGTCCCCCCCCAAAGAAGAGGGGTCGTCCAAGGAAGGAAAACTGAGAGGTTGATGGCCACGTACATCCCCCAGGAAGCCAACACCTGTTCCGGAAATTCTCCTTTGTGTGCAAACGTTTCACCCTGTCGAATGCAACACTACTCTCCCACATGACATGGGGAGTTCAAGTTGGACTAATGTATCATATGACTGTGGACTTCACTCAGGACATTTCTGCTACCAAGACTTCCAACTCATCTGGGAACTTTGGATCCCAATCCCAATGTACAGCACCCACCATCCTGTGCACTATACACACACACATTTCTGTAAATAAAATCACTAGTACACCATACTTGCCTCTGTTGTTATTCAAATGTGGATACTGTTATGGTGATGATGATCTGCTAAATTACACTGTGTATGCTAACTGCCACAGCAAGTACAACACCATCGTGTGAGTCATGGTGACGTGACACATATGAGGGAGACACACCACTAGGGCTACACAACACAGAGACACCAGGGCCATCGGACTCATCGCCCACAGTGATGTTGCCAGGAAATACAGTGGAATGCACAGACACCACACCTATTCAGAGTCTGTGGCAACTAGCCCACAGGTGCAGTAAGCAAATGTCAGTCAGATGTGTGACCACAGACAACGCACATCCCAAAGTGAAGCACAGGTTTATTACACGTTTGCAACATGTTGTTTCCACTACAGATGCAAGGTTTACCCACGTGGCAGTGGCCACACAGTCAACAAGTGCAGAAGATATGAAGTCCAGGGGTGTGTGGCACATCACTTGTAGGCAAACTACTGCTGCCACACTGAAAGCAGAATCATGGTGTCGGGGGATCCAAGTTGACCAAAGTACTCAGTAAGCACCCTGTGAGGGACAGACATGACACACAGTTAAAACCACTGAAGAACAGGACAGAACTGCAATACTCATGCCCAATACATGTCACAAGACAACTACACAAAACCAAGTTAGCATGTCAAAACTGTTGGGGAGTACAGACTACCTGTAAGGACACATTGCTGCACGCATCCAGTCAAGTAGCACATGGCCACACTCAAACAGCACCAGAGCACCACCCACACATATCATGCAAACTCACATCATTCACATTACATCTTCCTGGATACTCGCATTCAGCTGAAGAAGTTGGTGATGAGCTGTGTGCGGACATCACCATCATCATCATCATCATCACTGGCATCGTGGTCCAGGCCAGGATCCTCCACAGGTGGCGGACGTTGGTCATCGTCATCCAGGATGAGAGGCAACTCCTTCCGCACTGCCAGGTTGTGTAGCATGCAGCAGACGATGACAATCTTGCACACCTTTCCTGGGGCATATGGGAGGGCCCCTCCTGTCTTGTCCAGGCAGCGGAAGCGGCTCTTCAGGAGACCAAAGGTCTGCTCAATCACTCTCCTGGTCCGACCATGTGCCTCATTGTAGCGCATCTGGGCTGGTGTCACAGGGTTCCTGAGGGGTGTTAGCAACCATGGCATGTTGGGGTATCCGGAGTCACCTACGGACAGACAAGTGCACATTAGCTGAGTTGGAAAAGTGGGTGGAATACTACAGATCAGAACACATGCTATGGTACAAAGTCAGTACACACCGACAAGCCAGGCACGCTGGTTCTGCATCTGTGCCATCATCCTCGGGATGCGACTACTCCTCATCACGTAGGCATCGTGTGCTGAACCAGGGAAATGGGCACACACGTGTGATGCTCATATCTGCAAGACATACCACCAGAGCATTGATCGAATGGTAAGGTTTACGGTTCCGGTATGCCTGCTCATGTGCCTGTGGTGGTATCAAAGCCACATGTGTCCCATCAATGGAGCCAATGACATGTGGCATCCTCCCCAGGGCATAGAAGTCACTCTTGACGTCAGTGAGTTGTTGACGTGTAGGGAAATAGATGTACTGGTTCAGGCATCTCAACATTGCCTCCAAAACATCGCGTAGCAAACGGCTGAACATAGTCTGTGACATCCCACCGGCAGTCGCCACAGTGTGTTGAAAGGTACCGGTGGCAAAGAAGTGTAGGGATGCCATTACCTTCACCTTGGGGGTCAGCGCCGTAGGGTACGGCCGGCCAGGTTGCAAATGTGGTGCCAAGTGCACTGCCAAATCCTCAATCAGCTGCCTGGTGAAGCGGTACCGTTGGATGCTGTCACGTTCACCATCGTTGCCAGGTCAGGGAATGGTCTATGGACAGCTGGAGCCCTGCAGTGCATAGGTTGAAGAAAGAAAGATTGTCAGTCACCCCACATATGTGCCATTCACCATACTCAATTTCACATGATACATCATTACGAGACACAAGTACTTGATGTGCGTGCCGTTCTGTTCGGACATAACTCGCACCTACATGCCCATCATCTAACTTCTCAGTACAACATGTGTGCACAACTGGTACCAGGTTGTGCTATGGGAAACCATTAGGCTGTGTCACAGTACCCATTTACTGCCGTCACGTTCCACACACACACCACAGTGACATGTCTGGACAGATGCGCCACAGGCATCACAGCTCATTGACAGGTAGATTCCCAGTGACCCTGTCTTGCCACATGGACACTGGCATGACATGGCGTATCATGTACACGTCAGAAAAACAAACATGACTCCCACAGGTAGTGGCCCCTGTCGCCTCCGCAGGACAGACATGGACGCCAGTGACGCACAACATCAAAGTCCATGCACAAACAACGTTGATGTGGAGACTGTCTCCCATCGTGCACATGGAATCAGAGACATCGGAAACACAACATGCACACAGACTGTGGAGGGACATCACTATTGTGGCAATGGGTCATCCTGTGACGTACATGCCTTCCCCCATGGGACCCTGGGGGTATGTGACATGTCACACACATACACAACCTGGAAATGTGACCATGCCACATGCTCCGAAATGAACTGTTGCACATCACAGTGGTCATGTGCACAACACACAAAGGACCCTGTCCCCATGAACACATGCACAGCCTGGGTGTGGCTGCCCACAAGTGCCACCACAGAAACCACATGTTAACCCCCATACACAGAAAAGGTAATGCAGCCTTACATGCCTTAGGAAACAGTGTGGACTGGGTGTGGTGTTGTAGGTGTGCCCCTGGGTCTCTGGCAGGTGTATGTGGCTGGCATACGTTCACCAGTGACAAGCATGGTGACATATGCGACTGACCTGTACAGGTACGCGTTGTACAGCAATGGACCGATCGGTGTGCCCGGCCGGCCCATTGCATCTGTTGTGAGCGGGTACACGTTGTATCCCGAAATACGCGTTGTACAGCAATGGACCGATCGGTGTGCCCGGCCGGCCCATTGCATCTGTTGTGAGCGGGTACGCGTTGTACAGCAATGGACCGATCGGTGTGCCCGGCCGGCCCATTGCATCTGTTGTGAGCGGGTACGCGTTGTACAGCAATGGACCGATCGGTGTGCCCGGCCGGCCCATTGCATCTGTTGTGAGCGGGTACGCGCTGTACAGCAATGGACCGATCGGTGTGCACGGCCGGCCCATTGCATCTGTTGTGAGCGGGTATGCGTTGTACAGCAATGGACCGATCGGTGTGCCCGGCCGGCCCATTGCATCTGTTGTGAGCGGGTACGCGTTGTACAGCAATGGACCGATCGGTGTGCACGGCCGGCCCATTGCATCTGTTGTGAGCGGGTACGCGTTGTACAGCAATGGACCGATCGGTGTGCCCGGCCGGCCCATTGCATCTGTTGTGAGCGGGTACGCGTTGTACAGCAATGGCCCGATCGGTGTGCCTGGCCGGCCCATTGCATGTGTTGTGAGCGGGTACGCGTTGTACAGCAATGGACCGATCGGTGTGCACGGCCGGCCCATTGCATCTGTTGTGAGCGGGTACGCGTTGTATCCCGAAATACGCGTTGTACAGCAATGGACAGATCGGTGCGCACGCATTGGCTGGGGCCTGGCATGGCAACGGACGTGTTTTCGAAGCTCCAACGAGTCTGATGCAGTGAATTCAGTTGGCCAGCCACAACAATGTTGCAAAATCATGGGTGTCATGAAGTTGAAGATTTGAAGGATGCTGTGGGTGTGTATTAGTGCTGCTATTCCATGGATTGGTCAGATTCAGAAGATGCAAACGACTTGGACCTATCACTTTGGACACATGGGACAGTATCTGCCTCTGCAGCACACATATAATGCTGGCTGTTCCCCTGAGAGCTCACTTGCCTGCACTACATGCTCCAGGACGACATCTGCCACCAACACTGCTGCTGTCTCTGCATCCTCTGGCTACTGCAATGGCACGTACTGTGGAGAGAGCCCCAGCCTTCAGCCTTGAGGAGAACCAGGCCCTGCTGGACAACAACCTTCCACAGTACAGCAAGCTGTATGGGAAACCAGGGGAGCAGGTGAGTGTGCTGTCCACTGCCTTACTAATTGTGCATGTTGTCTGACTAGCAGGACTTACAGTGTGCACACCACTGGCTAGCATGCTCACTGAGTAGTTGTCACACCCCAAAGTGTGTAGTTACATGCACTGAACAGGTACAGTGCAGTAACAGTGCTTTCCAACAAGGTTTACTTCCCATGCAATGATACCATGTAGTGACTGCTGGCAAACTGTTCATAGCCATTGTTGCACTGCCTATGTACATCATATGCCCCTGTGATTGAGACATGTATCTCCAACTGTGTGATGCACGTATATGTTGCATGTGTAGTAATGGCCTTTTCACTTTGTCATCCTCACAGGTTGATGCCCACCAGAAGCAGGAAATCTGGCTGACCATCGCCCGGGCAGTAAGATCCGTGGGGGTCTACAGGCGCAGGATCTGCAACTGCCAGAAGAGGTGGCAGGACCTTCGGGGCTGGACCCGGAGGATCGCAAGGGTCCAGCTGAAGCTGTTGCCTCCTCGCAGGAGGGGCGGACACCGGACCCTGACCCCCACATGCTCCGGATCCTGGCGGTGGTCTTCCCTGACCTGGATGGGCAGCT
Organism: Calotriton arnoldi; assembly: GCA_963921515.1. NCBI lineage: Eukaryota > Metazoa > Chordata > Amphibia > Caudata > Salamandridae > Calotriton > Calotriton arnoldi. Next base: position 64,117 of record CAWUFW010012943.1, read on the forward strand.
GAAGGGCAGACAGCAGCAAGGAGGGGGTGAGTCCATGACTGCACTGTGCACTTTGTCTGACATGCTATGTGCCCTCCTCTGGCCTGGTTAAACTTCCATAGTTCATCAGTCATGTGGTCCAGGACCCATGTCCCTCATTTGTGACATGCCCACTTCTCTGATACGCATATGTGTGGCCCTTACAGTCAGGAACTTGTGTCACTTGGGGACTGTGTCATTGCATTTAGCTTCGCTCAAGGTGGGGGACAGCATTTGTTCCCGTGACTATGTTGTGCGATTCATGGGTGGGTCAATTGCTTACACAATGCCTAAGTTCTGACATGTAATCTGGGTGTAACTTTGATATGTGATCCACTTGCTGATCTGAATCACCACATGTCCCTGGGGAATTTGGCACACACCCATGCTGCCGGTGGGAACAATGTTTGGGCCTCAGGAGTATGTGTATCAAGTGTGTCACACATGCTTAGCCACCTGCCTACTGTCCATGACTCATCCCTCTAACAGGTGGAGCTGGACAGTCATGCCTACTCCAGGGCATACAATACACTCTGTACTCCCACTCCCGTGTATCATCTGGCATGTTGTGATCAGTGAAATGTACCCTCAGGTGTCTGCCTCTGTCTCATTGTGCTGTGTCTTCGTTGTCAGGACTACTGGTATGTTTATCGGTTAGGGATCAGCATGCCATCGGAGATGTGACCATGATAGACGATACTTCTGTGACTTATAGGTGTCTGATCACTTGACTGTGCACACAGGTGTATGCGACTGACTTTCAGCCAGCTGTTTTTCATTCACAGCACACTGTGAGGTGCTCATGTTCAGAGAGTTGTGTTTCATGTCCCCCATATGTCCGATTGGTATGACGTGGACAAATAGTAGTTCAGATGATGTGGTTTTTGGGGGATGGACATGTGCACTTGTCAGTTACATAACTTGCATTCCCCATGTCCTAGGATTGTGACACAGTGCAGACTGTTGTTGGCTGGCTGCCATGGCCAAGTGACAGGAGACAGTGATGTATGACTTTGCACGCATGCCTGTGTCATGGCATTAAACTTCCTAAGACTGATCCTGCAGGGGAGTGACATGTGCAACATGCACCCCATTGTGGCATTGACTATCCGGACATGGGTGTATCATGGTGTCTGGTGCTGGTATGCATCACATGCATTTCTATTTAGACTCTGGCCATCCCTTTATCCGGACACCTGCACTGACTCAGTGGCAAGAGATGTGATGTGTGTATGCTCACATACTTCACCGTGTTCCCTGCAATGTCCAACAACTGTGTAGGTGGTGCATGTGTCCACACTGGGGTCTTACCATCAGACAGGCACCAGACAGATGGGTGCAAGGGCAGGAGGGGTGTGAGTCCCATGGTTGACCATCAGACTGACAATTGGCTTCCCGAATCTGTGTGAGGACTTTAGGCAATGTTCAACTAAGGATGCCAGGGCTTGCTCTGTGATGTGCTGTACTTACTGTGGTGTGTGCGGTCAGTGCAGGTGACTGATGTTTGTCTGTTTCCCTAATTGTTTGCAGATACATCCACGGCCACAGGAGGGGACAGCTCCATGGACCAGGAGGAGCAGCGGAGCCAGACTGGGTCAGCATCCGACGCAGTGGTCAGAGTGACCCAGTGGCACAGAGGGTGAGGGGAGCCACACCGGGGAGTCCTCAGCACCATCCACCTCAGCTGAGGACCACAGCAGCTTGGAGGATGACTCCCTTGTGGAGGCGGGTCTCAGCAGCCACCAAAGACCAGCTAGTCTGTCTGGCCCCGCCACCCCCACCACCGCCCTCCCATTGGCTCCCATTCCTGAGGTCCGTGGAGGCTCCCGTGCTCGGGAGCATGTCTCCTTCGTGCCAGGCACCGCACCCCTGCCCCTGTGTCCCCTGCTGCCCTGAGTGAGGAGTCTGTGTACCTCCTTCGGCAGCTCCATGTAGGGCAGACAGCAATGCTGAGTGTCCTCCATGCACACACCACTTTGTGGACACAGCTGGTGTCGTTCATGGAGGGCATCTCAACGGGTATGTCTGCCCTACAGAGGAGCAATAAGTCCATGGACTCCTCCCTGACGGCAGCCGTGTCCCTCCTCCAACAGTCACTCACCTCTCCCACCTCTGCCCCATCCACACTTCCTGCCACCCTACCTGTCCAAAGCCCATGCACACCTGCACAATCACCCAAACACACAGACACGAGCAGCACAGACACACCCAAGAGAAAGGCAAGACGTGCACACAAGCATCCTCAGGGGACTGATACCACACACACAGGGGATGGGGAACAGACACACACACAGGCATCCACAGTCACTCCGCAGTCCTCCAAATCCTCTCCCTCCAGGAACCCTTCCCTTGCCTCACCTGCTACCCCACCTACACAGCAGATCTTCCTCTGTGACCTCGGCCTCTTCCCCTCCGATCTTGCTGATCCAGTATACCGGGGGAAGAGGAAGTCCACCCACACAGAGGGAGTGCCCTCGCCCCCGGACACCGTCCCCCAGGCGCAGGCAGACACAGGACCCCATTCGGAAGTCCCCCCGGACCAGGAAGAGAAAGACCCCACCACCACCACCACGCAGCTCCACCACCCAGTCTCTCTCCTCCATCCCTCAGGCCACCACTCCACAGGTTCCCCCGCCACACCCTGCCCCAGGTTCCCCCACACACCGATACTGCATCCCCAGACTGCTTAGGCCCTGCCACTTGCTCTTCCACCCCCAACCCAGACGCTCTGCCTGTTAGTGCCACTGGTGTGGAGCCCGGGTCCCCTCCCTCTGTCCTGCCCACCTCATCTGCCCACCCTTCCACTCCCTTGGAGTCATGCACTGCAGTGGAGTCCACAACCACCCAGTCTGACTCGGGCACTGCAGTGGGGACCCAGTCCACTACATCAGACCAGCCCACTGCAGTGGTTGCAGCACCCACACCAACTGACTTGTGTACCACAGTGGTGCCGGCCCCCCCTGAGTCAGACACCTCCACTGCAGTTGCCGGTGACACTCCTGCACCCACCACCCCTTCACTGCCTCACTCTGCCATCCCCTGATCCTGTCCCTGTGGTGCCTGGCCTGCCTCTTGTATGCCCCTCCAAGGGGGATGTCCCCTGTCCGTACCAGTGCAGGCAAGCAATGGGTGACCAGTTGTCACTTATCACCCTGTTGGGACTGTGATTTTGGACTGGCCATTGGCCTTAGTTTCTTTTGGACTTCAGAGTTTTCCTTGACATTTGCTGAATAAAGCCTCTTTTTGTTTAATTGTGGGTTTTCTTTTGATGTACATGATGTGGATGAGTAGCATCCTGCATTTGCAGTTGCAATAGTGTTCATATCAGGTAAATGAAGTGTTGCTGTGATGGACTCCATGTGGTCCATGGGATATGTGTCCTGTTGTAGTCTGGATCTATGGCATCCTTTGCTGCAGTCTGAGGGTGTAATGTTCAGCATTTGACACAGGGATGTACGTTTTGCATTTGTAAATGAACATCTTTGTCTTACACTGATGCACATCTGGTGGGCTTACCACTGTTCAATGTTCCGATTTCCCTGACTGTGTGCCCAGCTTCACTGGACATGCAGTTTTGCACATCAATGTTGAAGGACTCATCTGTGTATACAGTACAACTGGATTGCCACGTGTTTTGGGTGTATGCAGATGACTGACGTGACACTCCCGTACCCAGGCTGATGTGAGCAGAGGCTTCTGTGTGTTTTAGTTGTTGACTCACTGACGGAGTGTCCTGCTGACATGTTTGGGTCGTGCACAGACAAGGTTTGGCACAGCGGACCTTCCACAGGAGTGGAGTGCCCTCATGGGAGTGTGTAATCTGGTGACATTGCGTGGGCCTGTGTTGTGTGTTGTGTAAGCATGTCTGTGCGTGTTCCCTTCCCTTTTCCTACACAGGCTGTGTCCCTAGGGATGTTCCCGTTTGTGATGCTTGCTAAGTTGTTCTGTGTTCATCCAGCATCTTGGACCTGGTTTCTCCGTGATGTGGATGCATGGCAAACTAATGTTCATGAGGTTGTCATCCCAGGTTGTCTTTGTTGTCAGGGCTGGGGATGTGGTCAAACGCAGATGGGACACATTCAGGATTCCCTTGGCACTCGTTGTTTACACAAGTCATGTGATTTACAGTTTGTGGTAGCTTTCAGTGATTGTGACACGTTGTGTGTGTGACTGCTGCCACTCCTCAGGGTCAGAGTTGCAATGTTGGAACTTGTGTACGTGTGTTCTTAGTGTGTCATCTTGGCTTCTTCGTTGGTGTGTGACTATGGCCAGGATCCCATTGATTGTGGTGGATTTCACATCATGCCCATACTGTGCTGTGTGTCAGACATTGACGAGTCTTGTTGACTGGCCATGTGTGATGGGTTTCTGCACCTTAGTTCCCACCACCACCCCTGGGATTGTCATGGGTGCATGTGCAATGTCACCAGTCCATGTGAGCTTCACTGCTGCACATTGGTGGAGATCAGGGTGTGTGGTGTTGAGTGTGTGCTTTAGGCCCCATTGCCACACTGTTCAAAAGAGTGCATCAGCTATGGACCCCACACTTCCCTTTTGGTCACTGTGGTGATGGGGCTTTAGGCCCCATTGCCACACTGTTCAAAAAGTGCATCAGCTATGGACCCCACACTTCCCTTTTGGTCACTGTGGTGATGGGGCTTTAGGCCCCATTGCCACAATGTTCAAAAGTGCATCAGCTATGGACCCCACACTTCCTTTTGGTCACTGTGGTGATGGGGCTTTAGGCCCCATTGCCACACTGTTCAAAAGAGTGCATCAGCTATGGACCCCACACTTCCCTTTTGGTCACTGTGGTGATGGGGCTTTAGGCCCCATTGCCACACTGTTCAAAAAGTGCATAAGCTATGGACCCCACACTTCCCTTTTGGTCACTGTGGTGATGGGTGTTCGTGCCCATTGCCACAGTGGCCATGGTCGGCTTGCATTGTGGAGGCCACACACATGTATGTGTGACATATGTGATAGGGGGTCACATTGTATGTTCAATGTCATGTTCAGTCTTGTAGGCATTTGACACAGACTACACACGCTTGTCATGGTGTTGGGGGGGATGTAATTTTCTGTCATTCCTTATGTGGGAGTATGCTGGTTGTGTCATGCATTACCCGTCCTATGAGTAGGGGTGGTGTTAGTGGTAGGCATCCAGGCCCCCATGAGTGGGATGGTAGTAGTGACAGGCATCCAGCCCCCCATGAGTAGGGGTGGTGGTAGTGGTAGGCATCCATCCCCCCATGAGTGGGGATGGTAGTAGTGATAGGCATCCAGCCCCCCCTGAGTGGGGGTGGTGGTAGTGGCAGTCATCCAGCCCCCTAAGGGTGGGTATGGTAGTAGTGACAGGCATCCAGCCCCCCTGGATAGGGGTGGTGGTAGTGGCAGGCATCCAGCCCCCCATGAGTGGGGATGGTAGTAGTGACAGGCATCCAGCCCCCCCTGAGTGGGGGTGGTAGTAGTGACAGGCATCCATGCCCCCTGAGTAGGGGTGGTGGTAGTGACAGGCATCCAGGCCCCCTGAGTAGGGGTGGTAGTAGTGGCAGGCATCCAGCCCCTAAGGGTGGGTATGGTAGTAGTGACAGGCATCCAGGCACCCATGATTAGGGGTGGTGGTAGTGGTAGGCATCCATCCCCCATGAGTGGGGATGGTAGTAGTGATAGGCATCCAGCCCCTAAGGGTGGGTATGGTAGTAGTGACAGGCATCCAGGCCCCCCTGAGTAGGGGTGGTGGTAGTGGCAGGCATCCATCCCCCTAAGGATGGGGATGGTAGTAGTGACAGGCATCCAGGCCCCCCTGAGTGGGGGTGGTGGTAGTGGTAGGCATCCATACCCCCATGAGTGGGGATGGTAGTAGTGACAGGCATCCAGGCCCCCCTGAGTAGGGGTGGTAGTAGTGGCAGGCATCCAGCCCCCTAAGGGTGGGTATGGTAGTAGTGACAGGCATCCAGGCACCCATGATTAGGGGTGGTGGTAGTGGTAGGCATCCATCCCCCCATGAGTGGGGATGGTAGTAGTGATAGGCATCCAGCCCCCTAAGGGTGGGTATGGTAGTAGTGACAGGCATCCAGGCCCCCCTGAGTAGGGGTGGTGGTAGTGGCAGGCATCCATCCCCCTAAGGATGGGGATGGTAGTAGTGACAGGCATCCAGGCCCCCCTGAGTGGGGGTGGTGGTAGTGGTAGGCATCCATACCCCCATGAGTGGGGATGGTAGTAGTGACAGGCATCCAGCCCCCCCTGAGTGGGGGTGGTGGTAGTGACAGGCATCCAGGCCCCCCTGAGTGGGGGTGGTGGTAGTGGTAGGCATCCATACCCCCATGAGTGGGGATGGTAGTAGTGACAGGCATCCAGCCCCCCCTGAGTGGGGGTGGTGGTAGTGACAGGCATCCAGGCCCCCTGAGTAGGGGTGGTAGTAGTGGCAGGCATCCAGCCCCCTAAGGGTGGGTATGGTAGTAGTGACAGGCATCCAGTCCCCCATGAGTAGGGGTGGTGGTAGTGGTAGGCATCCATCCCCCCATGTGTGGGGATGGTAGTAGTGACAGGCATCCAGCCCCCCCTGGATAGGGGTAGTGGTAGTGGCAGGCATCCATCCCCCTAAGGGTGGGGATGGTAGTAGTGACAGGCATCCATGCCCCCCTGAGTAGGGGTAGTGGTAGTGACAGGCATCCAGCCCCCCTGGATAGGGGTGGTGGTAGTGTCAGGCATCCATACCCCTAAGGTGGGTATGGTAGTAGTGACAGGCATCCATGCCCCCCTGAGTAGGGGTGGTGGTAGTGGCAGGCATCCATCCCCCTGAGGATGGGGATGGTAGTAGTGACAGGCATCCAGCCCCCCCTGGATAGGGGTGGTGGTAGTGGCAGGCATCCATACCCCTAAGGGTGGGTATGGTAGTAGTGACAGGCATCCATGCCCCCCTGAGTAGGGGTGGTGGTAGTGACAGGCATCCAGGCCCCCCTGAGTAGGGGTGGTAGTAGTGGCAGGCATCCAGCCCCCTAAGGGTGGGTATTGTATTAGTGACAGGCATCCAGGCCCCCCTGAGTAGGGGTGGTGGTCGTGGTAGGCATCCAGCCCCCCCTGAGTAGGGGTGGTGGCAGGCATCTAGCCCCGCATGAGTAGGGGTGGTGGTAGGGTGGTGTTGGTGGTAGGCATCCACCCCCCTATGGGTGTGTATGGCACTGGTGTTGGCCATCCCACCCCTATGGTTCTGCTGTTGCTTGTGTACGTCATTTGTGCATCCCTATGTGTGTGTGACATATTTCGGGTACGTGTAGTTTGTTTGTATTGTTGGTGTTTGACTTACCGTCTGCGCCGTACGCGTCCGTGCCGGTCCCGGTAATAGATGTAGAGTATAGGTAGGACCTGCGCAATGGGATTCATGCTTGGATCGTCTCGTTCGGGTTTCTCGTGTCTTCGACTCGTACTCGTCGCTGGCTTGTTCGTCTCGTAGCCGTGGATCGTCTTGTGGCGCACAACAGAGCTTATGTACGGCTCGCCCGGATGCTCAAACGTGCCGGACGTGACGACAGGTTCGGCGCGTACGGAATGCGCATCGTACTAGTCCGGCCGGAAGGTGCTGTGTGTTTTGTTCCGTGCGGCTCGAATCGGCGTTTATGGATCCGGCTCGGGCGGGGAACAGGAGCTGGATTGGGTGAGTACGGCTCGCTCGGAAACTGGGTTGTTATACGCATCGTACTTGTTCGTCCGGACGAGTGTACAAATCGGTCGGGAAACACGCATTCGGCTTGTATTTTTTCTGGACGAATACTGTTAGGTGCGCTTCCGGCCGAGATCGGAATCGACCCCACAGTCTAAAAACCTCTTATTTTGTTGAAAGTTGAAAATCTAGCTTTTCACTGCCTTAGGATTCTTAAAACCATAAGCAATTTATAGTTTGGATTATTAAAGCAAAGCGCTATGAAGCCTGGTGGTATACTGACCCTTTATAGAAGATATAAGTAAATAAACATTTGGAAGCCACCAGGAGGCACAAAAAGACCTGTGGACAACAAACTATTCCTAGACACAAACTGAACCTCTTTACATCTGATGCCTAAGGGCAATATTTATCATTTTTTCACCCACCGCAATGCAGTAAGACGCCTTGCTGTGCTGTGTGAAAGGAACATGGCAAGAATGCACCATATCTAGCAAGATATGGTGTATTCTTGCTCTCTGCCTGCGTTGGCGCACAAACTGCTGCCTAACACTAATGCAGGTACCCTTGCACCATGGTGCAAGAGTGCCTGCTTTACAGGCAGGATTGTTTTTGTGCAGGAAGGGAAACCTTAGTGGATAAAAACAATCCTCTAAAGCTTTTTTCCCTTTCTTTGTGTGCTGCAGCACACGTAGAAAGAGGAAAAAACAAGGAGAAATATACATATTTCTCCTTGTTACAGAAGGCATAGCATTCTGACACATTCCCAAGCCTACTAGAATTGGTAAATCTGGGAATGCACCAAAACCCATGGGTGGATGCATGAGAACACCCACGCTCCACCCATGGAATGGTCCCTGAGGCAGAATAACACAATGCAGTGGCTGGCGTTGCCTTGCGTTACTCAAGATTTACCGAGCCACGCAGGGTCATGCAAGGTGTCCTTGTGTGGCTTGGTAAATCTCATTATAGGTTTGCGTCGCCCTGCACCCCCATGCGTGGCTAAAGGGTGACAAAAACCCTTGATAAATATGCTCCTAAGTATCCTCCAATTGATACAATAAATAGGAAGTGTTAGAAATGGGATCTCTAGTTGGCAAGGGCTTGCACATTTGTCCAAGTAGGGACCCTTCTTCCTGGTAAGGGAGTTACACTCCTAAAATAACCCCTGCTCACCCCCTTGGTAGCTTGGCACGAGCAGTCAGGCTTATTCTAGAGGCAGTGTGTAAAGCATTTGCACATAACCAACAGTAATACAGTGTAAGCACTACAAACTGACACCACACCAGTTTAGAAAAATATCCAATATTTTTATATACGTTAAAACAAGACCAAATACGATAAAAATCCACAGTACAGTACTTTAAAAGTGATTATGTTGCAAGATAACTTCTTTGCAGGAATAGTTCAAAAACAAAGTTCGTACGAGTCGGTAGCTCCGTCCGAGTCTACTGCGATGCTGAAAACCACAGAGTCCAACAGTTCCAGCCGACCGCGTCAATACGGGCCAGCAGAGTCGTGAACAGACTCGGTCACAGTACCTTTTCTCGCTGTGGCGGGCACGGAGTGTGCGAGCCGGTCGGCGTACGTCGCGGTTGCGGTGCAAGATGGAAGCGGTGCCGGCTGGCACAGTGAAGCGATGCAATGCGAACTGCGGTGCCCACAGGTCACGGTGCAAGCAGCGGCTCGGTGGCGTTGGCGTCGGACGTCGTCGGTGAGACCAGGGTTGCGGTGCGAGATGCGGACGGTGCGGTCTGCGGTGCAAACAGGACACCGGGCCAGCGATGGAGTCGGTTGACAGAGTCGGTTGCGGTTTCCTTTCCTCTGTGGCAACTGAAACAGCGGTTCCAGAAGCGGTACCCAGATGATGGTGAAGTCTTTGCAGTCCCTGAGACTTCTTAACAGGAGGCCAGCTCGGTTTCAGGCCCTTGGAGATTCTCAGCACAAGTAATAGAAAGTTCAGTCCAGTCCCTTCACTGCCCAAGGCAGAAGCAGCAGCTGCAGGCCAACCCAACAAAGCAACAACACAGTAAAGGGGCAGTAGTCCTCCTGGCAGCTCTTCCAGCTCTTCGTCTTGGCAGGTTCCTCGATTCCAGCGAGATCTAATCTTCTGGGGTTTGGGTCCCCCTTTTTATCCTCAATTTCTCTTTGTTCTCTGAAGGCAGAGAGGCCTTTGCCTAGTCCAAACCAGTTCTGGTCAGTCCTGGAGCACTTTGTTGACAAGTCTCCTTTCCTTTCACAGTGCAGGCCAGGGACATCAGACGCACCACAGGAGATGGAGCCAGCATTGTGGAGGGAAGGCCCAGCCCTATTCAGGTCCCAGGTGCATCTCCTCCCACCCATCTACATGTAGATCTTGCTATTCAGCCCTGTGCTGACTCACCCGGTCTCCTGGCATCCCCCAGTCCCTGTCACTCACACTCCAGACAAGGAATACACAACCTAGCAGAGGCAGGCTTGGATGGTTAGACAAGAAAATACCCACTTTCTAAAAGTGGTATTTTCAAGCACAGAATGTTAAAACCAACTTTACTAAAAGATGCATTTTATCATTCTGAGTCCAGGCATACTAAACTCGAATTTCTACCATGTTCCCTGGGTCAGTTAGGATTATAAGCTGTAATAATCAAAACTGCCCATTCTGGCCTATGGGGAACAGGTAGCCTTGCAATAGTGAAAAACGAAATAGGCTGTAATTCACTATCAGGACATGCCACACACACCAGGGCATGTCCTATCTTTCACACACAATGCACCCTGCCCACAGGGGTACCTTGGGCCTACCTTAGGGGTGACTAACATGTAGAAAAGGGACGGTTTAGGGACTTGCAAGTGTGTGCACTTGCCAAGTCGACATGGCAGCCCCAGGCTGCACACAGGCTCTGCAATGGCAGGCCAGAGTTACACTTTACGGGCTGTTTGCGTGGGTGGCACATTCCAGTGCTGCAGCCCACCAACAGCATTTGATCTATAGGCCCTGGCACTCTCAGTGCACTTTACAAGGGACTGACACATAAATCAAATAGGCCAATCATGGAAACACCAATCCATAACACATTTTATACAGGAGCACTTGCACTTTCCCACTGGACAGCAGTGAGGAAAGTGCGCAGAATCATTACCCCAGCAAAAACAGAGTCAAAACCAGGAGGTCAGAAAGCAAAAAGTCAGGGGAAACACGCCAAAAGATGCCAAGTCTAACACATGTCCCCTCCAGCTGAAAGTAGGGAGAACTACCCAACCCCATTGGAGTTCTCTTCACTAAGGCGGAAGAACCTGGACAGACCATCTGCGTTGGCGTGTTCTGTACCAGGACGGTGTTCCACCGTAAAGTCCATTCCCTGTAGGGAGATGGACCACCTCAGCAGTTTTGGATTCTCACCCCTCATTTGCATCAACCATCTGAGGGGCCTATGGTCTGTCTGAACCCGGAAGTGAGTCCCAAACAGGTATGGTCTCAGCTTCTTCAGTGCCCAGACCACAGCAAAAGCTTCCCTTTCTATGGCACTCCACCTCTGTTCCCTGGGGAGTAGTCTCCTGCTAAGGAAGACTACAGGCTGATCCAGGCCCTCTTCATTCAGTTGTGAGAGCACCGCTCCCACACCATGCTCTGAAGAGTCAGTCTGCACGACGAATTCCTTGAAGAAGTCAGGTGCCTGGAGCACGGGCGCCGTGCACATGGCTACCTTCAGGGCATCAAAAGCTTTCTGGCACGACTCAGTCCAGATCACTTTCCTGGGCTGCTTCTTAGAAGTCAGCTCTGTTAAGGGGGCAACGATGGTGCCAAAGCCCTTAACAAATCTCCTATAGTAGCCGGTGAGACCTAAGAAGGCTCTCACCTCTATCTGGGTCTTGGGGGGCTCCCAAGCCAGAATGGTGTCAATTTGGGTTGTAGGGGCGCCACCTGGCCGCTTCCTACCTGGTGTCCCAAGTACACCACAGAACCCTGCCCGATCTGGCATTTACTGGCCTTGATCGTGAGGCCTGCACCTTGCAGAGCCCTCAACACTTTCTCAAGGTGCTGTAAGTGTTCTTCCCAGCTGGAACTGAACACAGCAATGTCATCCAGGTAGGCGGCACTGAAATCCTCCAGCCCAGCCAACACCTGATTGACCAACCTCTGAAAGGTGGCAGGGGCATTCTTCAACCCAAAGGGCATCACCCGGAATTGGTAATGACCTTCTGGGGTTGAGAATGCTGATCTCTCCTTGGCCCCATCGGTTAAGGCAATCTGCCAGTACCCAGACGTTAAATCAAACGTGCTGAGGAACCGGGCAGCTCCCAACCGATCAATGAGCTCATCAGCTCTGGGGATGGGGTGCGCGTCAGTCCTGGTGACGGCATTGAGCCCACGGTAGTCCACACAAAACCGGAGTTCTGGAGTGGCACCGGGTGCAGCAGCCTTTGGGACCAAGACCACTGGGCTGGCCCAAGGACTGTTGGAGGGCTCAATCACCCCTAACGCCAACATCTTAGAGACCTCCTCCTTGATGCTGGCCCTGACCCGGTCAGTCAACCTGTAAATCTTGTGCTTCACAGGAGGGCTGTCACCAGTGTCCACGTCATGGGTACACCAGTGAGTAACACCGGGGGTCAGAGAGAACAGTGGGGCGAACTGTCCCAACAACTGGTGACAGTCCCCCTGCTGCTCCTGAGTCAGAGTAGGGGAGAGGATCACACCCTCTACTGACCCATCATGCTCCTTGGTAGACAGGAGGTCAGGGAGAGGCTCACTCTCCTCTTCCACCCCATCATCTGTCGCCAAGAGCATACTCACTTCGGACCTCTTGAAGTGGGCTTGAGGCGGTTCACGTGTAGGACCCTCAAAGGGTTCCTTGGAGCCTGCAAATCCACCAGGTAGGTGACGTCACTTCTGCGCTCCACCACCTCATATGGCCCAGTCCACTTGTCCTGCAAGGCACAAGGTTCCACTGGGGCCATGCCCACACTTTTTGCCCAGGTTGAAATTCGACCAGAGTGGCATTCTGGTCATACCATCTCTTCATTTCTTCCTGGCTTGCTTCTAGGTGCGCCTGAGCGAGTTTCCTGAAGCGGGCAGTTTGGTTTCTAAAGGCCAGCATGTAGCTAAACACATCCTGGGAAGTTTTCCTGGGAGCTGCCTCCCAGCCTTCCTTTACCAAACTCAGAGGTCCTCTGACAGGGTGGCCATACAGGAGCTCAAAGGGGCTGTACCCAAGAGACTTCTGAGGCACCTCCCTGTATGCAAAGAGTAGGCATGGCAAGAGGACGTCCCAATTACGCCTCATGGGTTCTGTTAGACCCTTGATCATGCCTTTCAAGGTCTGGTTGAATCTCTCCACCAGACCGTTTCCTTGTGGGTGGTAAGGAGTCGTGAACTTGTAGGTTACACCACACTCCTTCCACAGGGATGTCATATACTTGGATATGAAATTGGTCCCCCTATCAGAAACCACCTCTCTGGGGAATCCCACACGGGAAAAGATCCCCATTAACGCCCGGCCCACCACTGGCGCCGTCGTTGTCCTGAGAGGGATTGCCTCTGGGTACCGGGTGGCATGGTCCACCAAGACCAGGATGTACCTGTTGCCCATGGCTGTCTTGGGATCCAGTGGCCCCACAATATCCATCCCTTTCAAAGGGTGTTCCAACAACAGGAAAAGGTTGGAGAGGAGCTTTGACCTTCCTCCCACTCTTACCACTTGCCTGGCAAGTTTGGCAAGACCTACAGTGTGCATCTGACTGCCTTCGCATTTGGGGCCAAAAGAAGTGGGTGACAAGCCTGTCAAAGGTCTTGTCCTGCCCCAAATGTCCTGCCAAAGGCACGTCATGAGCCAGACCCAGTAGGAAGGTCCTGAACCGCTGGGGTACCACCAGCACACGGGCTGACCCAGGCTCAGCAACCTTAGGCTCACTGTATAGGAGACCATTCTCCCAGTAGATCAGATGTGACCCGGACTGATTACCAGCTGCCTGGTCTGCAGCCTGCTGCCGCAGACCCTCCAGAGTAGGGCACTCGTTCTGCTCCCTGCAGAACTCCTCCCTGGTGGGACCCCCTTCTTGCTGCCAATGGGTCAGCTCAGAGATGTCTCCCAGTTCGGCTACCTGCTCCCCTGTAGGCACCGGGGCGTCCCCCTCGAGGTCTGCCTCCTCCCGGTCCGTGGGAATTTCGGGGGCCGGTTTCCCGTGCCCCCTGCCCTTCCTCTTGGCAGGGACTTGGGCCACTGTTCCAGGCTCCAAGTCCTCTTGATCACCCTTTCTGGCTGCCATTGACCGAGTAGACACGCATGCCCACTCTGGCAACCCAAGCATCTCCAAGTGAGACCTGAGCTCGACATCCCTCCATAAGGACTGCTCCAGGTCGTTACCTAGCAGACAATCTACAGGCATGGTGGGGCTCACAACCACCCTCAAGGGACCTGAGACCCCCCCCCATTCAAAGAGAACCTGCGCCACCATACACTGGTGCTCAGAGTTGTCTACAGCAACTACTTGGTGGAATGCCCCTGGGACTACCTGCTTCTCAGAGACCAGGTGACACCGGACTGAGGTCACACTGGCTCCAGTATCTCTGAGAGCCTCTACCCTGTTCCCATTAATGGTCACCCAGGTGCTATATTTCTTTGTGTTAGGGGGCACCTGGTTTCCTGGGACCATCTCACTGTCCCCTAGTGAGACAAGGGTCATTTCTGCGGGATCCCCACCCTCCTGTGGGCACCCCTCCTCCCCAAGCGCTACACTAGCCAACACTTTGGACTGTCCACCGGTGGGTGGCTGTGTCCCCTTTGGGCACTTCGGGTCCCCCTTAAAGTGACCTACCTGGTCACATGCATAACACTTGCGGGGGCCGGTCTCAACAGGCTTCCCTGTAGAGACCCCTTTCTTCTTATCACCGGGGGCTGGGAACCTTTACCCTGGGTACTAGTTTGGGGCCCTTTAGAGAACTCCTGTGCTTTACCCTCGTCTCCCCCACCTTTCTGCTGGGGACCCTGCCCACCTTTGGCTGAGTCTCCCCCAAACGCTTTCTTGTGGACCCTGGTACTCACCCAGCGGTCTGCCTCCATAGCAAGCTTCCTGGGGTCACTTAGCTTACTATCAACTAGGTGCTGGCGCAGATCTGCAAAACATAGACTAGACAAGTGCTCCCATGCCATTAAATTGTAGAGCCCCTGAAAATCTGTTACATTACTGCCCTTCACCCAACCATCCAGCGACCTGCAGAACATATCCACACATTCCAACCAAGTGTTGGCCTCAGACTTTTTACTGGACCTAAACTGATTCCTGTACTTCTCAGGAGTGAGCCCATATCTAGTGAGGAGAGCGTCTTTCATGTCAGCATAGATGAGGTCCTGCCCCTTACCCAAAGCTATCAGAGTATCCCTAGCTTCCTCTGGAAAGAGAGGCCACAACCCCGCTCCCCAGTTCCTCTCAGGGACCCCATTCATGTGAATAGACGACTCGTACCCTTGAAACCACCTTTGTATGTCATCACCTTTTTTGTACTCTTTACCTACATTCTTGGGGATGTGTACAATCCTGTCTGTGTGTGCTGAAGAATTGCTGCCACCATCTGAACCGGATCTACTCTTTAGCTCCAGCTCCTTGATCATTCTCTCATGATCTAGTATAATTTTCCTTTCCTCCATGGCTATTCTTTTCTCTTCCCTCTCACTTTCTATTCCGAGTTTCTCCAATTCAAACCTCCTTACTTCCCGCCTGTCCTCCAGCTCCTCTGGGGACAAACTACTGCTGCCTGGCCTGGAGGGTTCCCCCTCCCAAAAGCACATCCACCCTAGGAACAGGCTCCTCCACCTCTCCATTGAGATCACCAGATTGCCCACTGGCACCTCTGGCTGCTACCCAGGCCCTCAGCGCCTTTTGTAGCTCATCCTTCCTGGTGAGGCCTCTGACCTGGACTTTCAGGTTCTTGCAAATCGATTTTAACTCCTTGACATTGTAGGCTTCCAATCGATCCTCCTCAAAGGCAATTTCTAGTGATGCAATTGATGATACTATTGATTCAGGCATGTTGAAGTAGCAAGTTCAAACTGGCAAGATCAAAAATAGGCCAAAAGAAAAAGAACCTGTATGTGGTACGTAATGGTCTGCGATATGGTAGTAGTGCACACCAATCACTGTAAGTCAAGTGCAAACACAAGTCCTATCCTCACCGCTGACAACCAATGTTAGAAATGGGATCTCTAGTTGGCAAGGGCTTGCACCTTTGTCCAAGTAGGGACCCTTCTTCCTAGTCAGGGTAAGGGAGTTACACTCCTAAAATAAACCCTGCTCACCCCCTTGGTAGCTTGGCACGAGCAGTCAGGCTTATTCTAGAGGCAGTGTGTAAAGCATTTGCACGTAACCAACAGTAATACAGTGTAAGCACTACAAACGGACACCACACCAGTTTAGAAAAATATCCAATATTTTTATATACGTTAAAACAAGACCAAATACGATAAAAATCCACAGTACAGTACTTTAAAAGTGATTATGTTGCAAGATAACTTCTTTGCAGGAATAGTTCAAAAACAAAGTTCGTACGAGTCGGTAGCTCCGTCCGAGTCTACCGCGATGCTGAAAACCACAGAGTCTAACAGTTCCAGCCGACCGCGTCGATACGGGCCAGCAGAGTCGTGAACAGACTCGGTCACAGTACCTTTTCTCGTTGTGGCGGGCACGGAGTGTGCGAGCCGGACGGCGTACTTTGCGGTGCAAGATGGAAGCGGTGCAGGGCGCGGTGTCCTCTCGATGCGGTGCAGGCAGCGGCTCGGTGACAATCGTGCAGACGGAGTCGGTGAGTCCAAGGCGTGCGATGCAGGGTGAGATGGTGCTCGATGCGGTGCTGGCAGGTTGCGATGCAGGCGACCAAGCCGGAGTGCGGGAGCTGGCGTCGGACAGCGGTGCGAGTCGGAGCGGCGCGTCGCGAAGCGTGCGAGCGGTTCCCCAACTGCGATGCGGTCCCGATTGTTGAGCCAGTTGCAGCGACAGCGTCGGTCTGGTCCGGCTGGCACAGTGAAGCGATGCGATGCGAACTGCGGTGCCCACAGGTCACGGTGCAAGCAGCGGCTCGGTGGCGATGGCGTCGTCGTCGGTGAGACCAGGGTTGCGGTGCGAGATGCGGACGGTGCGGTCTGCGGCGCAAACAGGACAGTCAATTGATTCTACTTAATATTTTTTAAACAGGAGACCATTTTGCCTTAGTCATATGAGCAGGGTTCATAGGGCAGTGCATCCCATATAAAGAAAGAAAACTGGCATGGCAATGTCACGTGCAAATAAATATGCGGATTAGGACTTGACTGATACCAGTGCACATTCAAAAAGGACGATGCCAATCCCTCAGCACTGCTATGGAGAGGGACCACAGTAGTTTATAAACCACCTACAGTCATCTGATGGTGGTTACCGGCTGATTGTCTCCCACGAGGAGCTCTCTCAAATCCACTTTTACACCAACATTTTTTTGAGGCATGGACATGCTGAGCAGAACATAAAAAGCAAAATAAATGCCAGTAATGGTGACTTCCTATCACATATTGAGAATTCTCATAACAGTTTCACTGTTTTTTGGAAGGTGGAGGAAGGAGACATAATTGGTCAATGTAATAGAAATGATGATTGATAAAGGCTTTGGGGTTTTACTGGAGGGCAGGAAGCTTACTTGCAATCTTGTGTTTGTTCAATCTTGGGACGTCACAAGGATGTTGGATCTGTGTCAAGTCGTACATGCTTTTTATGGGGACATAAATAGTAGGTATATCCTGGATCGCTAGGTTGTTGATGGCACCATAGATCTACCAGACCGTGGCTATCCATAAGAGATGAAAGTGCCCTATTTACACATGGTTTCCTCCCTAGATATCGACTCCCTTGCTGGGGGTCAGTTGTACGCGCTCAACGGAGGATTTCAGCGGAGGGACTGCAGCACTTGAGGTCCTGCTGCTTCCCCATCGCCGTGAGGGCAACGGCCATCATTGCCTTTACCATAGCCACCATCATTTTCCTGCCGTGAGGGGAACGGCGTTACCGGCTGCTCGGGACTTCAATCCCCAGAGTCCTTTGCTTTGCGCTTGGAGGCGCTATTTAAGCAGCGCCAGCATCCCGCAGCGCGGGACGCGCGCGGGTCGTGCCCGGGCGAAGCCCGGGCCAGTCCTTGCCAGGAAGAGGCAGGGCTGGGCCACCTTCTTTTTAATTACGATCAAGGTACTCGATACAGGTACTGTTGTCCCTTTCCTGTGCTTCCAAAATTTTACCTGGCTGGCAGTAAAGGTGCTGTTTTTCTACTTGATAATCCCCAATGTACCTTGCTTGATGGATAACGTGTGATTAATCAGTTACATTTTAAACGTGTCTCTGTAAGAGATATTGGACTTAAGACTCTGTCCTATTTGCCCGGATTTTGTACTGCATTTGTATTTTGCACTATTTTATTGTCGGACTTGTTTTATTGATGCTGTCATTTAGCTTATAACGCACATAGCACTTTTCTGAGGATTACAATTAAGGCTCCGATGAGTCTTTGACTCGTGTCCTGTATATTGTATTTTGCACATTGTATTTGCACTTTGTTTTAAGTAATTGGTCAATTATTTTTAGATTTGTATCTTACCTGGGCTTGGTGTATTCTCTAAAAGTGTGTCTACAGGCCGTTGAAAATGAGTAAGTACGGGGAGAAATGTGGTCGGCACTTTAGACGCCTTCATTCTGAGAGTTGAATCCGCACTCATTCATGAAATACAATTGACAGAACGTAGGTTATCCCTTGACCCACACTCCCCGCTAGGTAGACTCTCCCTAACTCCTACACTCCCCGATCCTTTGCCGGCTTTGAATCACGATGCCTCCTCAGATAGGTCGAGATCGCCTTTATCTGCAGCCCCAGTTATATTGATAAACTCCGATCCCTGCTCCTCTAAGGAGAATGAATCTACCCCTGTGCAATCTAAGGCGACCACCAGAGGGCAAAAAGCAAAGCTTAAATTAGATTGTAATAATGAATCTCTTTCTACAAAAAGAAAGTGCCAAGGGTGCACAAAAATAAAAAAAATAAAAACGTACAGGGAATCCTAGGAGGGCCGGTACCAGTTGTCCCTCCCACAAGTGGTGCTAATGAGAGTAATTCTACCTCTATGATCCAGATTGTGCCAGGGCAATTATTTGATAGCACTGTTGAGGGGAACTTTTGGAGCAGGTTAGAAACTATGTTATCTACCTTATTAGACCCGATGTTCCAAAAAATGATAGAAGCTAGGCTGGCCAAATTAGAGGGGTCTATTGGCTGTAACCCCCCAGCCAGGCCGATAGCTAGCCCACCCAAAAATACAGATGATACAGCCACGAGGGGCACAAAAACTGTGGGGGAAGGAGCAGGGGGTGGGTCTACCGCAAGGATCGCAGTGAACGGAGATACACAAGACAAAAATAGTCTTATTAGTAGTAGGCCCAGTAGTCTAGATACCCTGGTTACTACGCGCCAGCACCCTAGCAGAGTAGAATCACGTTTGGAAAGGGGGTCAGAGGGGAGGGACCACCAGTTTTTGAATCTTCCGACTATAGATCTTCCACCAGAATCTACCCCTTATGTAGTGGTATTGGGGAATGTACCTCCTCTCCCCAATGGGGTAGAGGAAAATTACGTGCAGCTGAGAAATAAATTAAATCACTGGTTTACACATACCTCCACCTGGGGCCACCGAGTATCTAAAAACATCCTTATGGCACGTAGGGTCAATTGGATAGGGAGTTCCCGTAAATCGGATACTGGAGACTGTGTCATCATAAACTTTGACAACCCTTTACTGCTGGGCGTATTTTATCTAGGGACATTAGCCTTACCCCGCTAACTGGTTCCGCTGTTAAGGTTTTACCCCTGGGTTATTTTTATAAGCCAGCCCTTAATAGGGAATTGCCAGAAAACGGTTATAGGGCGTACCAACGAGGAGGATGGTTAAACAAACCAGCTTTCAGGCAACAATCTTCCGCCCTAGCCCACTTAACCCCCGAGTCGGACGGGCAGTTCAGTAGTACCCACACATTGGCGCTAGATAACAGATTCGCAGTTTTATCTGGACTGGATAACTGCGATTGACTAAGGGCCCCTGTATCTCCTGGACCTCAATCAGTTGCACTTTCTCAGTCTCCAGGGGTGGTAGCTGTGAGGCATACAGCCGTGAGGTCTAATAATTTTTTATCTTGGAACATTGCAGGGCTGGCTAACAAGTTCCTAGATCCCCGGTGGGTATGTCACATGAAGCAATACACTGTAATTAGTCTTCAAGAAACATGGTCGGTGGATTACGATCTTTTTTTAGAAGGCTACAAGGCATTTTTTGTCCCGGCCATTCCTTCGGCGAGTGGAAGGCCAAGGGGTGGTCTAGTTACTTATATCTCTGTGGCCGTTGACTGCAAGTTGCAGGTGATCCCAACCACACACCCGGGGATTTTGGCATTGTCAGTAACTAGGGGGGATACCAGATGGGGAATTTATAATTTTTACAATTTGGTGGCTTGTTTGCACGAGGTGTGTAACATTACCAGCCTTGGAGTACTCATAAAACAACTTATGGGTCGTGGATTTTATAACTTTTTGGTGTCTGGTGATTTTAACATACACCCTTGTGGTAACCCCTCAATATCCTGTATCTCGGAGCTTGGGTGCCCCCTTATGAGGGGCTTCCATTTTGACCACCATCTCCAAGGACAACTGTTGAACAAAATGTTAAACGAACTAGACCTGGTGGTCACGATGTCTTTAACTGACTCTTATACCAAGTTCCCGGTACCAACGTTCAAAGGAAACGGAAGAGGATCATTTATTGATTTTATTTTAATTTCTTCGTCGCTGTTATCTTTTTTTAATGGTTTTAATATTGCAGCAAGTGAATTTAGTGACCACAATCCTTTAACAGTCCATATGTCGGGCCCATTTTCGATAAAAACTGGGGAGGCTTCGAACGGGGCATTCTGAAACCAACGGATGGAAAGCGAAGATTAAAATGGTCTCAGGTGTCTCCTGCCAGTTTTTATAATAAGGTGAAAACAATCTGTGCCCATGAATTATCATTATGTACTTCCGAGAGGTCCACGCCCAAAGAGATCCTTGGTGCTTATGAGGCAATAGCGCAAACAGTTGGCGAACTGTTAAGTGCCCCGGCCAGAGGCACTGCCTTTCCTGGCCCCAGATGGTTTGACTCGGATTGCTCCAAATCAGCTCAGCGACTGAGGGAGGCTCTGGTAGCCAAACCAAGGATTCAAACTGAGGTCTGTGCTCGTCGTAGGGAATACAAGATAGCCCTGGCCACACGTAAGGGAGCACTGAAGGAAGAGGCCTGGAAGGAGCTGATTGACTCGTATTTTGAGGAACAGCTCGAGGTTTTGGAGTGTTGTGAATGGGCCCCTGTTTGTTAAGGATGGGGGGGAGGGCCTTGTGGCTCATATCTCAGAGGAAGAATGGGTACTTCACTTTAAAACTATGTTTGACTGTCCGTCCGAGCCGATTCGTAGTGTACCCCAGAATAGGATGGATGGTCCGATATGTTTTGATAGGAGTGAGATCATGGAAGGAATTCGAGGGCTAACTATTAACAAAGCCCCAGGTCCAGATGGGATCCCCCCGGATTTATTTAAGTCAGACCCCTTGTTCTGGGCCCCGATTTTAGAGTCACTATTTAATGCGGCAGCTAAGAAGGGGTGTCCTCAGTCTTGGGCTTCTTCAACCATAGTCCCAGTTTTTAAAAAGGGCGACAGAAATAGTACTCACTGCTATAGACCAATTTCGCTCATTGACTCAGTGGTCAAAGTGGTGGGTCATGTCATCTTACAGAGATTAACAACCTGGGCAGATGAGAATGGGATCCTGTCGGACGTCCAGTATGGCTTCCGGCCGGGCGTTCCACAGTCGCACAGTGTCTTAATTTATTTATGATATTGAATAAATACACTGTTGCGCACCCTGGAACTATCCACCTTGCCTTCATGGATTTGTCATCTGCTTTTGACTGTGTAAACAGAGTCAAGCTATGGCAGTCCATGAGGGCAATGGGGGTAGAAAATAGTATTGTTAATTTTCTTGAGGACCTGCATTTATCAACTAAAGCCAACGTTAGGTTCGCACAAAACCTGCAGGTATCTAGGGACTTTGAGATCATGAAGGGTGTCCGGCAGGGTTGTATTCTGGCGCCATTTTTATTTAATTTTTATATTAATGAATTAGATAGCGCGCTGAGGGCGACCGGAGCGGATTTCCCCTATGTAGGACGGCGGGGTGTTCCCGTTTTGCTTTACGCGGATGACGCCGTCCTAATATCCAGAACTGAACTGGGCTTACAAACCCTTTTAACTGCATTCTCTGGATTCATGACAGATCGGGACCGGACCATTAATAACTCAAAGTCCTATGTCATGAAGGTAGGGAAAAATACGAAGAGGAGCTTTCAGTTCAGAACCGGTAATGACAAGATTCCACGCACAAATGTTTTCTCTTCTTATTTAGGGGTCTTATTTGATGATCAACTCAGGTGGGACCCCTTAATTAAAAGAAAAAAAGGGGAACTGGTGCGGGTCAATGCTGCAATTTTTAATTTTGCCTCTAAAGTGGGAAAGAAACCGACAGGAGCAATGCTTCAAGTGTATCAAGCAAAAAGCTTAGCTATAGCAACTTATGGTAGTGAGATCTGGGGATACACAGTAACAGAACCCCTCCAGGTTGTGGAAAATGGGTTTCTAAAAAGGTTATTATGTGTCCCGCAAGGAACCTCGAATATGGCGGTACATGAGGAATTGGGGGTCTCCTACCTAAGTGATACCCTTGCTCTGCGTCCCTTGATTTTTTGGTTAACGTGTTGGTTAAATGAAGATCTAATCCTCACTCATTTGATCTTAAGAGAATGCCTGTCCTTAGATAATGTGGCTCGTATCCCCTGGCTTAATTATATCAAAAGAGGATTTGAATGGATTGGGCGGGGAGTTTTATTCTCTAAACCAGATGTTATTGTAAGAAAGGACATGGAAACAATCAAGGTAGCCTTTCTGAGCAGAAGGCAAGCTGATCGGGAAGCAGAAGAGGCTCGGAAACCTAGTGTTCGGGCATATTTATTGCTTAAATCGACGCCACTGACCGAACCATATCTCATGGGGTCTTTGACGACACATGAAAAATTTCTTTTAACTAGGTTCCGGATGAATCTCTTCCATCTCCTGTTAGCAAGACCCAAGGGGGCTTCCAGAGGTCAAGTGCTAGCTCCCTGTGGCTGCAACGGAAAGTCTCCTCAGGACCTGCTGCACTTCATGTTTTTTTGTAAACTATATGAAGTCCCCAGGAGGCATTTTTAGTTCCTATTTTAAAGAAATTGAATTTTAACCAGGTTAGACCTGCATTAATGTATCTTCAATTATTGAAGGATGATTGTATCATTTTTATTGTAGGGTTTTTAAAGGCATCTATGAAATCTAGGCACTTTATGGACATGTAGAGTCTATTTATTTAGACATGTTTTTAGATGATCTATTGTGTGGTAGCGGAGTTGATATGTTATAATTTGTTGTTCATATGTATTGTATCTGTGTAACTTTTATGGTTTTACAAACAAAAACCGAATAAAGTTTATTGACTGACTGAATATTAAAATCTCTGCAGATAACCAATGGCTGAGGCCAAGATGCTAATTCCACTTCGAGATCCTCGAATAACTTTGGGTCGTCTTGATTTGATCCATAGATTACACAGATCACAAGCTCTAGCTCCAGCTCGACTACCGACCACCTACCCCTGAGTATCCATAATTTTACACTTGGCCAGACCTATCTGTGGTTTGGCCAAAATGGCCACCCTTTGGATGTTGGTTCTTTGTGAAGAACATACCAATAGGTTATAACCCCTCATTGTCATTAGTTCCCTCTTCTCCCAGGGAATATGCATCTCTTGCATATAAACAAGATCCGGGGATATTATATGCATAAATTCTGCTACTTTCTTTAGTTTGGCTCTATCATTAAGCCCTCCTATATTTATTGAGCATATAGTAATTTTAGCCATACAAACTGTACTCAGGAAACAATTTACTATTTTTCATTACATCTTCATTTAATTTATTGTTAATTGTACAAAAATAGTTGCCTTTAACCATTTTAGGTTTTGTTCTGAGTTTTCTTTTTAAATTTGCAACCCCCCCTGTACTCCCCCCACGCTCCACTTACTTAAAGCCCTCCCTCTACCCCCCCTCCCCAGCCCTGAGAAGCAATCAGACTGCAACGCGGTCTGTGGAGAGATGTGAGTGATACCTATGACCCGTGTACAGTGCCCAATGAATATGTGTCCTGATTGCAGTGCAGTGAAGAAAGGAGCAAAGAAAAGGGAAATAAGCATAAACAACACACAGAGAAAGTAAAAATCCTAATATCCCCACCCAGCATCTAGCCGCTTAGCTCACAAGAGGGGTAGATCATTACCAATCTGCCTATCCCTCCCCCATTTACAAACATAAAAGTGGGGATTGTCCACTGAGTAGCCACCAAGTGAACGAGCCTACAAGCTGGTATCTCGACCTTAAATTTACCTTCGTTTTTTTTTTTTTTTTTTTTTTAAAGCTATTTAATACTATCAAGAAATTCCTTTGCCTTGATTTCAGACACAAAGAAGCGTGTCTGTCCCCCCAGATCACTTTCAAACGTGCAGGATTAGTCAAATAGGCTTGTACATTTTTATCCTGAAAAGGTCTAATCAATTGTCAAAGCCGCCAGCGTCTCTCAACAGTGGAATGACAAAAGTTTGGGCGGACAAAAAATGAGACATCGCCGCTGGATCTCTTCACCTCAGGTCTTGCTTTTTCGAAAATCGACTGTCTTAGCAGAAAGTTCCCAAAATAAATTAGTATGGCCCGTGATTTGGATCCTTCCCTGGGAGGTTGTTTCAGAGCAAAGGGGACTCTGTGGGCCCGCTGCCCGTCTTGCTGCCAATTCCATCCTGTTATCTCTGGAAGGGCGGTCTGCAATAACTCCACCACATAAGATCGAATATCTGTGTCCTCAATCCCTTCCGGGACTCCTAATAAGCGTAAATTATTGCGCCGCTGGCGGTTCTCATGATCTTCCAGCTTCCACTGAATGTCTACAAGCTGTGCTTCATGTGCCTCCGTCTGGGTTCAGGTGGCCGCCAGATCTGTCTCTGCCGCTGAGGTTCTTGTCTCTAGATCTGACAAGCGCTCCCCGATAGTATTGCAAACTTTAGTCAGTCTCCTGACCACCCCTTGAACTTTTCTTAGTGCCGTTTGGGCTTTGCGGCAATCCTGGCACGTCTCCTCTCGATGAATTAGTATGGCCTGACAAATAGTGTAGGAGAGTCCCGACCGTTGGTATCCTGAGCCACCGCTGAGGGGAGCCAGTTAGCCATTCCATAGCAGCGTAGTCCCAGGCTAAGCCTTTGCCCTCAGCTATCGGCCGTCCCATCTTCTTAGCTATTTTGCGCGCGGTCATTGCGTGAGCCCCTTTGCCAGCTTCTATGTCACTACCTTCATCACTAAGATCATCGGATGATTCTGACCCGTCCTGTGACTACTCAGCACCATCTGATAATGAATAGAAACAGTCACTTGGCTCTTTCCCTGGCTCATAATCCCCAGCTCCTGCCCCCCTTGCTGATTCACCAACAGCTGGTTGTCGTTCGGGCCGTGGTCCTTACTCTTAGGGGTTTGATCAGGTATCCCAGGGGGAGCGCCCTTACGTATTTCTGGTATCAAACTAATCCCCAAGGTGGTTTGAGCATCCCTGGCCTCTCCTTGATAGCTTAAGTCTTGCCCATCCCCCAGAGGTTTGTCACTAATGGCAGTTGTGCCGTGGTCCCCCTGTTCGCAGTTGAGAGTTCCTAAGTTTGTCCCAATATGCACCCCTGGCAAGTTTTTATGGCCCACCTCCCCCTCGAGGGTCGCAGAGGCCTGCATACCTTCATTGATGTCCTCTGAGCTGGGTGCAGCCTGAACATCAGCGGTTGTAGTTGGAGTGTCATCCTGTTCCAGTTCGGGCACTCCTGACAAGCTCCGTGCCTGCCGATCTCCTTGTCTTCCTGCTAACCCCTTCAGCAGCTCCACTACATTTGGGCCAGACGGACACTGACTGCCGGCAGCCCCGCCTCTCCTTTTTTTTCCGGGGCAGGTTTGCGCGTTTCCCGGGTTGCCGGGGCGTTGGCTCTGTTGCGGGTTCCTGCCCCTGCTCTGCCGCTCTTGAAGCTGCAGCCATCACCACCATCACTTTGCTCTTCTGGGCTCCACCAGCCGCTTTCGGGCCCATTCCTGTCAGTTAAGTCAAGGGGTGGCAGATGGCACAATCCGAGTGCCTCACAGCCGCGCCAACAAGACGCCTCAAGGCAAGCAAGCCTCCAAGGATCAATGCTACTCGAGAGCAGCCTCCGGGAATCTGGTACGTTTCTGCCGCTATCACGGGGGCCATGAAACTGTTTTCTCCCTTTTTGGGTCTTCAGTTCAATTTCAGCCTTAAATCATTGCTCTACACTGTCGATCGAGTACACCGGTCATAGCATCACTACTGGCCACCTCAAGCGGCCGCCATCTTGCCTCTCCCTTGCCGGCTTAAGAAGCATGTACGACTTGATTACTTCCTGAGCTCAACAAACTTATTAAGTAAAAGCAGAATCAGGAAACTGCAGAACGTAGTTTCAGACCACATTCCATTAGTTCTGGAGGATGAAATCCATACAAATGGCAAACAGCCTAGGAAATGGACCTTTGACAGAAAGTTGCAAACCAAAATTAAATTTGTCGAACATATTAATAATTGGCTACAGGGGTTTTTATGGGGCCAACAGATACAGTGCTTCACGGGCAATAGTGTGGGACACCTTTAAGGCCACCTTGAGGGGGGAAATTATTAACTATGTTGCTCAGGAAAGGAGATTATTCCAGACCGAAAGGGAAAGATTACTCAAAGAGCTAGCAGAGACAGAGCAATAACACGTGACACTTATAGCGCAGGGACAGGGGGCAGCCCGAACCCAGCTCAAAATCATCACTTTGAAGGCGGAAATTAGTAGTTGGATATACCAAAGGGCAGCTGAAGATTATCAAACACATAAATTGGAAGCATATGAATATGGAGAATCAGTTGGCAGAGTACTAGCACTGCGAACAAGGCAGAGGGAAGCCAGAAGTAGGATAACCTTGATGAAAAAGGATGGAAGAGTTTATACAGAAATAGGTGATATTCTTGGGATTTTGCAGGAATATTATCAGGATCTGTATAAAGGGGAGGAGAGGCCGCCTTCAGATAACTCGTATACTATACTTTAAGGGGATCTTGGGTTGACTCTAGACCAATATATGAGAGCTGAATTGGAGGCGGAGATAACACTAGAGGAGGTCATTGTAGCTATGCAACACTTGTCCTTGGGGACAGCAGCTGGGCCCGATAAAATACCGATTGAATTCTATAAAATGTTTTTACCTCAATTAGCTCCAATTTTATTGGATCTGTTTCTGGGGGTACAATACACAGGGGTTCCGCCAGAATCATGGAAGGGCACCGACATGGTGATATTTCCCAAGAAAGGTAAAGACCTGAATAACCCAGCCTCATATAGGCCAATCTCACTAATAAATGCAGATGCTAAAGTCTATTTGAAAATCTTGGCAGCTCGATTGCGTAGGGTCATAGCCCACCTAGTGTCGCCATGGCAGCATGGGTTTATTCCTGGCAGAGGGACAGCGGACCATATTTGGCAGGCGAATACGCTGTTTGACATAACGGCCGGAAAAGGAAAAAAAATGGCTACGGCCCTACTCAATGCCGAGAAGGCCTTTGATAGGGTGGACTGGAGGTACCTATGGTGGATTCTAGCAGCAAGGGGTTCGGTCCAAAAATAACTACCGCTATTAAAGCCATGTACTCCTCCCCATATGCAGGGCTCCAACTGATGGGAGAAGAATCAGAGGCTATAAGGGTTTAGAGGGGGACTAGACAGGGATGTCCATGCTACCCCATCCTATTTGCATTATGTATAAACCCTTTGATTGAAAAAATTATAAGCAACCAGGGGATAAAACCTATATATAGTGAAGGATATGAGACTAAGGTTCTCGCGTATGCCGACGACATCGCGGTGCTCACCACTGATCCCCAGAGAGCAATCAGGGAAATAGAAATCATGGCTGAGGACTTTGGTAAAATCTCAGGGTATTCCCTGAACAATAGTCAAACACAGATTATTTGTACAGAAAATCTTACTTTTCAGGACACAAGATGTGTCCACTCTGCTGTTTATCTAGGGGTCCATATTAGTCCAAAAGTGACAACATAAATTTTGATCCCATAATGGAGAAAATGTCAACAGACCTGAGGCGCATAAATGGGTTGCATCTATCAATTATTGTTAGGGCTAATGTATTAAAAATGACCATGCTACCTAAGGTTCTGTACTTGTTCTGATCTTTACCAGTAATTGTTGACGAAATAATATTAAAGACTTTGGATGCAATGTTTATTAACTTTGTCTGGCAATATGGTAAGATAAGACGTTCAATAAAAAATCTCTCCCCCACAGAGGTGAGGGGGGCTGGCAATACCTAATATTAAGTTATACTACTGGGCGGCCATTGTACAACAGATGCGTATCTTATTTCTGTCAGACAACGAGGAAGTAATAAGGCAACAGGGGCATAACAATCTCCCAACAATATATGAACTTGTACTGGGTAAAAGGGCTGGCGGACTACTTCTGGAACAACTAGAGCAAAGCTATTACAAAAAAGTTCGCTTTAAGGTTGTATACTGTGCATGGAAGATTTGGAGTAAAATAAGTAAAGCTGTGAATTGCCCCAAATATAGTAGATCCACTCCCCTGTGTCGCTCCTCTGTCTTCCCCTTGCAGTTTTATGATGTAATGGGCAGACAGTGGGAGCGTCATGGTTTGATAGCAATCTGGGACATATTACATTCAGGTCAACTACTTCCCTTCAGCACTTTACAACAAAGGTTCAGTATTCCGGAAACTCAGCGTTTTAAATATGTACAAATCAGAGAGTTTCTGAAAAACACCAGGGAAGCTATAAGTACGGATAGGATACCTTTGATGGAGGCAATTATCGGTGACGGTTGTAAAATCAAAAATATATATTGTTGTATTTCAGAAAAGCTTCCGGACGACCTCGAAAAAACTGAGGTAAGCTGGGCTATGAACCTCAGTGATCCGGATGTCGATATAGATCATACACTGGGATTAGCCTCAAAACTACTTCTGTCAGCAAGCCTGAAAGCGCAACATTTCAAAACAGTATTCAATTTATATTTTACACCGGAGAAACTCTTTGAAAGGGGGAAGAGAATAGATAACACATGTCCCAGGTATTCGGAAGGCCCAGCTACCTTGATTCATATGTTCTATGAATGTGCTAGGCTAATGCCCTTGAAAATGGGATGGAACTATTTTGGGAAGGATTATTTGGGATCAGGATCAGAATTAGCCCGACACTTATGATTATGGGGTATGGTAACAGCCTCGGCCTTCATTTAACAGACTTATTTTTTATTCGTTTCGGTAGCTGTGGCGAGAATATTAATTGCAGCTAGTTGGAAGGACCAGGATTTCCCCCCGTTCCAGGCCTGGTTAACTCGGCTGCTAGCGGTATACAAGCAAGAGATGCCTCTTTATGAATGTAGGGGTAGACGAGCTAAAAAAACTAGGGAAAAAGATCTGGTCCCCTATAGATTGGAAAAATAAGATGAACTATGCAGCAGACCAACTAGGTCAACTGCTATGAAATTAGAACCAATAATAAGAACAAGTGGAGGACTAAGGCTCTCTGTTAAAAAGTAGCAATTTTCTAGGACGAGTAGTGGGCCGATATCATTGTACTGTATTGTAAAAAGTATATGGATTGTATTAATCAAACTGTTCTTAATAATGACAATTATTGTGCAAAATGTAACTATGAGAATTGTAAAGCGTAAAGGAGATTATTTATGCATAAAAATGAATTTGTACTGTTCCGAGTTAAAAAAAAAAATAGGTGTTGGGATTATGTTTGGTTCTGGCTAAGTATATTATAACTATTAGAACCAAATCCAGGTAAAAGATCCTCTGAAACCAGGTCCAAGGTATCTGTGAGACAGTCTTTACTTTTCTAGCAGGAAGAAGCACATGTAGGTAGGATGCACAGATTATTAAACTTGCCAAATGTTCATACATGAACACAGGAATATTCCTGCATTGTTGACGATTGAGACATTTATGTAACACATTTTTAATTCTAAGGATTTTTAACTTTGTGTCTACCTGAAAATGAACAACGACTTTCACTGTTACGCCTTGTGAAGTTATGAATTGTAATGAATGAATAAAAAGTTGCCCCCTGGCACCTACCTTCTGTAAAAATAAAAAAATAAAAGGATGTTGGATCTGTGTAGAAAGAAGATATGTTGGCGGAGGTTAAATAACTCCTTAGGTGGCGAGGCATTTTCCACTTCCAGTGGTGAGCCATTTTAAGTTGTTTGAGGCGCTTTGTGCTTAGGCCTTCATAACTTTTTTTATCCCCAAAAAATATCCAGCCCAAATTTGCATCCTTTTTTTCCACATGTTGGGGATTCTAAAGTTGCCCAGGGTTTGAGGATTCCACTTGAGGTAATGAAGCAAATAGCCAAATTTACCCAAATATGTATTTTTTCCCGTAAAAATAAGAAAAAAGCTCTTTGCAAGAAAGTGTATTTTTTTTACTCTCAAAATGGCATCAACAAAAGATTCACTGTGCTAAGATAACCATCGTCCCAGCTTTAAGCAACAAGTAGAGTTATAACAAAATCATTTTTTACAACAATGTTTCCAATTTTTATAAGTAGCAGTTGATTGTTCCTATTTTGTATGGTTTTTGCCTACTTGCAGTTTGTGGTGGATACAGGTGTAAAACTCATTGGTGAACACAGAAAGCTGTATATTTCTGAAAAGTAGGCAACATTCCAAATTCAGCAAGGGGTCAGTTGTGTATATTTCACATGGATTCCCAGAGAAACAAATTGAAATAAAGAAATAATGAAAATAAGTAGGAAAAAAAATAGAAATAGGTGACATTTTCATCAGTAATTTTTTTGTCCCAATGGCCATTTTGCGAAAGTATTATACCGTTACATGCGTTAGACCCTTCTGGTTGCAGGTATATAGTGTTTGTTTGTAGTCTAACAACATGAGATACACAGAGCCACTGTTAGAAATGG
Source organism: Calotriton arnoldi (assembly GCA_963921515.1). Classification (NCBI taxonomy): domain Eukaryota; kingdom Metazoa; phylum Chordata; class Amphibia; order Caudata; family Salamandridae; genus Calotriton; species Calotriton arnoldi. The sequence continues at coordinate 94,991 of CAWUFW010012943.1, forward strand.
GGGTCTCTAGTTGGCAATGGCTGGCCACTGTCCAAGTAGGGACCCTTCTTCCTAAGTCAGAGTGAGAGGGCTACCCTCTTTAATACCCCTGCTCAACCCTGTGGTAACGTAGCACGAGCAGGTAGGCTTATCTCAGAGGCAGAGTGTGAAGCATTTATGATCATACACAGTAACACAGTGAGGAACACTACAAAGGGACACCACACAAGTAGTTATTATAAAAATAAGTATCTTTATATAAAGGCAGATTTATCACAAGACCAATAACTGTAAAAGCCACAATACTGTCAAAAATAGGATAGCTGTTGAAGGGCTGTCAAAAATAGTTCAAAGGTTGCAAAAATAAGGTTCAAGTTCAAAGCAGTGGTCTCTGCGACCCTTTCTTTCACAAAGTACCTGGGTTTAGTAGCAAAACCAACAAAGTGTCGCAAATAAGCTGTAGCGATGATTCTCGGCACGCGAGGCCGGCGATGCGTTGAAATCCTTGCCGCAAGGGAGGATGATGCGCCGATCTGCGGGATGCGTGCGGAGACGATGCGACAAACTTCTGCACGCTGGACCGCCGATGCGATGACTTTCTTGCCGCGTGGGAGAAGTCGATGCGGTGATCCTGTTGCGCTGTGCGATCGTGTTGCGGTGCAAAGACAAGACGCTCCGCGAGGGAGCGACGAAATTCGGTGCGATGCGATCAAAGTGGCGGACGCACGGCGTCCGCACTGCGATGTCTCGAAGCGATGATTTCTTTAAGGGTTGCGAGTGCGCGGCGAAACCTGCGTGATGATCTTTCCAGCGCGTCTCGGCTGCAGCGGCTCGCAAAGGGACGTCCGCGATGGTTTCGTGTTGCGGGCCCTCGGCGGCAGTAGCGCGATGATTTTCTCAGCGCTCTCGACTGCAGCGGCCCGCAAAGATGCGTTAGCGTCGATTTCTCACCCTCTTTTCTCTGATGCAAACTAGAGGCCCTGGAACTCACAGGAGCCTCCTCAGCAGATAGCAGTCCTCGCAGGGAGGAAGCAGGAGGTTGGTGGTGGAGTCTGATGTGCCTGAGACTCCAGCAGGAGGCTAGCTCTTTTCCTAGCCCTTGGGTAATTGCTGTAACAAAAATAAAAGTTCTCTCAAGAGTTCCTTTTCCTCTTCTTCAAGGTCTAGTGGTCACTGCTGCAGGCCAGTGCAAGAAACAACACACAAGCACAGGGACAGTCACTTCCTGCAGATTCCTCCAGTGGCACGGACAGAGTTTCCTCTCCAGATCCAAAAGCAATACAAAATGTAGGGGCTTGGGCACAGATATTTATACCACAAAAGCCTTTGATCCTTGAAGCTACCAGTCACTGAACCTAGCCAGAACCAGTTCTGCTCAGGCCTGGAGCACTTTATTTACCAGGCTGCATCCTTCCTTTCAGAAAGAGGGGGTCTGCTAGCAGACACACAGTGGGAGGTGGAGCCAGCATTCACCTTGCCAGGCACAGCCCTATTCAGGTCAAGGAGCCACCCCTCCCCACACTCTAAATGCAGATCTCTCTATTCAACCCAGGTCTGACTCAGCTTGTCCTGCCCCTCTAAAACCAGACAGCCAATACACATAACGGCAGAGCACACTGGAAGGCTTAGGCAAGAAAATACCTACTTTCTACAAGTGGTATTTTCAAACACAGAATATAAAAATAAACTTCACTAAAAGATGTATTTTAATATTCTGAGCCCAGGCATACTAAATTCGTTTTTCTACCATGTTCCTGGGGTCAGTTAGGACTATAGAATGTAATAGTCAAACTGCCCATTCTAGCCTATGAGGAACAGGTAGCCTTACAGTAGTGAAAAACGAAATGGGGCATAATTCACTACCAGGACATGCTGCACACACCAAGGCATGTCCTGCCTTACACATACAAGGCACCCTACCATAGGGGTGACTTACAGGATGCCAAGGGAAGGTTCAGGGGCTGGGAAGTGAGTGCACTTCACAGCCAAGATGGCAGTTTTGGACTGCACACAGACACTGCAGTGGCAGGTCTGAGACACACTTTACAAGCTGCTTCTGTGGGTGGCACACATCAGTGCTGCAGGCCCACCAGCAGCATTTGGTTTACCAGCCCTGGGCACACATAGGCCACACTACTAGGGACTAACAGGTAAACCAAATAAGCCAATCAGGGATATACCAATTCACATAGACATATTTATACAGGGAGCATTCGCGCTGTGACACTGAATGGCAGTGGCACAGCGCCCAGAGCATCTAACACCAGTAAAACAGAGGAGACAACAGCGAAAAATGGAAGGGAGACCCACGCCAATGGTGCCAGGTCTAACAGCCACCAACTGAGCTCCAGCTTATTATGATACTTCATTGTGTACCAACCATCCTTCAATTAATATGGTAAAATCTTCTAAATGAAAGATGGGGTGCATTAATCCTTAGCATGTTTTAAATGTGCCCAGGATACTGAGGTAAGGAATAGTCATTATTTGGTGCAACTGTTCCCTACTATGCCTGAATGCCGCAGCTATATTCATCGCAATACTGGGGCTGATTAAACGTAAACACCTCCAATCTACCCCAGAGGGGAGGCAGAAAGACAGTTCTGGCATTTTAGGGGGCTGTGACGGGAACAGCCCAAAGCCACGGTGTGCAGCCTCATGGCATTTAAAAAACAAATATTATTTCCTGGTGTTTACTGGGCTTTCTATCCCCCGTGGGGGAAATGGGGGTAAATCCACATTCACCCCCTAGATGGGGCAAAAAAAATGACTTGTCCTTTGGAGTTAGGGAAGCACTGGCCCATTACCAGGGGGTGCCCCCAAAACAAATCACTGGTATTCTAGTAGACCTTTTACCCCCTGGGGACAGATTAGGGGTTAATACACCCAATCTGCACCCCCCCCCCGCCCCCCAGGTGCAGAAAGACTGTGGTGCAGTTTTTGTGAGGAACACAAACCTATGCTAGGGTGGGCCTCCCCTCCCAGTTTTATAATAAATTATTGGTGTCCGGTAGGCTTTCTGCCCAAATGAACAGTGCAAATTGAGATAAACTCCCCAATCAACCCCTGGGGGCAGAAATATTTATTTGTCGTGGCGAGAGCTCTTGCCCCTTGCCAGGGGAACCGCTCCCAGCCAAAAATCAAATCCTAGGTGGATCGGCATTTGTTCCCCTGAACGGGAAGCAGAAAAACTGTGGTGCCATTTTTGGGATGGGGTCATGACCCAATGCCAGGGTGGACCACCTCATCCCTTTTTTCTGTAACTTATCCCTGGTGTCCAGTGGGCTTTCTGCTCCCTGGCTGGGTATTTGTGATAAATCCTATCATTGCCTTGCAGATAGGCTAACCCATTTTTAGGTCGAGCGTTGGCAGCGTACATGAGATGTCTGCAAGACCTGCTGTAATCAATAAAACCACTCTATTCCCGCCTCCTGCTTATGATTGGTTCACTTCAGCGTCACTCTTCTTTGCAGCCTCCTGTCTTGTTCCCGCAGCCAATACATCACTTCCTTTCAAGGCTGCGGAGCACCGTACAGTGTACTTATGCTTGCCTTCTTTATCTCCTGTTTGGGCAAACATTTTCTTCTTTATTGATGTTTTTGGCCCATCGCTGATTGGAAGGGAAGTAAGGTTAGCTGAGTGAGTCATAAACTGTGTGCCCAAACGGTGGGAGTTTGTCAGCTCCGTTATGTGTTTTGGATTTTTGTCAATGTACTATCGCCGAACATGAAAAACTGTAAACCAATTTTACAGAGGATGGCATAGATTAAATCCCGAAAAAACGGCTATAAAAGAATTTGGTGCAAAAAGAAAAAATGGACAGTAACATTCTCCATCACATAAGCAGGACAGGAGTACAGAATGGTCACAGTTTCCGATCCTCCTCCGAGCTATCGTCACTGAACAAATTAGACTGGAGTTTTTTTTTTAAATGACTTTTTTAAATCATTAGTAGGTTTTCAATGAAATCTTGTAACATATTTAAATAAAGAAAATCCAGGAGTTTTAAAAACTGAGCTTTCTTACATAGTTCACACATATCTACAACAGTACCATGACAGATGTATTGGATTTTAGCTTTGGTTGTCCGTGTTGTAGATCGTCTGCGTGTGACCTCTTCATATCCGAGATGGTGGCCTCGCTTCAGCATGGAAAGAAGAATTCTCGGCTTTGTCCTCTTTCGATATCAGTAGCACTGAAGTGGCAGGGTTTTATATAAAGGTGGGCAAAACAGAGCGTTTTGCCGTCTCTTCCGAGGTTTCGGCTAACGTTTTCAAAAAGAAAAAAAATTGTGGAAATGGTGGGTTTCTACCTCGAGAAATGCATAAAAATCATATTGGAGAAGAAAGCAACACAAATGGGCATTGCACATGCTGGTATTGTTAAACAAGCAGTTGCAATGCAATAGGTCTCGCATTTGCGAGAGTTTGAGCTATTGGCCTTGTAAATGACAATGCCTTTTATTTATGTATTTTGAAAACCTTCAAGCTGTGCATAAAAACGCACTTTTTACTTATAGTCCTTGCTTACGAGAAGCAAGGCTGGCAGTAAAAGAGGCGCATTTACTGACAGCCTTGCTTCTCATAAGCAACAACTATAACTACAAAGTGCATGTTTACGCAAGGCTTGGAGGTGTTCGAAACACATAAATAAAAGGCATAACTCAAACTATCGCAAATGTTAGACCTATTGCATTGCAAATGCTTGTTTAAAACTGGGAGGAGCACTTGCCATGCCCTGCGCCCTGGTGTCTATTTGATGGATCGCTACTTGTGGCACACAGTCCAGTGGTGATCTGTAAGCAGGAATCCAGTAGGGAGAAGTACTACTTAAAAGCAGACGCTGTCCCCAACCGATCTGTACCTCTCCTACAAAGGACGGTGTTCAGGACAGAATAATGCCCCCCACGTACCAATGAAAGCGAAAGCAGTCTGTTTGATGTTCGTATTGCACGCCACAGTAACAAAAAAAGAAATCCAGGATGAGAGGGAAGCTCCTAATTTTGGTCCTGCATTGCTTTTTTTAAATAAAATACTTTTGGTGCTTGCACCAGAAGGATTTTCTTTGACAATACAGTGAATGAACATTCATGTCCTCAGTACTGCTGAGGTAATGTAGTGGAAGTGAACGGTGCATCCACGACAGTAAAGCTGATAGGAGGGAGGTGGGTGTCAGTGAGAAGGACATGGGAATATCAGTTTAGTGGTCAAGCTTGTTGCTTATTGTGTGGTCTGTGGTGTGCCAGTCAAATTGTGATTAGGAATGTATTGTTAGCATGCAGACTATGAGAAGAAGTTTCTGATTGCCATTCATTTTTTAATGCCCATATAGTGTGTTACAGTGGGAAACAAGGTTAAGGAGGTGACGTCAATCTGAAAGCGTTCTAATAAGTCTGCGGGTGGGCAGAGGAAATGATGGGATGAAGTGTACAATGAAAGCGATATAATCAGGTTGTCAGGCAAAGTTGTAGCCTCCAGGATGTAGCATCCCACCATGTTAGGAATAGGTGTGGTTAAATAATTACTGAAGTTATGAATAAAAGTAAGACTGGAAGAGGAATGAAGTGAAACTGAGAGTGGTTATAATATGTTTCATACAGTAAACTAATTACAGTTAGGGTGAGGGGATTACGTGTCACATTTACACACATTGAAGTATTTTTCAACTAATTAGCATATTGCCCAACTATACTGTAATTAGGCAGGTTTTACTTACTGGTAAACAATGCCACAGACACAAGTGCATTGCACAGTATTACACATGGCGTGAGTGCTATAATAACTTCTAGAGATAAGGCTGTTACAATACACTCAAATGATCCATACGATTGGTCGGATCACCATGCCATAACCTTCCATATATCTACCATAAAAAAGAAAAATACCACGCAATCCATCAAACTTAAACAATGGGTTCGGGACACTAGAGACTTAAAGATCGGCAATTAGTGGCACAAGGTGAGAAGGATTTACACCTGCCTAACAATATGGTGAAGGTTATCAAACTCACGGAACACTATAACTCAACAATGACGAATATAATCAACACCTCCGTGCCTTTAAAACTGAAAAGAATTCCAGAGAAAGATAAAAATCCCTGGTTTAATGGGACACTAAATAAAGATAGGCGCAATCTGAGACTAGCTGAAAGGAAATGGAGACAGCACCCATCATCACCCCAGATAGAAACTCAGAAAAACTAGAAACAGTTACAACAAAAGCATTCTCAGATCCAAAAGGAATTCTTTAGATCTGAACTGGATAATGCCAAAAAGACCTCCTAAACTATGTTAAAACAACAATCTAACAGATTGGCCAAATCCTCTCAAGAATCAATAAAATCCCAACTGAGCTGTGAGGAATACTCAGCCTTCTTTACATCCAGAGCCAACTCTTTAAAAATGGAGCTCAGGATAGCAGCAGACAACCTCTCTAGCCCATTGTCATCCCAGAATGATGTTCCCATACACACCACACAAACTATGACTAAAAAGAAAGCACAATGGTCGGCCTTCATGTTATTTTCTTTTTTTTTTAAGAGGTTTAGATAGCGCGAACTAATCAATCAATCAATCAATCATGTCACTTATAAAGCGCACTACATACCCGCGAGGGTCTCAAGGCGCTGGGGGAAGAGGGGGGTGGTGCTGCTACTGATCAAAGAGCCAGGTCTTGAGGAGTCTTCTGAAGGCCAGTAGGTCTTGGGTCTGTCGGAGGTTGGTGGGGAGGGTGTTCCAGGTCTTGGCGGCGAGGTGGGAGAAGGATCTGCCACCGGCGGTCGTTTTCCGGATGCGGGGGACTGTGGCGAGGGCGAGGCTGGTCGAGCGGAGCTGGCGGGTGGGGGTGTAGAAGCTGAGTCGTCTGTTGAGGTAGGCTGGTCCGGAGTTGTGGAGTGCTTTGTGTGCGTGGGTGAGGAGCTTGAAGGTTATCCTCTTGTTGACAGGGAGCCAGTGCAGGTCTCTCAGGTGGGGTGTGATGTGGCTGCGTCGGGGGATGTCGAGGATAAGACGTGCAGAGGCGTTCTGGATGCGTTGCAGCCGTCTCAGGAGCTTAGCCGTCGTTCCTGCGTGAGGGCGTTTCCGTAGTCCAGCCTGCTGGTGACGAGGGCCTGGGTGACTGTTTTTCTTGTTTCGGTGGGGATCCACTTGAAGATCCTGCGGAGCATTCGGAGGATGTTGAAGCAGGATGAGGAAACGGCGTTGACCTGCTTAGTCATGGAGAGGGTGGGGTCGAGGATGACCCCTAGGTTGCGTACGTGGTCGGTGAGTGGCGGGGCTGTTCCCAGTGATGTTGGCCACCAGGAGTCGTCCCAGGCTGAAGGGTTGGAACCAAGGATGAGGACCTCCGTCTTGTCCGAGTTCAGCTTCAGGCGGCTGGTCCTCATCCATTCGGCGACGGCCTTCATTCCTTCGTGGAGGTGGGCTTTGGCGGTGTGAGGGTCTTTGGTGAGGGAGAGGATCAGCTGGGTGTCGTCGGCGTAGGAGATGATGTTGAGGTTTTGCTGTCGGGCGACGTGGGCGAGGGGTGCCATGTAGATGTTGAACAGCGTTGGGCTGAGGGAGGAGCCTTGGGGTGCGCCGCAGATTATCTTGGTGGCCTTGGATCGGAAGGGGCGAGGCGGACGCTTTGTGTTCTGCCGGAAAGGAAGGATGTGGTCCAGTCCAGGGCCTTCTCTTGGATCCCGGCGTCGTGAAGGCGTGTTCGTAGTGTGTGGTGGCAGACCGTGTCGAAGGCGGCTGATAGGTCCAGGAGGATGAGGGCTGCTGTTTCTCCGTTGTCTAGCAGGGTCCTGATGTCATCGGTGGCGGCGATGAGGGCGGTTTCGGTGCTGTGGTTGCTGCGGAAGCCGGACTGGGAAGGGTCCAGGATGTTGTTCTCCTCGAGGTAGCGGGTCAGTTGTTTGTTGACGATTTTCTCGGTGACCTTCACGGGGAACGGGAGCAGAGAGATGGGTCGGAAGTTCTTGAGGTCCTTGGGGTCTGCCTTGGGTTTCTTGAGTAAGGCGGTGATCTCGGCGTGCTTCCAGCTTTCCGGGAAGGTTGCTGTCTTGAAGGAGATGTTGATTATTTTCCGGAGATGGGGCGCGATGGCTGTACTGGCTTTGTTGAAGATGTGGTGAGGGCACGGGTCTAGCGGTGAACCGGAGTGGATGGTGTTCATGATCTCGCTGGTGTCCTCGTCGTTGATGTTGGTCCAGGAGAGCAGGCGGTTGGTGGTTGTGGGGGCAGTGGTCTCGGTGGTTGCCGGGGCGGTCGTGGTGTTGAAGCTGTCATGGATGTCGGCGATTTTGCGGTGGAAGAAGGTGGCCAGTGAGTCGCACAGGTCTCGCGACGGCTGGATGTCGTTGGTGTTGGAGCTGGGGTTGGAGAGTTCCTTCACGATGTTGAAGAGCTCTTTGCTGTTGTGTGCGTTGTTGTCTAGGCGGTCTTTGAGTGAGGCCCTTTTGGCGGATCTGATGAGGTGATGGTGACTGCGGGTGGCGCTCTTGTGGGCGGCGTAGCTGTCCGCTGTCCGTTCGTGGAGCCAGATCTTCTCCAGTTTTCGGCATGTTCGTTTGGAGGCCTGGAGGTCTTCGGTGAACCAGGTGGCTTTCTTGCTGGTGTGGCTGTTGGGCGGATTCTTGAGCGGGGCGAGGGTGTTGGCGCAGTCGTCGATCCACTGTCTGAGGTTGCGGGCGGCGGTGTCGGGGTCGGAGGGTTCGGCGGGTGGGCTCAGGGCGAGGGTTGTGGTTAGCTGGTCTTCCGTGACTCTGCTCCAGCAGCGGCGAGGCATTTGTTCGGTGCAGTGGTGCGTGGTGGGCTTCCTGTAGGTGAAGTGGATGCAGTGGTGGTCAGTCCAGTGGGGTTCGGAGGTGTGGTTGAAGGAGACGTGTGGGCTTGCGGAAAAGATGGAGTCGAGCGTGTGGCCGGCGGCGTGGGTGGGTGTAGTACTAGACCAGAATGCCATTGCCATTATATGACCAGAATACCATTGCCAAAACTCTCTCAACTATAAAACTGAATAACCACTACATTGATCCTCTCCCCTCAAAATGCTTGAAAATAGTCAATCACATCGTCGTCCCCATATGGACAACGATAATCAATGCCTTGCTATCTCAAGGCTCCTTACCAGACTGCCTAAAAACAGGACAAGAGGACAAGTCCTCCCCATCATAAAAAACCTACAGAGGACCCATCCGATCTGAATACTTTTTGTCCAGTGACCAATATTCCATTAGTAGCCAAACTACTAGAAAAATGTGTGCAACAACAACTGAGCTAACACATTTATAAATTCAGTCTGCTTGACGACTGCCAAACTGAATTCAGCCCAGGCTACAGTACAAGAAAGCAATACTACATATAGTGGATGATGCCCTACGGGCACTGGATCACAATGAAACATGTCTATTAGTTCTTCTTGACCTGTCTTCTGCTTTTGACATAGTAAATGAAAAATTGCTAGCCCGTCTTGAAAACAGGATGGGATTATCGGGAAATGTGCTTAAATGGTTTAAATCATTCCTACAGAACAGAATGCAAAGATTCATGGTCAAACTGGCTCTGTCACCGCATCCTCTAATTCGATTGGAGTTCAACAAGGCTCAACATTATCTCCATCGTTATTCAACCTACATGGCAAACCTCTTACAGAAATTCTCCAGCACGCCAACATCTCCTATCACATATATGCAGACGACACCCAAATTTACATCAAGATCTCTTCGCTGGAGGAGATGAAGATAATGAATAATGCCTTAAACGTGTCATTATATTGGTTAACTAGCAATCATCTTAAACTAAACTCGCAAAAAACGGAATTCCTATTAATATCCCCCCCAAAAAGCTCCTTGGATGTTAAGGAATGGACCAAACTGATCACAGTGCTAAACTGCACCCTGGTTCTAGTTGACTCGACCAAATCGCTAGGAATCACACTTGATAAGAATCTAAACATGCAAGCCCATATCAAATCAATGGTGAAAAGTGCCAGTTTTCACCTGAGCTACCTTAGAAAATTGAAACCAATCATTGCAACATCAGACCTCAAATTGGTAGTTCAGTCCTTAGCCATCTTGAGCATTGAATATGGCTGTAAGACATTAACAGGACTACCCAAGATCGCCAAAGCACCACTAGATTGTCTCAATGCGGCTGCGAGACTCACTACAGATTCTAGAAAATATGACCACATTTCCCCACACTTAAAGGATCTAAACTGGCTGCCATATGAAGCCAGAATTCAGCTTAAACTGGCATGTATTACCCACAAAGTGCTCCACTACAAAAGACCAATGGACCTAGCCCAGAAAATTGAGTTATCTGGAGGAGGCAGACCTTCCCGGAGTGCCAGAGACCTGATGTTGAAACCGCCTATCTTTCAAGAGAAGAAAACTTACGACAGAGCTTTTTCCGGAGCTGCTCCCAGAATCTGGAACTTGCTGCCTTCAAACATTAGAAGAATCCCAAACACGTCAATCTTCAAGAGGGAAGCGAAGATCTTCCTAATGAGCAAATTCGTCCATAACCAACAACTGATCATCTACATCGCTGTCAGTTGCTAGGTGTTGCCTAGTCCTTTTCGAGTAGGGATTCAGCCTGCTCTGGAAGGATCCAAGAGGTACAGAGGTACCATAACAGACCTCCCCACTGATCAGGGAGTCAGTGACAATTTGATCTGGCAGAGGCGTTTGCCACAACTTGGCAGTAACGTATATAATGGTAGACTTTCTGGATCGCTATGAGTGCACTTAGGCTGTACATTACTATACTCAATTGGTCCTACTGTTTTTAGTGTCATACCCAGGGACGAAATGTACTCATTTTTACTGTGTTTGATACTTTCTCTTTCTGTTGTGTTCTAAATGATTGATGACATGTAATTGTAAAGGGATCTGATACTCAAGGGTCATGTTCCGCTATATAAAACTCTGAATAAAAAAAAAAAAAAAAAATGATGGCATAGTATATAAAGGAAATTGTTTTACAATATTACTGTATTGATAATTATGATAAAAAACAGTTCTGGAAGTGAAAGCCGGCTGCATGCTAGAGCAAAGAAACAATGTTTACATATTTACAAATAACAGTATTGTTCATCAGCTCGTATGTAAATCAGTAAAAGCATATTACATAAATGCGGCTGTGTTGTATCCCAGTTTGTTAACTGTGAATAAAACGATTTGGTAGGCATGAACTAGTCAGATGATCATATAAAATACAATGTTAAATACATCACAAAAAAATCAAATACTTTATGCTTGCTTAGATTTATAGGTCGTATGTAACAGGATTCAAAGGCAATCAAAGCAAAAGGAATTAGTGAATCATGTCTAATTAGAGCGTGTACGGAATCTCGGCAACTAAATTAGATGCAGGTATGAAGAGGATCTTGTAAGGAGGAATCGAAGACTCTTCTGGTTGTTCTTGAGATTAATGGCCTAGCTAAAGACAATCAATACAACAAATAATGCATTTCAGCCTCTGTATTCAGAACGTGGGGGCCGACTCACAAAGGTAGACTTAGACCAAAAGTCTAAGTTTACGACTTGCGGTATTCACAAAGGTGAGCTACAAGTAGTATCTTTACGTACGCACTCGGGGGGAATCTTCACACTTGGGGCAGAATCTCTGACCCGAGTGCAGAGAAACCGATCCGCACCCGGAGTGGAATCTCCACACCTGGAGTGGTAGATCCGTCCTGAGTGCGGAGATTTCTACCCGAGTGCGGAGATTCCACCAGAGTGTTGACTTAAAGATACCACTCATAACTTACCTTTGTGAGTACCGCAAAGTAGTGAAGTTAGACTTTTGGTTGTAACTTAGACCTAAAGTCTAACTTTACCTTTGTTACTCAGGCGTGTGATGTATGCCCCTAGAGGGTTTGATGATCTATCTATAGCAAAGAAGATGAAATGTTTATTATGTTTTGTGATGGTGAGAAAAATGTTTGAATAGTGGTTGCTTGAATCATTTTTGTGTATGTTTAAGTAATGTTCTTGAATCCGGTTCTTTAATAATTGTATGGTGTTGCCAATATACACTTGTTTGCATTGGCATTTAATGAGGTACACTACGAAGGGCTGTTGCAGTTCACACATTGGTTTATTTTGAATCGTTATCCAGTAAAATAGGAAGCATCAATTGGTTGCCCCTCCTGTATAGAACTAAGAAAAAAAAGGAAAGAACCAATTTGATTTCTAAGAAGTCTTCACAAAGTGCACCATCACTTCTGTAAAATGAGCAAAAACAGTCCCTTTCTATGTAGTAACAGATCCATCCGTGACATCACACCATCTACTCCACAAACATGATTTAGATAATCTAATAACCTTAAAAATCTTCTCTGCCATTCTGAATTCATTTATCAAAGAAAAGGACCAAAGGCGTGTCAATAAAATTATTCTATACCTGCCGTAACTGCTCCACATGCATGTTTGGGAAGAACAAAACCATGCAATCCCAATATCTAAATGAATCACAATTCAAAAAACAAGACAGGAGGCCTTCTACATGTATGCACGGAGGAATTGAACAACATTCTCATGTTCTTCCAGACCACCACAATGTATAAAAGATGTGAAGACACGCATCTTATAAGAACATCCTATTGCTGTAACGGTCCACTTCTGCTCTCATAACCCAGCTATCCCTCTGATCACTCGTTGATAGTATCTTTTCCTTGAACAGCTTTTCGCTGCCTTTCAGTTAGATTTGCGCTATACAAATTCCACATTTCTGACACAGCAGTTCTCCTTCCCTTATTTAGCGTTCTCAGCGGCTCCCTAGTGTTGAACAGCAGGCATGCACAAAGTGTCAGAGCTAGAAAAGTAAAAAACTGCAAATCTTTACTCTTTTCTTAAGCAGTCTTTGGTGTGTAAAAACTCAAACCCAAATCTTCTCGCTGCTTGGCCGACCTACAAGGAAAAACAGGAAGGCGGATTTATCAACAGAACTGAGACTGGAAGTTGGCAGTCTAACATGCCGCTATCACCAGTGCCAAGTCGAGAGGAATGAGCTGTTCAGGCAGAGCAGAAGCCTGCTACCCACCAGTACAAGCGCGCGCACACAGTGCTCCACGTTATCTTGCTCTTTCAGTCCGGAAAAACTCGGCAGATGATGTCTAATCCAGCGAGAAAAATATGTATGAATCCGTAAACCTCATGCTGTCAGCTGCCACTGTATTTAATCCCTATCCAAATTCCTTGCGTGCGAGAGTTTCCACCTATGAATAGTTTCGTTGTTATCCTTTGTAATCATTGGCTAGTTTCATTCTCCTCCCTCTCTGAACCCCGCTCAACAAGCAGCTCTGGTGTGTCACGATGATGAAGGTGAGCTGTTTGCATTTTCGAAAAGGACATATTCTTGCTTTTTTAAGTTGATGTTTTGGGAAAGGATAGTGCTGCAAGTAGGAACAATTCGAAAAATGGGACTAGTTCATAATGGCAAATGTACCAACAAGTAATGAAGACATCATATTGTTCTTCAACAATTCTTTGCAATTATTGATTGGTGTTCGAAAGAGTAGTAATAGGAGATACAAATAAACAACAACGCCTAACTATAGCTTAAGATACATAATAGGGTGAATTCAATATATCCTTCAAATACGAAGCAAGAGCAGTGCAATTAGCTTCCCCACCTTAAGGTTCCTCATGGCGTTAATCAGGGCTCCTGCCTTCTTCTCTTACTGTTCAGCACAAATATCTGCTCCTACCTCGTGTTTATAAATGCACAGCACCATTGCCCATTCTAGGTGAACTTCATACAGAATGGGGCGAGATTTTAAATCTGCAGGCGAAGTTGCAGAAAGTACATAAACGTTGCACTTTATAAAATGTTTGAAGATTGTTTTTTAATTGAAGAATCAAACCAATAATTAATACAATAATCCTGTACGTCATATAGCCATCAACATAGTATGATGTGAACAATATATCAAAATAAAGAGAAATCAAAATTCAATTGAATAAATCACCAAAAAGGCAATATACGGACTGATATTATAATAGAAAAGACGAAAGGAGAAAAAAGATAAGGAAAAGAAGAAAGTGGAAACAAGAAAGTAATAAGAAGAATATCAAGTATATGTTGAAACAAAATTATAATATAGTAATGGACGATAACAAAATATCCTATTAAAATCAGAGTGAAATATAACATGAATAATAATTAATAGCATAGATGAAATTCATCAAAACGGAGGTTAGTCTTGTGAACATAGTAGCATTAACGATAGCACTAAGAAATAAATAATTGGTAGTTGTTAACAACAGTTCGTCACGTTTAACTACTAACTGTACATAATTCAGATTAAATCTGTACAATCTGATGTTGTATTATTGCACAGGCAGGAACAGCTGGAGCCAAAGGGGCCGAGAGGCGAAGAGGGGAAAGCACCAGACCCGGTAACAGCAGTGGGTCCCCGGTAGCTTACTCATGTGTTTTCTACCCAGCTGTAGCACACGCAGGGAGTTGGACCACCAACCTGCAGTGTCTCTGCCCTGCCCCGCAGTGGTTTTGACCAACTGAGGCTGGGGGCTTGGAGTCACAGCAGACCACAGATGGCATACGGCTAAGTGGAGTGGGCAGAGGGGTATACAGAGGCACGGCAGAGGGGGAAGTAGAGGTGATAGAGCCTCGTCAGCAGGTTGAGTACCCTGGTTGCGGAGGCGGCCCGTCTAGGTATGGGTGCAGCTTGTAGCTAGAGCGCGCCCCCCCCCCCCCCTTTTCGGCTCCTTGGGCTCTGGCCCCCTGCAGCTCTTGGCAGCACCACATCAAACGCAAGTCCTTTAAGACGTGTATACACATATGCTGAGGCACACCAAAATCAGTCCATCTTGTTTCAAAGGCAGTAACCAATGCAGTAATCACAAGGAGTCCGTTTAACGTATTCCTTTCTCTTTGTTTTCTTATTCCTTTCTTCTCAATCTCATGTAAAAAAAACCCTGGCAGCCGACATGTGTTTCATCCTATTGACATTTTCAAGGCTGCAAACAATTTAATAACAATTAAAACGATACATAAACAATATGTATATCAATTAAAATAATGGGAACGCCCACAGACTGGACGATAACAAATGTGACCAACACCAAAAAAAAACACAAATGCGCCCTAAGAAAAAAGTGTCAAAGAAGAAGAGGTGAAACTCAATAAATAACACCACCTTACAGAACCAATCACCGGATGCATGATATTATGGGTACAGTAGGAGGATCCACTCCTCTGTCCCAGAGTCTGAGCCAGGAAAGAAGAGTGAGACGGATAGAAAGTGTCAGGGAGCAACATTCATTGGGGAGAGGATGTATCCTTACGGCTACAGCGGTCGACCTCCAAGCTGGGGAACAGGGTTCGAGTCTCGGCAACGACGCTCAACATCCTGTGATTCTGGGCAAATCACTTAATCTCCCTGTGCCTAACAAAACAAGCATTGGCATAGCCAATAGGTCTCGCCTTTGGGACCTTATAAGTGTTTAGTTATGCAGCACAATATCCTTGGTGCAACAACATCAACTGTTGCATGGCTAAACATTTATAAGGTCCCAAAGGCGAGACCTATTGGCTATGCCTATTGGCTTTCCCTACAAAATATGTTATTTAACTCCTGTGTCAGTTGTGTTTCAGCCCAATTCTTACCGTAATTCACAGTACATGAAGGACGAATATTTAAGTATGTGGTAATATGTCAGGACTGGACTATGTTCTAAAGACGCAACCTTGTGCCCAGCATGAATATGCAATGTGTCCTGTAGTGCACCTATAGACCATGGAACTGTGAACTGTCTGCTAGTAGTGGATCCCACTTGCCTGGCTGACGGCTTAGGAGCTCCGGCCAAGAGCTCCCGGACTTGGGATCGCCTTTTTGGTGATTTATCCTTGAGAGAGGCCCCTCTGGGCTCCACCACCCCTGGGGATCGGTAGCCTGCAACTCCACGATTCTCCGCCTAGCTACCGTCTCCGACTGTGTGCTGACGGTGAACAGCCCCATTACAGAGCCGATGGCTGTTTGTTTCTTCCCGTCCCTCTGTCGAGCGCATTGTCTTGGGTGCTTGAATTTCTCCGGAGTTTCTGGGGCCATCTTCGGATCGGAGCATCGGGCTCTCGTTCCTGATTGAGCTCCGGTCGTTTTGGGTGCCTTCATCGCCCGATTGACGTGCTAAAAGAGGCTTGATTGCCGCCCGTAATCCCATCAATCGGAGAAATGCGGGGAAAAAAAATGGCTGATGAATGACCAACATTGACTACGGCATTACCGATGAAGCTGCGGTGATCCCGATTGCCATTACGTGTGCCGTTGCTTGAGGATCAATTCGACCTCCCTTTTCTTCGCAAAGGTACAATGTTTCGCTGCTGATATGCATAACAATCTTGGCGTTCCGGTGAACATTGTTTAATGCGACCTGACCTTAAGATGGCGACCATATAAGAAGTTCGGGGAGCACTTCACCTTCCTCTGCGAGCTGCGTGGTAGAATCTTACAATCTTGAGCAAGTATTTCTGATACTGTGCCTGATATTCTTAAGGTGTGTGCTATTGTAAAGTCGTTCTCATCAACTCTGCGACTCCCATGAGTGCTGAGCCTGACCTTAAGATGGCGCCCGTGTTTTAGAACCCGGCGTACTTAATGAGTGATTTGCTGATTCTGTAACTGTTTCATGACTGTCACTATTCTATTGCTAATGCTATACCTGTTGATAATAAGGAGCGCTTCATTTTAATAGCGGACTTCTTCACCATGACAATCTCTTTGAAAGCAGTGCCTGCCCCTAAAATGGCGCCCATGACTCCATTTTTAGCACATTCAATCAGGGATATGGCCCTGAAACTGTTTACCCTGCGCGCCGAGTAGCTTCGACCAGCTGAGGAGAGATGGAGGTTGAGGCGGTCGGCGCCTCCCAGTAACACCGGAACTGGTGCAGCTGATTGAACCATGACGATGCCCCCTGGGCGGAATCCTTATATTTTATACTGTCTGCGGTGACCGTGCAACATGGCCGATGCCCGGTGGAGCTGTTTAGGCAGCTATAGGGGAGATGGGCTTTGGTTTCATCCCCTTGGCCGTCACCTACTCAGCCGGACATTGCACATTGTTTTTATCTCGTCTCTCCGCTGTGTCTCCTTTCCCTCCCCCACCTCCTCCCTCCGTGATCCTGTTGCTGCCTCCCCTTCCAGCCCTGCCTGACTTTATCTGTTTTCTTTTTTTCCTACACTCTTCTCTCAACCCCTCTGACCCCACCCACCCCCATGCTCCTAGTGTCTTGTATCTTATTATGTTATGCTATGGTAACTGATGTAACTCTGTACAACTGTTCTCATGTAAAGCGCTCTTATACCTCCGGGTCTAGCCAGCGCTATATAAAACTCTTCAAATAAAATGGTTGGACTCACTTTTTTCGCGATCTCCAAATTCTGCCCTAACTGCGTGAATTATAGTTGGCAATGTCTTAACGCCCAAGGTTGATTGCTGGATTTTAAAAAAAAACTGTTACTAGCTGCTCTGCTGCCTGATCAGCGTAATTAATTAGAAGCACTTCAGCGCACATAAGCAAAAAAAGCATAACGTAATTGTAAAATAAACCGGTGCATTTGATACTGTAAAGACTACAAAAACTACGTCGTGAGGCGCTTTTGAAACATAGCCAATAGGTGCCGCATTTGTTACGTTATAAGTATTTAGTTATGCAGCACAATATCATTGGTACTACAGCATAAGCTGTTGCATGGCTAAACACTTCTAAGGTCCCAAAGGCGAGACCTATTGGCTATGCCAATGCTTTTTATGTTTGGTTTCTAACATGGTGCACAGCCCTAGGTCCACCTTTTGCGAAGTTCAGTGTGGGAGGTGGAGATTTATACAGCATGTTTACTATAATGAACCAAAGGTAGTTGTGGCACGCATTGCTTATTGGTATATTTGTCTGCATTGCACTGATACTGGGTGACCTGTTGTGATTTAACAGTTGTATGGGAGTTCCTTCCAGGAGTGTCACCTAGCAGCTCCGGTGCTTCTGTTTTTGGCGAGGCAGGTAATTGCGGTAGTCATTGTGCATTGAGCTTTGTAAGTAGAGCTATAGATCTGTGTTGCTAGTTAGACTGTGTCATGGTGCACTTTTTGTGCTTTAACAACTTGTGTGTGGTTCTGTGTGTCTTCTGATAATATGCACTGGATAATATGCACCCGGCAAAGCATTGGCATAGCCAATAGGTCTTGCCTTTGGGACCTTATTGTTTAGCCATGCAACAGTTGATGTTGTTGCACACAGGATATTGTGCAGCATAACTAAATACTTATAAGGTCCCAAAGGCAAGACCTATAGGCTATGCCAATGATTTTTTTCCATTGTCCCCCGCTTACTCACCCTAAGTGGTCCCTGGGCAGTACGAGGCACTACACAAAGCAAGCACACACAGACTGGTTACACTGCGAGATTAGTTTAACTGTGGCTGAAAAAGTGTTGCCTTAAATATTACTGCCAGCTGCTTAAGCAAAACCCCGTGCGCACACAACTTGCAAACACACACGCTTTGTGCAAACGGCTAAGGTGTAAACTTGCGCAAGCCACATTTTGGCTTTTTGAGTAATAGTTTATGCACACAGCGCCGCAGACTGCCCCTTGTGTGCTCAAAGGAGTCATAATGTCGTTGATAGAGGGTTAACGGAAGCGAGAAGGGTCTGCGCAATTTTAATTAAAAAGGCCAAAAATGCAAGAAGGCCCAGGAGCAAGACGTCCGTCCAGGGATCTGTGTAAAGAGAGCTGTGAGTTAAACTGCAGATTACGACTACACAGGAATGCCAACTATGAGGAGACATACAGTCTGATGAGACAAACCAGCAGGGTACAGCAACCACAGAACAACTCAAGAGTGAGGACGATGTAAGAGCAGGAAATGTGAGCGGCAACTATGGAGTATTTTAACAGACACCTGATGATTTTAGTAATATCAACAGTAAGAACCGAGGCCTAACTACTGTGGCAAATAGTAGGACATCAGCTGTCCCAGCCCTTTTAATATCTAAATGCAGCAGTGCCCAAAAACGGGCCTGCTCACAGACTAAAAAGGTAGAAGTAAATGCTGGCACGGGCTATGGATGCAGAACAACATGAATGAGTGCATCAACTGGAACAGCACTACCATCCACACCCCACAGAGCTACAAGACTAAATCAGAGGTGTCAAAAGTAGTTCCAGGACGGCTAAATTGTATTCTGCTTTACAGGATATCCGCAGAACCGTTTTTTAATGTACATTTACTAGATGGCGGTTGATCTTGGAGTGGCAAATTAAATTAAAGGTGCACAAAACGAGTTTTTTATGCAAAAGCGTGTTGTGAATTTACCACCAATAACTAGCAAATTAAAGAATTAGGTTATTTAGGGCAACTTTGTGAAAAAGTTTGCTTCACATACCTGGGTGCAGAACGTGTGCTTTAAGGGCAGTGCGACCACTGAGGGCACAGACTGAGCAAGGTAGTGATTACCGGTGGGCAGAGCTGGCACTCCTCTTGCCCATTATGGGGAGCCGCAGCGAGGTGACCGTGCTGGAACAAAGAAACATGGAGCAGCAAATGCCCAGGAAAGGGTCTCAGACCGGTAGAAAACGCCTTATTTCTGTATAGCGCTTCAAGGCGGCAGCTTATGTGCCTAAATACTTCTACTTATTAGGACTGACAAAGCTTGCACACACTGGGATCAATGTCCTCGCCCTTGAGGGTGAATTAAAAGTACTAGAAAATCGAAAAGGCTCCTGAATCCTAATGGAAGTCATTTGTTGTAAAATGTTAAAAGGAGCCCACTGTAATATGTGCTTAAATTGTGACCATGTAAACAACACAGTTTTGGATAGTCTGGTAGAAATACTTGAGGCTTGTGAAGCATAAAAACGTTGTTGGCTAAACCTTAACATGAATTGCAGCAGAGTCGAAACCGAAATTAAGGGGGATGTGTTGGAATGGCTTGTGCTTTCTTGGCGCCAGTGGTCTGTTTACTTGTAACACGTGTAAATGTCAAGCCATTAATTAATCGGGATGGCTCTGTCTGGCTTATAGTTGGCAATGTCTTAACGCCCAAGGTTGATTGCTGGGATTTAAAAAAAAAAACTGTTACTAGCTGCTCTGCTGCCTGATCAGCGTAATTAATTAGAAGCACTTCAGCGCACATAAGCAAAAAAGTATAACGTAATTGTAAAATAAACCGGTGCATTTGATACTGTAAAGACTACAAAAACTACGTCGTGAGGCGCTTTTGAAGCATAGCCAATGGGTGTCGCAGTACGAGGCACTACACAAAGCAAGCACACACAGACTGGTTACACTGCGAGATTAGTTTAGCTGTGGCTGAAAAAGTGTTGCCTTAAATATTACTGCCAGCTGCTTAAGCAAAACGCCCGTGCGCACACAACTTGCAAACACACACGCTTTGTGCAAACGGCTAAGGTGGAAACTTTCGCAAGCCAGATTTTGGCTTTTTGAGTAATAGTTTCTGCACACAGCGCCGCAGACTGCCCCTTGTGTGCTCAAAGGAGTCCTAATGGCGTTGATAGTGGGTTAACGGAAGCGAGAAGGGTCTGCGCAATTTTAATTAAAAAGGTCAAAAATGCAAGAAGGCCCAGGAGCAAGACGTCCGTCCAGGGATCTGTGTAAAGAGAGCTGAGAGTTAAACTGCAGATTACAACTACACAGGAATGCCAACTATGAGGAGACATACAGTCTGATGAGACAAACCAGCAGGGTACAGCAACCACAGAACAACTCAAGAGTGAGGACGATTTAAGAGCTGGAAATGTGAGCGGCAACTACGGAGGAATGTAACAAACACCTATAAGCATAAAGGCTGGAGTTCTGAAAAATACGGGGTCTGTACGAGACAGTATTGGTGCCTGAAACAGTTTTTTTGGTGTCTTATATAGCGCAAGTATTGCAGCATTTAGCATGAGAACCACACAGATGAAGTGGAATTGATTGAGGAAGTGCGCGATGGAACACACAAGAGAGAGCGAATTAAAACACACTTTATATGTGGTGCGACTGTGCTTCCCGAGCGACCCGGCTGAAATGTTAGAAGGTTAGATAAGGAAGCGCTCTGGTAAAATAAACAAGAAACGCGCTCTCTGGTGAGGGAGGGGGAGGAGGGGGTGTGGGAGGGGAGGAAAGGCAGATGGCGCCTCGCCAGCTATGCGAGTAATGGAAACGCGCTCTCTGGTGAGGGAGGGGGAGGAGGGGTGAGGGAGGGGGATGAAAAGCAGATGGCGCTCGTGCACGCTCACGTGAACGCAAGCAGATCGCCAGCAAAAGCCACTGTTTGCACTTCCAAAACCCGCTTACTAAAACTCTCGCCAGAGCAGCGCATGCGCTGGCTCAGGCGAGACCTAAAAATGAATGTGTCCATCTGTAACAAAACTGATGCTCATAAAGCGCTCTGATAACCGACGTCTCGGGTCTAGTTCGCGCTATATAAAACTCTAGAAATAAATAAATTCATCAATACAATCTGACTGATGTCTCACTATAGAGCTTACTTACACCAAAGAGCATGCTAAGTTAAAGAACCACATGAGCACTTTTTCTTACCCAAAGAGGTATAAGAAAAATGACCTGTACTTCTGAACATAATGCACTGGTAAATAATGCGCAAAGGAAAATTCTGTATGGGAGAAACTAACAATGAAACTGTCTCAAATGCTTAGCGTGACAGCAAACTAACCTGTACGAACTCATAGAGCGCTGTAGAAATCCATCATGATATCAAGAGGGCAAGCACTGAGTATTCGTGCCACCCGGTAGAAAATCCTATATAACGCGGACCAAAGTGAACCTAGAGTACCTGTACGGGAATGAAAGGAAAAAGCATACCAATGAGCAAGCAGCCAGAAAATAAAATGTGTCTAGTGTTGTGGACCTGTCAAAAGCACTGACCTGTTTAATCTGGTAAGAACGTAATACCAATGGTCTGAGGACGTTTGGAAAAGGGCAAAAGTAATGTCGGTGCCAGCCGTGAAGTACCACGACAACCGACCGTTCAATAGCCTAAATAAGCCTACACTATAAAACCATAAAGACATCGAAAATCAGACTCCATCCCAATATAAAAACTGCAAGCATATAATAACCAGCAAAGCCCAACACCAGTGAGCCGGTGCACCGAACGCTGACCTGAAAGTTAAGCGAACCGCAGCATGTTTGGAAGCCTGTGAGCACTGAATGCTCAATCCGCCAGCCATAAGACGGCATACACCATGTGACCAAGAACACAGAAGTAGGACAACAACAAATGGAGTCTGTGTAGACCCCAAACATGGACGCCATATTGGAGAGGGGTTCTAGCATCAATTTCATAAGCTTAAAGTATACAGTACTGTCCATACCGGATTACTGAAGCTGAAAAAAAGATTAAAAAATGAAGAAATCGAGACAGCATATGTGCTGGCAAGACACATGTGCAGCACATGTGGTTGCCTGTGTAAAGGAAAATAATGTTTTGAGCGGGCCCAAGAACCTAACCCGCATGAACCTAATAGGCAAGAAATCTAGTGACATCACAAATATGCAAGCCTACTCGGTGTGTGCATAAAGGTACAGAGTAATGAGGCGAGCAAACTATTGTAGGCATATCGGAATGCAGATGCGATGAATAACCACATGTGCTATCCTGTGTCATAAGGAACCCACTGTTTCGTGGAGGAATAGACCCAAGTCAAACAGGATTACTTTAGAAGCCATCCTAGAGTCATCCGATGATCATCTAACTACATTAGAAGTAATTTTCACATCATCAGACATCATCAAGCTCTTGAAGTCATGAGCAAAGCTTAAAAGCTGAGCCTGATGATTTGAGGATGACTTGAAAATGAGTATCTGACGACTTCAGAAGGTGTCACTATTTCTAATGATTTAAGGATGACTTGAAAATGAGTATCTGATGAATTTAGAAGGTGTCATTATTCGTGATGATTTAAGGATGACTTGAAAATGAGTATCTGATGCATCAGAATGTGTCACTATTCCTGATGATTTAAGGATGACTTGAAAATGAGTATCCAATTACTTTACAAGATGAAATTGTTCCTGATGACTTTTGGATGATTTGAAAATGAGTATCTGATTACTTCAAAGGTAGCATTGTGTTTTCAATAAGATGTCTTTCTTGTGGTGAATTATCATGAATTGTTGGTTACTTCAAGAGCATGTCCACCGCTTTGGTTTCAGTTTTATAGAAAAATTCAAACTGTTCGATGATTGCCCGATTAATTGCAGATAAACGCAAAATGACATATAAGTTTTCTATCATACACAACTGAGCATACGATGTGCCTCCGAGAACTGTGTATAAGTCACAGGTTATTTTTTAACACATTTATTTATTTTTGCCACTTTCTTTTTGTACAAAACAGGTAAAACAAGCATCTACTGTTAAAATGATCAATGCCTAACATTATTAAAGATGAACATTGGCCATTATATGCATGGCCACTGAAATTAAGTCACAATTATGGATGAAATTATGTGGCAGGGTAGACTAAATGTAACAAAAAATAAATGCTGCATATTATGCAATCACTGAAGGCACATTATGCAGCAGATTCTTTATCCAGCCATCTGATATTTGATGACTTGCACCGCAAAACAATACACAGAATTACAAGCATTCATCAAACAAATACACAAATGATGAAATATTTTATTTAATTCCCAAACAAATGTAAAAAAAAACATTTTACTTTTAATGGACAGGTATAAATTCAATTGAGACCACCCATCGGCCATACTGTATTCTATTTGATGTACTTGCACTGCTCTCAAAAATCAATCTGAGAATACCAAATGAATTATTAGCCTCCAATTTCATACTGCTGCACATTTACAGAACATTGTTGAATTTTCAGTTGTACATTTTGCTTCTATATTGATATACACTTTATTATTCGGTCAGCAATATTATGTGTTATGAGCAGTCGTGGACCCCTGCGTAGGTTTCCCAGACCCCTAGGGGTCCCTGGAACACAGGTTAAGAACGCTGATCCAGATGATTACAAATCAAATGCGCTATATAAAGAAGCATGCATGTAGAAGAATTGTATATCATGCTTTGCCTTAATCTATTTCAAATCGATTTGCCATTTCACTTATAAATGATTCATGTTCTACCTGAATGTAAAAGCAGGAACATTTTATCATTGATATCCTGATAGCTGTGATGTAGTTATCTACTACTACCAGATAAACTGGTTCCCTGATGTCATAGGTTTCACACTTAAATCGTGGGTGGCTCCTGTGCTCCTGCATCGTCGCCTGGGCTCCACAGCTGCTACATCAAGACCTGCATGCTACAGCAAGCACCTCTGACAAGGGGTGGAACCGTGCTCCTGATCCTCCTGGACACCTCCTGGTGGTTTGGCTCTGTCCCCTCTGCTTTCAGGTACCTCTCAACCAGAATCTATGGTTGGGTTCCACCGACCTGGTCCACGAGAAGCTGTAGCCGCCGGACTTCCAAGATCCTCCATTGACATCAACGGGTGGTTCCGACACCACTTTGCACCTGTGCACCTGTGCTCCCTGGTGTAGATATCCTGGCTTCCTGGGTATCCATGGGTGGGGTGGCTCTCTAACCTTCCTTGATCCAACTGGTTTTCTCTGGTCCTTTAGGAAGGGTCCTAAATAAGTAAAATACCAACCGCGACTTTCCCTCTGTTATCCTACGGACATTTGACCAGGTGTAACACCTCTGCACCTGGGCGCCTGGGGGTATCTAGCTACTTACCTTTGGTGGTTCTGTGTTTCCCATGCCTTTTTCATCCTTGGGTATCAGTCCTGGTTTGGTACTCACCTTGCATTCAATTTTCTTAGTATATGGTTTGGCTGCCCGATGGGGGCCTGTGTGTTTTCTATGCTTTACTTACGTGTTTTGAAGTATATTCCCGTGTGCATTGATATCGCTAGGAAGGAGATATACCAAAGTAGTTCTTAGTGTCGTGTTTAATAAATACAGAAGTGTTTTTCTATAACTGGTGTGGTTTTTCCTTGTGCGTAAGCCTCACTGACTGACTGTGTGGTAATGTACTCGCTTTACACCTTCCTGAATAAGCCTTAGCTGCTCTCCACAGCTACCCCTTGGGAGCTTTGGTTATCAGGGACCACTACTACTATCACTGAGGGTTGCCTGCACGGGGCCTCACCAATAGGTGTACACCATATACTGAGCCAGCCTCCTAAACACATTCCTTTCCATCAATCAGTTAAACAATTCTTCTGTAGATGGTAAGAACTGGTAAAAAATACAAGGTGAGAAGTGAGGGAGATTACAGAGATAGATAGATAATGAAAGGCAGGAAGAAGAAACTCGAAAGAAATGGTTAGAGAGATGATGATGACGAGCTGGACAGATTCCATGCGGTGCAAGAGATTTGAGGGGACATGAAAAAGATAGTAGGGGCTGCTGCTGGTAGGGGTTGGGAGACAGAAAGGTATAAGTTGTAAAAATGCAAGAGGAATAGTGTAAAGAAAAGTAAGTAGTATTAGTGGGTGTGATTCAACTTGATGGAGAGGAGGATAGTGAGTGAGGTTTAAGAGGAAGAGAGAAAGTGACAAAACACAGTAGGTTAGTAGAAAGAAGATAGGGAAGGAGGGTATTTGAACCGGAGGAGAGGGACTGACCTGAGATGCACAGAGGTCTTGAAAAGAATTTTTTTGTGATACCCTGGTCCTCACTGTTCATAAAGAATATGCTAAAAGACCCAAGAAGGTGCAGTGGTCATGCACTCCAATGCTTTGATGATTTGCAGACAACCTTTGAAATGGTTTAAGGAGGATGGGGGGGCATAGAGTGTATGTTGTGGGAGGTCTTGTGAGGGATGCCCTGAAGTTCAGCCTAGTGTTTTATTTTTTGTATCACTTGACACAGAAGGAGCCTACTGCAGAAGGCAGTTGTAGGCACGGGATTCCTATAATGTATTTACGGTAGCGTCTGTAGAGGGAACGGAAGTGGAGGCACGGGGTGGCGGCGATGAGTGGGAGAAATAATAAAAAGAAATATCACTTACCTTTTCGCCGGGCGCCGCCTCTCCTCTGTGTTGTTCAGCTTCCTTCTTCCTGCAGTCCCGGCAGCAGGAAGCACCCAGCTCCTGGGCTCCCCTGAGCCAATCACAACGCTGCCATGCAGCGTTGTGATTGATCTGAGCGCCATGGTTCAGTGCCCAGACGGGTACAGGGAGGCTGTGCATGTTTCTCACCAGGCTGTGTAATGCAGCCTGGTGGGGAACATGCAAAGTGCGCATGACTGTTTGGTCAGCCCAGGAGGGCCGGCCAAACAGTCATATGCACTTAGGAAGTGTGCAAACCACTCCTCCCCTGTGCCATCAGCCCTGCCCCGCCCTAACCCAGCCCTCAGCTACAAAAAATAAAATGATAATAAAGACGTTATCATTTTATTTTTGCTGCTCTGAGAGCAGTGGGGCAACGCTACTCCACCTTAGTGCAGGACCCACCCCTGTGCATTTACTAATCTGATAAGCACTCCTTTGAAAGGGGCTATCTCGAAGATGTTTTTAAAAAGTGTATTTTGGCAATGACTTTTAATTGCCATCATGTACTTTGCCTGCTTTGTTTCATCAATTGGTGTTTATAGTACATGTGTTTAATATGTAAACAATAAAATTCAACAGTGGAACCCTTCCATCCACAGCACCTGAGCTGCTATCCCTCTATTATTTTAACCCTTCTATACTCGTTGGGGTTGTGTGCACACTGAAACGCACCCACTGTCACAGTGCAAGTCCCCTCGGGAACATAACAATTGAAAACACAAGCAAAGGTGCACCACAAATCAAACTTAAGAGCAAAAAAAAAAAAAAAACAATGTTGAAGTCCGTAGACAACACAAATATATTCTTCAAAATATTCCTTTTTAATTTAAATTCAGATTCTTTGTTTAAAAGATCATGAACATCAATATTCACAACGATAGAGCCGACGCGTTTCGTCCTTATACAGGACTTCTTCAGGGCACTGATAATTGGAATAGGTCAATCTCAGAAATAAGCCGGAGAGTGGCCAAATCAACCGCATATGTTGTTTTCCACGTCTATATCACGACTTAGGTATCAATTGTATTGCGGGTTCCTCAAGGTCATAAAAATAAGATAAGAGTGCAGGATTAGTCCAATGTTGAGACACAAGTGACTACGTGAAATATCATAAAAGAGGAAGAATCACTCCTGAGCCGGTATTAACACCTATTAAATAAGGATTCAACTTGGAGAGTCCTTGTGTTAAGGAGAATATGCCAACGTTATTGATAGAGTCCCAAGAGTAGGTGCATATATTAGCGTAAATCTCGCAAAAAGGGTTACTCACGACCAATTAGTTACCGGAATCAGGCTGTCTTCACGTCTCCTATAACCGGTCGTCTCGGCGAAAACGGACGTAAGTAAAGCAACATTGGACTCATCCTGCACTCTTATCTTATTTTTATGACCTTGAGGAACCCGCAATACAATTGATACCTAAGTCGTGATATAGACGTGGAAAACAACATATGCGGTTGATTTGGCCACTCTCCGGCTTATTTCTGAGATTGACCTATTCCAATTATCAGTGCCCTGAAGAAGTCCTGTATAAGGACGAAACGCGTCGACTGTATCGTTGTGAATATTGATGTTCATGATCTTTTAAACAAAGAATCTGAATTTAAATTAAAAAGGAATATTCTGAAGAATATATTTGTGTTGTCTACGGACTTCAAAATTGTTTTTTTTTTTTTGCTCTTAAGTTTGATTTGTGGTGCACCTTTGCTTGTGTTTCCTACATGTGTTTAATAGTGCAAATACATTTATGTACCATTGGGAGCCTTCATTACAGAATATTACGTAAAATAACCAACTCACTGGGCCCACCTGTTCTACCCCTTTCTTGCAAAATTTACCGGGAGACACAAACTGAGAGCAAAGGAAAGGTGAGGCAGAAAGAGCTTAAGAAAGAAACAAAAGAGAGAGGGAATAAAGTGGACATGTGTGCAAAGGAGAGTGGAAGCATGTGCAGGGACTCTCTCTTTCTCAAAAGTGGGCAAGTCAACAAATTAACAGGTTGAGCTGACCCAGAGCCAAGTGCCTGGCTTGTCATCTCCTACATCCAGTGTACGAGTCGAGCCCTGCAAATGTTTGCCATTTAATCATACAACAAACATCACATAAAATACGATAAAGTTCCTTCAATGTTAAAAAAAAGTTCATTTCTTTAACATGTGGAAGCTCGGACATTGATACATCCACATTATTGCCCTGCACTGAAAAGTACTTCTTAAAAGTGATACTTTTTGCATGAACTTGGAAGCATTCCTGCCTCCACCTTGGCGACAGTGTTATTAGTGAACTAAGAGGCAAGGCAGTTGTCATGTGAACCCTGTGTGTGTCCCAGATTATTTTAGATAGATCAACATTATAGTCTATTAAATCAAATTCCGTAGGTAATTGCAGGAAGAGCACTCCAAACAGTATGTGTAGTGCCCAGAGCATTATCGAGTTGACACAGTCTTACGGAATGAAGGATTTCATTTGTGGGAGTGAACGGGGGATAGAACGTACATTTGCATTCATTAGAACGTACAGTTTTTTTTTCCTTGTACACACTTACAAAAGGAGGTGGGGCGGCACACCTGGCCCCACGAAAGTTGTGCCCACCTTATCTCCAAATGTAAACAGGCAAGAATCAGTTTACTGATAACAAAATTAGATAGACCCTCCCCCAACTATCAACCAATTTCTCTTAATGCTGACCACAAACACGCAAGACACATGATAAACATTGGAGAAGGGGTTGGAGCCCAAGTCTGGCATGTGGCATATGCCATGACATATGCCACAGCGTGCCACATTTTGTGGATATGTTGTTTGAGCTATAATTGTGTTATAAACCCCGCAGAAGTGCTAGTGGATTTTTTTTAAAGATATATCTTCCATCTGGGTTGAATTAACAAAAACATAATAAAAAATTCCAAATACATAAGTTCTGGGCCTTGAACCCTTGTCAAAAATCATTCATAGCCCCTGTTAGATACCACTACACCATCTGCTTTGCTGTACTGATCTAGGAGCCCAAAGCCTTTTTGTCATAGAAAAAGTGTGCTGGTCCTTCTTCTATTTCTATGTTGTTTTGCTTTTACATGCCACAAATCCACTCTTGATTTTCATATTTTAAACACAAATAGCCCTTCCTTTCTTTCACTCTGGCACTTGCCCCATGCATTTCTTTTTCTTACCCAATCATCCCCAAATTCTCATTCCACAAAATAAGGGATTTCTTTCATAGCAAACCTTGGCCCCCTTCCACATGCCACAGTATGTCACCAATGCCTGACATGCAGTGGCTTGACTAAAGAGGCCCCAAATCTCCCATACACTGCTAGGGGGTGATTTACAAAGGGACAGCTTTCATTTGTGTAAATTAGAAAAAAATGGAAAAGAATATAAAAATCAATTTTCCCTAGCTGGAGTTTGAACCCTGGTGTGAAAGCATTCATTAACCTTGTTAGGTACCACTGTACCATCTGTGCCACTGGAATTTTATGCTGCTTGAGGCATTTTTGTCATAGAAAGAGTGTCTGGTCCGTCTTCTATTTCCATGTTGATTTGCTTTTACATGCCACAAATCTACACTTGATTTTCGTGATTTATAAACAAATAGCCCTTCTTTTCTTTCACTCTGGGACTTGCCCCATGCATTTCTTTTTCTTACACAACCATCCCCAAAGTCTCATTCCACAAATTAAGGGATTTCTTTCATAGCAAACCTTGCCCCCCTTCCACATGCCACAGCATGTCACAGATGTCTGGCATGCACTCCTTGACTAAAGAGGCCACAAATCTCCCACTGCTAGGAGGTGATTTACAAAGTGACAGCTTTTTATTTTTTATAGCTTTATTTATCATTTTCGTATTGCTTACAACATTGCATGGTCATTCACTGTGATCATAGAAATCTAGTAAGAATAAAGACAAGTATCATTTGCAAAACAAGTGTACTCAAGCTTGCAATGCACCAATGTCTCAGGGTAGCATATATATAATAAATTGTGATATCAATATCTGACCAACCCGGACCAGCGGGCTCTCCCTCTGTGAAAAGCAGCGAGTCTCCTGGGATCCCCAATGCTGCCCGGCGCAAAGTCACCTTTAATCCACTTTGGATTCACTATCTAAAATAACGAGGCAGGCGCTGGAAGCTGGAAGGCAAGAAAAAGGTTTATTACTCTTAGAGGAGACCACGTCAACTGCTGACACCAGGATGTCTTCAGGGAGGTGTTCTACTGGCAATGCTTCTGACTCTTCCTTTTATACAGTTTTACACAATGTATTTGTTTCTTTTATCATGGTTACAAGCTTGGAGTCTCCGCCCCGGGCAGGTTGTCACACAAGCCTGACATTGTTTTATCAACATGGTTACACAAGCCCAACATTAACTCTCCTCCCACCCAGGTCAAAAACAGACAATTTAATTGCAGCTGGACCTTGCTTCAGGGTCTAAAACGAGTGAGACCGGCCAGATCTAAGAGTCCGTTCTGTTGATAAGAACAGGTCCCATTGTTGGCAAAAAACCAGTCTTGCTGTGTGTAGTGCAATAAACCATGTTTGCAAGAGTCTGTTTGGTATTTGTAACCCGTTTGTGCAGGGATGAGAGGAAAGACGAGTTTGAGGCAGCAGGTGATGTTGATGTTTATCGTGGAAATAGTTTATAGCCCCCAGCACACATATCAGGTTTGGTCAGAGAGTCAGAAGGCTGCTAGAGGACAGGGTGAAATGAAGGTGACCAACAGAGTACAAAATGGCTGTGGTAAATCAGAATGACTGTAGTTTATGTGCACGTAGGAACTTTCATCAGACAAGATGGCGCAGAATGTTCATGATTGTGTTTTGTTCTTAACAGTCGCCCCTTTGAACATAACTAGCCATCTTGTCAGTCTATTTCGATCTCGATAATGTCTTGTATTTCTTGTTCATACATTACTCTCATTTTTGTTAACTGAGTGTCCATAGTCTTAGGGCGCAAGGCACTTATGCAAAGAGAACACAAAGGTGGTATACAGTGTACACCCAAACAGCAACCACATATTGCCAATACTGGGACCAAGAGAAACATTGATATTTTCCAACCCCAGTCCTTTAAGATGCCCCAAAGCCAACTTCCAATTGTCCAAGTCTCTGATCCTTGATGAATTTCTGAAGACAGTCTGTGGAGATGTTCGATTGCTTCATAGACAGAGGGTGAATTATCAGGGATGTATATGCAGCAACTGGCACCAATGATGCGACATGCTCCTCCACGATCCGCTAGTACCACGTCCAGGACCATGCGGTTTTGTAGGGCCACCAGACGGACCGCTTGAAGCTCGGCAGTGTTGTTGGTGAGGATGCCAGCTGTGACGTTCAGGGCGGTTTCTACCGCTTGAGACAGATGTCTGATGGCTCGGCTGTTTGCCATCGGACCCCATAGCGGGACGAGCCCTTTTGCTGCGTCAACGAACTGTGATGCGGCAGAGTCTGCTTGATCAGTGTCTTTAGAACGCTTTTCTCGATGATGCTCTGCAGGGGCTGTGTAGGTCGGTGGCAAAACAAAGGCGAGGTAGCACGTGCCCCCCAGTTTCTTGGGAGCCAGGTGTAGGCTTTGGTTCCACAGACAAAGTACATATTGGGTGATGCAACAAATGCTGGAGGATTGGCAGTGTTCAAAGTCCTTACAATATTACAAGTGCTGTGACCCACATTCTTAGTCCCACGGCCTTCAATGCATACAAGGCCAGAGACGTTCACCACAGATAGGGCCACAGTCAGTGTTGCAGCAGTTCTTTTCTTCAGGTAGGAAAATGTGGCTCTGACAGGATTATTGAACACTTGTATTTCCACTCATTCTTTGGAGGGGACATTCATTGGGAATGTCGTATTGGAGGTGTGAGGGCAAAAGGGAGCTGCTGTTCTTCCTGTTTGGTTTAGCCAGAACTCGTTGTAGAACTGAGCGATTGTCCCATCGGAAGTGGCATTGTCTTTGTAACTTTCTTGTAGGAGCATCATCCAGGCAAGGCAAGATCCATGAACAGAAAAGGGTGAAGGGATGAAAGGGATGGAATGTTCAGTGGCATGTGGTAGCAGCCCACAGACCCAACAGTTAGTGGCATTAGTGGCAAGATTGTGCTGGTGCAGCATCTGTACGAAAGAATTATTCCAGAATTCTTTGCGTCGTTCTCTGAGATGTGGCGGTAGTGATACCAGGTAGTGTTCTTTCTTTGTGATTGGTTGCATGGTTGGTGACAATGTTCTGTATGCAGGTGCATTCTCTTCAATGATCCAGAGTGTGACCATTAGCAGGAGGCAGGTGAGAAATGCAGCTACAAGTGCAATTGTCTTTGTACTGTGCAGTTCAAAAGTCTTGGTGTCTTTGCGGTGGCTTTGCAGGTGTTCCGTTTCTTCCATCATCTTCGAGGAGCTCACCAACTGTTAGGACCACAGACTTTTGTCTGGCGTTTTTCCTGGTAGCGTCGTTTGGCTGTGCTACCGATCTGAGACTCTGACTCAGTTAGTGGCCTGGTTGTTGGAGCTCCCCCTTTTCGTCGATCTTAGGTTGTACCCTTCCTTGGATGGCACCGTGGGGTCGGGAAATTCAGACAGTTGGAGGGTGTCTTCTTGTGGGTAGCAACTCAGAGCTGGTCGGTCTTTTGCGAGTACTTCCTCTTGCACCTCCACCTCTTCACAGGTTGCCAGCGTTGGAGGGACTTTCTTGCAGTGGTGGGCGTGCAGCCAATTATTTTTTCTTCCACTCGGAGGGCAGTTCGAGTGGTGATCAAGACTTGCCAGGGGCCCGTCCACCTGGGCTCCAGATTCTTCGTTCTTTGGAAGTTGCGAACTAGGATGAAGTCCCCAGGCTTTATCACATGTCCTGGGCCCCTGGATATGTCAGGCAAGGCTTGCTGCACCTGTTGGTGGATAATTGTTAGCTCGTTTGTCAATTTATGCAGATAGTCTGACATTAATATGTTCGGGACATCGTTAATGGAGGTGGGTCTTGGTGCCGCCCAAATGTTCATAGGCCTGCCGAAGACCACTTCATACGGGGTCAGTCTGTGTTTGGTCGGGGTGGAGCGCATTGATAGCAATGCCAATGGAAGGGCGTCGGGCCATTTCAACCCGGTTGTGGCAACTATTTTGGCTAGCTTTAGTTTCAATGTTGCATTGTGTCTCTCTACCAGCCCCGCTGATTGGGGGTGGAAGACGGCATGGAATTTTTGTTTTACCCCCAACCCTTTCAGTATGTTCTGTATCACTTCGGCTACGAAGTGTGGGCCGTTGTCGCTCCATAAAATTCTGCAAAGGCCGTACCGGGGAAGAATTCTTTCAACAATACTTTTGCAGTGGCTATGGCAGTATTGTCGCGGGTGGGATATGCCTCCACCCATTTGCTAAAAGCGCACACAACCACCAGGACATATTTTAGACCATGGCATCTCTCTAGTTGGATGTAATCCATTTGAAGGACTTCAAAGGGGTAATCAGGGACTCCAAACCCTCCCCGTGGTACTACTGTCCCTTTCCCTGGGTTGTGTTGTAGGCATACTATACATTGTTGTACTAGGCGCTTTGCAGATTCTGTTATCTTGACATTATGCCATACTCTTGTGATTAGTTCAATCATGGGGGTGGAGCCTATGTGTGCTGGTAAATGTGCCATGGTCAATATGGGGATGAGGTAGGCATTGGGTAACAGCCATTTATTTCCGTCTTTAGTTCTCCAGCAATTTTCCTCGTCTTTTAGTCCCACCTTTTCCCACTCGGTCAATTCGTCTTGTGTGTCTGTAGTCTGTATGTCCCTTACAGTGGTCCTAGCATCAGTCCATTGTTCAGCTTGTGACCTGGTCACATACATTCGTGTCATGGTTCTGTCTTCTGCTGTGGCTCGGGCAGTAACGTCTGCTAGCGCATTTCCCTGTCCAATGAGATCTGTCACTTTCCTATGTGCTTGGCATTTTATCACTGCTAGCTTTTTGGGGAGGAGGACTGCTTCCGTCAAGGCGGAGACTAAATCTCCATGCAGGATGGGTGTACCGTGTGAAGTCAGGAACCCTCTTTCTTTCCATAGAATCCCAAAATGGTGAACCACCCCGAAGGCGTATTGGCTGTCGGTGTATATGTTAACTGTCGTGCCAGCTGCTAAAATACATGCTCGTGTGAGGGCAATGAGTTCTGCTGCCTGGGTGGAACGTTGGGCAATACGGGCTGTTTCTAGAATGGTTCGGGCTGTGGTGACAGCGTATGCAGCTGAGGTGGTGCCGTCGGGGAGTTTGATGCACGAACCATCCACCCATAGTTCTCCATCTGGCTCTAGAAAGGCGGTGTCTCTGAGGTCTACTCTACTTTTTGTTTGTTCATCGGTTAGTGTCACACAGTCGTGTAGTGGAGCCATGTTAGAATCGTTCTCGGGTAGGGGTAACAGTGTGGCTGGATTGAGGGTGGTGCATCGCTTTAGGGTAATGTGCGGTGCTAGCAGGGTCAACTCATATCCTGTCAGTCCGGCGCTAGTCAAGTGTTGGGTTTTGGTCTGGTTCAGTAGTGTGTCGACTGCATGGGGTACTAAAACAGTGACTGGATTGGAGAGCACTATTCCTTCGCTCTGGCGTATTGATACCGCTGCAGCTGCCACAGCGCGCAGGCACGCTGGCAGTGCTCTGGCTACTGGATCGAGGGTGGCAGAAAAATATGCACAAGGGCGTTGTTTGTGACCAATTGATTGTGTTAGGACAGACAATGCACATCCCTCCCTTTCGTGTGTGTAGAGGAAGAATGGTTTGGAGTAATCTGGGGTTCCTAGGACTGGTGCTGAGCAAAGGGTATTGCGTAGTTCTTTAAAGGCTGTCTGGCATTCGGGGGTCCAGGGGAGAGGTGAGGGGATGTCCTTAGCTAGGAGGGGAGAGAAGGGGTTTGACAATGAGGCTAAAGTTCGGTAACCACTGTCTGCAAAACGAGGTGAGGCCTATCAAAGAGCGGACTTGCTTCTGATTTTTGGGGACAGGGGTGTCTAGAATTGTCTGGATCCTGTCAGGCGTGAGTTTTCTCCCTTCTTTTGATAAAAGGTGACCCAAATAGGTCACTTGTGATTTACAGAACTGCAATTTCTTTCGGGAGACCTTGTGACCATTCTCAGCAAGGAAATGGAGTAGTTTGATGGTGGCTGTGACGGCTATTGGTATGGTGTCTGCTGCTAGAAGGATGTCGTCTACATATTGTATTAGTGCCACTCCATCTGGCAATTGTATGGCGTCCAACTGTCTTTTAAGCGCCTGGCTATAGATACTTGGGCTCTCAGTGTACCCCTGAGGTGCTCTACAAAATCTATACGAACGGGAATTTAGGGTAAATCCAAAAAGATAGCGGCTGTCCTCGTGTATAGGTATGGAAAAGAAGGCGTTCTTGAGGTCGATCACAGTGAAGGTGGTGGCAGTGGAGGGGATTAAAGTCAAAATTGTCGTGATGTCGGAAACTACTGGGTATTGTGGTACTACGATTTTGTTTACCTCCCGCAGGTCAATGATGAAGCGGTAGGCTTTCCCATCTCCCTCTCCCTGTCTCTTTACAATCGGTAGTATGGGTCTGTTACAAATGTTGCTCACTACTTCCTCTACCACCCCTGCCTCTACCAAAGAGTGTATGATCTCTGTTAGTGCTTTCTCACCCTCTGGCGATATTTTGTACTGCGGTACCTTCGGTAGGGTTGTGTCCTGTCGTATTGTTACGTGTACTGGGTCAATCATCATTCGTCCTATGTCTGAATCAGCCCTAGCCCATAAGTGTGATGGCAAAGTGTCCAGTAGGGATGTGTCAGTCTCAGAGATGGAAAACATGTGCTGAAAAGGGTTCTCTCTATGGCGTTGGGGGTTGTCATACAGGATGACACGCACTCCGTCTGGTGAGCATCTGATAGTCGCATGGAAGTGTTTCAAAAGGTCGAGGCCCATAATGGCGTCTGGGGTGTTAGATGAGAGGAGGAATGTCGTTTCGACGCCATTGCTGTCAAGATTAAAAGGGATGGGTCGGGACAAAGGGTTGGTGGAGGGCGTACCGTCAAATCCTATTGAGGTCACATGTGAGCCTGACAAGGGTGCCCTTGGAATCAGTCGTTTGGATAGTGCACTACGTGTTGCTCCTGTGTCTACCAAAAATGGCGACCTTGTGCCCAGGACCTCAGCGGTAACATAAGGGCCTTGCTGATCAACGCAGAGATCGACTGGATCCCTCCCTTGCCCCTGGCTGTCCTATG
This sequence comes from Calotriton arnoldi, assembly GCA_963921515.1. Taxonomy (NCBI): domain Eukaryota; kingdom Metazoa; phylum Chordata; class Amphibia; order Caudata; family Salamandridae; genus Calotriton; species Calotriton arnoldi. Next base: position 131,238 of record CAWUFW010012943.1, read on the forward strand.
CAAAGTTGTACGTATTGTCATAATCTGTCTGTTGGTACTGATTCTGTCTGGGATGGTCAAATGCGTTCACTCTTCCTGGCCTTTCCTCGCTTGCTTCACTCGCGTACCCTCTCCCACGTCCTCTTCCTCTCTGTCCACTTGCTATTTCCCTCGCCCCTCTGCCCCTAGCAGCTCCTAACAAAGCCGGGCATTGGGATTTCCAGTGTCCATATTTTTTGCAAAATGCACATTGATCCTGTCCTAGGTCTTGGCGTCCTACATATGATGTAGATGGATTGTTCCTAGGTGGCTGTACTCTAGGGGTATTCTACTGGTTTCCTCCCCTATATTGCTCCCCTCCTGTATTCGCCCCCTGGAGTTGTGCTATCATTACTTTTTCCTTTCTGTAGCCCTGTCATTTTCGTTTCTCTGATGCTCGTAATACTGGGCCATTTGGAGAATGGCCGTCGGTTTAGATGCTGCCCAACTACTTTCGCTGGCTTGTAGTTTCTGGGATACATCTGGCAGTAATCCTTTGACGTAGTTCTGCACAAATAAGTGGTGTCCGGTTGCGGTGGACATGTCTTGTCCACTGTAATCAGAGAACACAGTTTCAAATCTGGAGAAGTACTCTGAGACGTCCTCTTGTGGTTTCTGGCGGCATGCGGTTACTATGGACCAGTCTATCTTTTTCTCTGGGATCAGCGTTTTCACTTTCTGCACTATTTTGTCAGGGAGGTCTAATATTGCTTTAACTGGTTTTTGACCAGGGTTCCGCTGTTTATCTAGTGTGTCGAGTTGTTCCCAGGTATGACCAAACAGTTCGGTATGGTTTACTTTCTTAACCTGTTTCCACACATCTGCTGGCAAACATAACCCGAAGAACAAGTCTATGTCGGCAAGTGTCATTATTGTTGATCCCAGAGCGGTACCTAGCTCGGCGTAAAAGGCGGTGGGGTTCTTTCGTAAATCCGGCAAAGATTTACGGAAGGTCAGGATGTCCTGTCTGTCCCATGGCTGATACACCCAATTGTAGACCACCCTTCCTCTAGCGTCTTGATAGTTTATATCGTCATTAGTCCCTTGTCCTCTAGGAGGTACCCAGTAAGGGGCAGCTTCTTTTATTGGCATCATGCTATCTGTTTTTTCCACTGGGGGTCCTGCTACCTTAGTTGTCCTGTCCCTATCTATCTGTCCTTGTTCTATGAGGTGACGCAATACTTCTAGTGTGGATGAAAATAGTTCTGCAACATCGTTGTCGCCTTCATCTCCGATGTCTACCTTCCTGTAGAGAGCCACTAATCGCTCGGGCCCTACGTTTTGGTACTTCTCTTCATATGCAGTAAGGGTGTGGTAACAGAGACGTACAATAAAGTATCGTTTGCGGTTTTCAACATAGGAGTCGCATATGTCTGTTACGTGTTCTTCTGTTTCTTTCCTATCTATGAGGGTTTTAACTATTTTATCAATGCCTGCTCGCTCATTTTTACTTAATCGCGGGACCCTGGGCGCTCCTATTTCCTTGGTTCCTACCTCTACTACTGCCTCCTTTGATGAGGCATTTGGTGTGGGTGGCTCGGTGGGAGCAGAGGTGGTGGAGACTGAGGCGATCGTGCCATCTCCAGCTATACTTTGGGGGTCCTGGCGTTGTACTACGGGATGAGTAGGGGCATAAGGGGTGGCATGTATATCATTGGGGGACCTAACAATAAATCATCATCTACCCCCTGTTTTGCTGGTAACTCGGGTAAAGAGTTAAGGGCGTTCTAACAGGGCATTGACCTGATATTTTTGATTCCTGTTCCTTTTTATCGATTTCCTTTTCTTTTAGTTCTTCTTCTAACTTTTTACAGGCTTGGTAAGCTGATTTTCGCGTTTCTTTATCTTGTCTAGCTTCGTCTCTTTTCTTTCGTTGAGCTGCTTCTTTTCGCCATAAACCAAAACTATCAAACATGGCTGGTCTAGCTTTCTTTTGTGGAGAGCTAATTCTAACGTTTCTATTTTAGCGGGATCGAAAGATCCCGTCAGTGGCCACTGATTTACCCGGTCCTTCCTAGTGTACTTATGCCATAGTTTGCTATAAGCTACGGTGGCTAATCCATATTTTACGTACATGTCCTTGTTAGGGGTGCCTTCCAGCGGTGCCGGATGACTGACCTCTAACAAACGGTCCGGTCCAAAACAATCAAACAATCTAGAGAAAACAGGCATGACGTATTTAGCGGTCAAAATGAATATCTCAATTAATGTTAGACAAAAGTCTGCACTACCTGTCCTTCGCTGTCTGCAAAGAGAGAATATTCCTATTCTACGTTGTTTGCAAGCAGGGAATGTCTCAAATAACTCAAAAAGGAATACTAGTATTTCTATCAATCAATCAATTTAAGTCATGTTTTCTCACGACCTTACCCGGACCGTATGGACAGTTCTTCGTATTCCCCTTCCAGCGCCTGGTTGTCCTCTTACTCCAACAATCAATGCGGCGTTCCTGTAAGGCCCCAGTCAGGACCGCAGGTCACTCGAGAGAGGTCCGTTCGGAACCGGTGAAGTTCAGTCAATTGGCAGCCAGACGAGGGTCTCTTTCAGGCAGGTGCACTCCAATCATTTAGTCGTTCACTCCGTCGTTAGGACCTCTCTACTGGACCCACGTGTCTCTGATGGACCCCACGTTGGGCGCCAATTTGTGAAAAGCAGCGAGTCTCCTGGGATCCCCAATGCTGCCCGGCGCAAAGTCACCTTTAATCCACTTTGGATTCACTATCTAAAATAACGAGGCAGGCGCTGGAAGCTGGAAGGCAAGAAAAAGGTTTATTACTCTTAGAGGAGACCACGTCAACTGCTGACACCAGGATGTCTTCAGGGAGGTGTTCTACTGGCAATGCTTCTGACTCTTCCTTTTATACAGTTTTACACAATGTATTTGTTTCTTTTATCATGGTTACAAGCTTGGAGTCTCCGCCCCGGGCAGGTTGTCACACAAGCCTGACATTGTTTTATCAACATGGTTACACAAGCCCAACATTAACTCTCCTCCCACCCAGGTCAAAAACAGACAATTTAATTGCAGCTGGACCTTGCTTCAGGGTCTAAAAACGAGTGAGACCGGCCAGATCTAAGAGTCCGTTCTGTTGATAAGAACAGGTCCCATTGTTGGCAAAAAACCAGTCTTGCTGTGTGTAGTGCAATAAACCATGTTTGCAAGAGTCTGTTTGGTATTTGTAACCCGTTTGTGCAGGGATGAGAGGAAAGACGAGTTTGAGGCAGCAGGTGATGTTGATGATTGTGTTTTGTTCTTAACACCTCACTGTCTGACCCGCACTTTCCTTGACATAATAAACACAACAATTGAGCAGTTGGGTGGAACATGAATTACCCCACCCCAGTGGGGACTATCCCAGCAGGCTGTTGTGAAATAGGGGCGGCACTAATCTACAGTAAGTAATTTTTAAGAGGCTCCCAAATGTCATTTTGCCTGGATGCCGAGGGATGGGTTGTAGCATAAAAGCCACAATTAGTATTATAGTATGTGAGGCTATTGAGCCAATCTTTCACTGTGGGGGAGGCCCTACTTCCCCATTTGAGAGCTATTTCCCTCTTTGCGAGCAAAAGGGCAATGGCTGTGAATTTGCGCAACTTCTTCGGGAGACCCCCACATAGCCCAACAAGGCGACCTCAGGTGTAGGGACCATCTCAAGGTGGGTCATTTGTGTTATTAATCTGAAAATGGATCTCCAGAAGTCCCCAATCTTAGCGCAGTTCCAAGTCAGGTGGGCAAAATAGGCTTGCGGGCTACCGCACTTAGGACAAAAGTGTGTGGTCGATTGGGATCAATGGAGTGAACCTTTGCCGGGGTCATATAGACCCTCCACAAATATTTGAAGTGTATGAGCTTATGTCTGCTGTTTAAGGAGACCTCTTTCGTTTGTGCACAACAAAAGGACCAGTGAGAGTCTTGAATTGGGTGCCCAAGGTCCCGGTCCCATGCCTCCTGTATCTTGGCCTCCCTGCTAGGGACTAATGACATACATGCTTTGAATAGCTTCGAGATTAGGTGTTCTCCCCCGGAACTTGTGACTAAGAGAGTAAGCGGAGGGAAGGACTCGGGCTCCAACGGGTACTCCGGAATCTTAGCTCTGAGCGCCCTCCGTATCTGGCTAAATACAAATTGATCCATGAATGTTGCCTCACTGAACCTCCCGCCCACTGTGCTAGAAAAATCTTAGCCCCCTGGGAACAGATCCCCAATCTTATTTATTGACTATGTAGTGAGTGTACGCTGTGCCAGTTTTTCTTCTGTAATGGGGATCCAGGGGTTAGTATTGACAGGGATCTCCGATGAGTAAAGAGCACCACCTCCAGTCACTTTCGTCAACTTACGCCAGGCCCAGCTAGTGGTGCAAACTGTTTGGATATCCCGGGGATCCCTGGGAAAGCCCCGCTGCAGCACCGTACATAGGGGCGCCGGGAGCACCAGGTCAGCCTCAGGTCTAGTGTAAGGGATCCGCGCGTCCGGGTGATACCAGGAGTGTGCGAAACTCCACTGAGCAACTAAATAGTAGATCTGAAGATTGGGGACCCCAAAACCACCTCTCTCATATGGTAAGGACATGGTATCCCAGCTAACTCTAGGTCTTCCTCCCCCCCAAACCAATCTGATGAGATGAGAACGCAAAGTGCGGAAAAAAGTGTTGGGGAGCGGGATAGCAATGTTGTGAAACAGATATAAAAACCTTGGGAGGACAATCATCTTCACAAGTGCAACTCGACCAGCAAGGGGAAGTGGGAGCCTCAACCAACGCTCGACCTGTTGCTCCAGGTTATGCGCCACAGGGCCGTAGTTTAGTCTAATAATTTGCTTGTTTTCTCTTTGGCTCCGAATACCCAAATAGTTGCCCGAATCCTCACACCACGTCAGCGGGAACTCACATTCCCAATGAACAGTGTTCGGCGTCAGGGGAAAATTTCCGATTTTCCCCAATTTATACCCAGCCCTGAAAAAATGCCAAACGGATAATCTCTCTGATGAGCGGTTCAAAATTCTCCTGGGGGTTTCGGACATATAGGATGATATCATCCGCATATAGGGAAATTAGAAGAGGACCAGTTTTGAACTAGAGACCACTGTGCAGTTATCTTTCCTGGAAATGGCTAACCAGAGGGTCCAGTGCCAATATGAAGAGCAGTGGGTAGAGTGGGCAGCCCTGTCTGGTGCAGCGAGTGAGAGCGAACGAAGGGGACAGTGTGCCATTCAATTGAAGCCTAGCGGTGGGCGCGGTGTAAAGCAACGAAGTAAGGTTAATGAATCCCTTAGGGATACCCAACTTTCTCATCACTGCTAAGAAAAAGGGCCACTGCAAGGAGTCGAAGGCCTTTTCGGTAGCGAGTATGACAGCAGCCGCAGGGACCTCCGGAGCGATCCTATGTATTACTGCAAATAATGTGCGCAGGTTTAAAGCAGTCGACCTATGGGGGACAAAGCCCGACTGAGTCGGGTAGATAATGCGGTCCAGCAACAAGGCCAATCTCAGCGCAATCATTTTAGCCAAAATTTTGTAGTCTAGGTTTAAAAGTGATAACGGCCTGTAAGAGCCGCATAGAAGCGGATCTTTCCCGGCTTTTGGAAGGAGGATTATTACAGCCTCACGCAAAGTGAGGGAAGTTCCTTGTGTTCGAGTTCTTCATTATAAACCTCTAATAGATAGGGCGCTAATAAGTTCTTATAGGGTTTATAAAAGATACCAGTAAAACCGTCCAGGCCTGGGGCCGTCGAGCCATTCATGGCATCTATGGCGCTACTTATTTCCTCGGCGGAGAATGGCTCAGCCAGAAACTGCTGCATGAACTTCTCAAGCCCCACCATAGAAATCTCTGCAAGGTAGCCATTACGGTCTCCCTCGCTATGCGTCACCCGTGTTGCATATAATGTGGAATAATATGCTAAAAATTCATCTTTGATATCTGGGGTATCGGTTAGGGTCTGCCCGGTTGAGGAACGGATGCAGGTGATGTATGAACGCCCGGCCGAGGGTCTCAGTAGCCGCGCCAACCTGTGGCTAGGTCTGTCACCCTCCCCATAACGCCTTGCAATAGCATACCTGCTTAAAAAATGAATCTCACGCTCCGCTGCTTCTCTGAACCCTGTCAAGAGTGTTAGTCGGTGGCTGAGCAGAGAGGGGTCAGGCCTTGCAACCTGATCTCTATCTAGCATATCTAATTGCTTCTCAATATGCCCAATCATACTATGCAAATCTTTTAGAACCCCAGAATGCTTAGAGATGCATACTCCACGCATAGAGGCTTTAAATGCCTCCCAGAGTATGGCCCACGAGCTCACTGATCCTTTATTCAGTTCAAAGTATTCAAGTATGGCCTCCCGAAGTTCGGAACTAAACACTTCATCCCTCAGTGCCTGCCCGGGGAATCTCCACATCCTGTCACAGCCCTCTGGTCTAGGGACGCGTACTTGCAATACCACTGGGGAGTGGTCAGAATATGTGCTAGGGAGATGCTGGGATGCCTTATACCACGTTGCCAAGTTGGCGGGAGACAAGCCAATAATCTAATCTAGTCCAAGTACCATATTGGGCGGCGTAATGGGTGTAAGCGGCATCTCCCGGGTTGCGCTGATGCCACACATCCACCAGGCCAACAGAATCGCACATATCCAGCAATATGTGGCATGCGCTGGGTTTGGTGTCTGACGAGTTGGGCATACTCTCTTGCGCAGGGTCCAACAGGAGATTAAAATCTCTGCTCATGCATGTACATTCTGCATCTAATTGTAGGAACTGTGTGTGAAGGCCTTGGAAGAACTCTGGACTATCGACATTAGGTGCGAATACGCAGATGAACGCCATACAGTGTCCCATCAAGTGACCCGCCACCATCGTGTAGCGACCCTCATTATCAATGTGTGCTTTTAAAAATTGGAAGGGCAGACATTCATGAATCATGACAGCCGTGCCCCGCGCATACATTTTATACCCTGCAAAGTAGCGATGCGGTCCCCAGCCCGACGTGAAAGTGGTGGTGGCAGCTTTGGGCAGGTGTGTTTCCTGTAAGAATGCAATGTCCACCCTGTGACGCTGTAAATAATGCAAGACCTGCTTCCCCTTCCTAGCATTATTAATCCCCCGGACATTCCAGGTGATCAGTGTCAGATCTGAAAATGTTGACAACCTACCCCGCTCCGACATCCCAATATATTAACAGTGATTTGAAGTGTGCGTCACAGTTATAGCATACCATGCTGCAGTGAATAAACAAGGTTAGAAATAATGGTAACCCAAAAATGATGACAATCCGTCCTAACTCCCCCCACCCATCCCTGCGCACCCTTTCACAGGGAATATCCCCAGTGAACACGTGAAGACATGCATCATGTAAACAGAATCAGTCCACGCTGGCCGCCGAACCACTGTTAGGGGGAGGCCCTGGAAGTGTCCTTGTTCTTGTGGCTGTTGCTTCCTTTATAGTCCCTAAAATATTTTTGCACCGCAGTGGGGGTATCAAATATGCGAGAACGACCCTCAACATCCACTCGGAGGCGAGCTGGATATAGCATGACATATCAAAGACCCAGATTGCGCAGTGTTGCTTTCACGCCAGTGTACTTTCGCCTGGCCTCCTGCACCATGATAGTAAAGTCCGGAAACAGTGCCAATGTTGAACCTTGCCAGGATATGGAACCCTGCTCTCTCGCCAGCCTTAGCACTGTATCTCTGTCTCGGAAATTTAAAAGGCGGGCGATGATGGGCCTAGGTGGACAACCCGGATTGGGGCGGGGGCCAAGTGAGCGATGAGCTCTTTCTACAAGAAAAGGGGAGGTGAAGGCCTCTTTACCAAAGATGTCTGCAAGCACGGTTTCCACGAATAGATCCATACGCCCTGTGATGGATGACTCAGGGACGCCCAAAATGCAGACGTTATTGCTTGCCCCCAAATCCTCGTTCTTTATGGCGACGTCTTTGAGAATCTTTTCCATGCTGTCTAGGCGCTTGGTGAATTGTGCCGCGCCATCCTCTAGGTCCGACACCCTGCCCTCTACAGTATCTAGGTGTAAGAAACTGGCTCTATATATACTGCACCAAAGTGAGGTACAGTGTGTATAGAGTCCAAGAGTCCCCAAAGGTAGGCAGAGGTTAAAGTTAGATAGAACCTTACTCTCTAATAGTGGTAGCTTGGTCGAGCAGTAAGGCAGTATCAGAGGACAGTGTTAAGCATTTGATGTACACACTCAGTCAGCAAATAAATTCACACACTCAAGAACTGAACTCTAGGCCAATTGTTTTTGTATAAAAAATATACTGTTATTTTATTTTAGAACCAAGCAAGCCTGATACAGGTAAGCATTTAATTCTTCACAGTAAATACGTTATTTGTTGTAAACAGTGTTAAAAAGCAATGAAGATTGTACTTGATTTGATTTACAGGGGATGCAGTAGGTTGCAATACTTAGTAAATGCAGTACATTGAAATGAATGGCTTTTTAAGGTAAATGCAGGTAACATTACTTCTGCGTTACTTTTGTAATCCAGTGCTGGACTCCTAGATTCAGCACTGGGACATTTACTTAAAACAGGTAAGTAATTACGTTTTTGTAGTTTGTACGATTTTTAAAGAATATTTTCAGATTTCAAAAGTCCACACTTAGATACTTTTTGGACCAGTACATTGAAATACATAGGCTTTTCCTGTAAATTGCAGGTAAGTTACTTTCGCGTTACTTTTGTAATCCAGTGCTGGACTCCTAGATTCAGCACTGGGGCATCTACTTAAAACAGGTAAGTAATTACGTTTTAGTAGTTTGTACGATTTTTAAAGAATATTTGCAGATTTCAAAATTCCACACTTAGAAACTTTTTGGAACGGTACATTGAAATGCATTGACTTTTCCTGTAAATTGCAGGTAAGTTACTTTCGCGTTACTTTTCTAACCTCAGTGCTGGATCCTAGATTCAGCACCGGGACATTTCCTGCAAACAGGTGAGTAAAGTCGTTTTGGTTATTCACACAATTTTTAAGCAATATTTTTGGTTTCCAAAACTCCACACTTAGTCGTTTTTTCAGGAAAAAGGGTCAATGTTGTCCTATGGAGGAAAAACAAGTTATCGGTTTGAAGGTAAGTTTTCGACTGTGGGAGTTATGGTTCTGGGGTTAGACTCGGGGGTCCCCCAGGGTCAGTGATGCACTCTTGTTACACTCTCAGTGGCACTAGGGCGGCCGGGTGCAGAGTGTTGAGGCCCAATGTTATCCTATGGCGGATAGGGGGCCTTCGGTTAGTGGCGGCTGGCGAGCAGGCCACTGGGTTGTGGGAGCAAAGCTCCTGGTTGTCGACTCAGGGCAAATGGGGAAACAAGTAGGCACAAAAAGTGCACCCTCAGCGGCACTGGGGCGGCCGGGTGCAGAGTGCTGTTTCGGCGTCGGGCGCCCTGTTGTTTTCTATGGAGAACCTCCGGTTTGAAGAAACACTGCAGGCTCGGGGACGAGGATCTTCTGGGTGCGACCACCACTTCGAGGGGTAAGTTGGGATGTCTTGGGTTGGTTAGGCACCGTTGGTTTGGGCACACAGGGCCGTGGGGCGCCGGGTGCAGGGGTGCCTTTTAGGGTCGGATTTTCTTACCCGCTCTGGTTGCGGTAGAGGGGATCCTCTGGATTGAGGCTGCAGGCGTCGTCTGGAGGCTTGAGGCAGGTCAGGAGTCACCGGATCTCGGGTCAGGATCGCCGGGGTGACCTTCTCTTGGTGTTTTTCCACTCGAGCTCGGGCCGGGTTCGGCGGGTGCAGAGTGGGCTGGATTCGCGGTTTCTGGCTGCTGCCAGAGGTTGCTGTTTTTGAACAAATCCGGTGTTCACGGGAGAAGCAGTCTTTGGAAGTGAAGGCAGGCAGGTCCTCCGGGGTTCTTGAGGTTGCTGGCTGCAGGACACACCGGGATTTTGCAGGAAGCAGGTTCGAGGGTAGACAGGCCTGTAGGGCTGGGGCCAAGTCAGTGGGCGTCGTCCTCTTGTTAGCTGGCTGCACGGCTGTTCGGTCCTTCTTCTTTTCTTCTTGTCGTTTCTGGATCTGAAGAAGCAAGGTTCAGGGTGCCCCCTGAATACTGAATTTAGGGGCGTTACAGGTAGGTAAGGGCAGGGACCAATGGGTCCCTTCAGTGGGGTTGGTACACCCCCTATTGTGCCACCCTCCAGTGGGAGGGGGCAGGATCCTGTCCCTGGTTGGTTGGATCCCCCCATCCTCAAGATGGCGGGGACTCAGAGTTGTGCTTCACCTCGCCTCCCCCACCTGAGGGGTGGAGTTGGCAGAGGTGGGCACACCTCCCTTCCTCACTTTGTTTTTCCCGCCGGTTCTCCCACCCAAAGTGGGGGTAGAACCAGTGGGGACCGGTTGCTGAGTACAGCAAGTGGTCTGGAGAAGCTCACAAAGGCGGCAGGCCTTTGAAGCTTCTCCTTCGTGGACCCTGCCCATCCTGGGGGAGGAGGCTTGGCACCTCGTCCCAGGATGTGCATTGTTTCAGGCCCCCGAGAGCAGCAGCTCTCGACCCAGGGGTCCAGAAACATGTCTGGTGGTGGCAGCCTAAGCAGCCACTCAGCCAGGACACTAGAGGTGGGTTAGGTTTCAGGGGGCATCTTCTAAGATGCCCTCTGTGTGCATTTTTCATTAAATCCCACACTGGCATCAGTGTGGGTTTAATGTGCTGAGAAGTTTGATACCATACTTCCCAGTTTTCAGTGGGGCCATTATGGTGCTGTGGAGTTCGTAATGACAAACTCCCAGCACCATATAATCTTAATGGCAGCACTGCACTTACAATGCCCAAGAATGGACTTGGGCACTGTAGAGGTACAGGGCTCATGCCCTGTACCCTCACCTCTGGTATAGTGCACCCAGTTATAGGGGTGACTGATCTATGCCAGGGCAGTGGGTTATAGGCATGGCACACAGGGATGTGTGCCATGTCGACTCTTCACTTTGTTCTGCACCAAGACACGCAGCCTGCAAAGGCAGTGTGTGTGTGTAAAGGTACAGTGCCTCTAAGGGTGGCACAATACGTGCTGCAGCCCTTAGAGGTCTTCCCTGGTCACAGTGCCCTGGGTACCTGTGGTACCATTTACCAGGGGCTGACCTGTGGCCAGGGATGCCAATTGGGTACAGTTTTGGGGAAAGAACACAGGCCCTGGGAACCTGATTGGCAGGGACCCAGGGCACATCAAGTTAAAGTGCATCAGTAGTCTGGCAAAAAGTGGGTGGGTTACTGCAACAGAAACCCACTTCCTTACACTAGGCGCTTCTCGTGTGTGTCCAATTTGGCGGCCATAGTATCCAAGCATTTTTCCAGGGTGTTGAAGCTGCCATCGAGGGCCTTGAAGCCTGCTCTCATTTCAAGGAGCAGTGCTCCCGACCCTGCAGGGGCATTGCTAAGGTTGGCTTCCTGTGAACCCCCTTGGCCATGTTACCACCAGACTCCTCAGACTGCTCAGCAGGCTTGCCAAATTGGAGTAGCCGTTGTTTGGGTCTTTACACCCTATTACGTCCCTGCAAGGCTCGTTGGTTGCCAGCCTGCCCTCGGGACCCAACCGGAGCCTTCAGCCGCCAAAATGGTGTGTAAGCCTGGCCCACTGCGACCCAATTTCATTCTCTGGGCCCCACAACAGGCAGCTCGGCATGGCAGGGTATCAGGCACCCACTTATGGGTCCCGAGGCCCCAAAGCTCTGAAACAACCCACACGGCACCTTACAAGTACAGTCTCACCGCAATTTGAGCCCAGAATTATGTGCAGCAGCTTAACGGTGGATCAAGGAGCGTCGGTGCACAGTAACTTTCACCCCACGATGCTAGGCCGGAGTTGCGCACTTCATTGTTTATCGCCGTTATACAAAACGTCACTCGACAGGCACACGCACAGCCCAGCAGGCACGACCCCCGCGGCCCACCCGGCTGGCCCAAACAGCTGGATGGCTGGCCCCCAGGCTCACCCGCGGTCCCTCTCACTGCGGGGCTTCGGGGAGCAGGACGGGCCGGACTGCGGTTGTAGGTGCAGGAGGGGGCTGAAAGCAGGGGGAGGGCCGCAAGCAGAGCGCACTCACCTAATGGCCAGCGGGGCCCATCTGATCGATTCTCCGTCGGGTGAGGCTGCCGGAGTGCTGCGAACCGTCGCTGTATTTCGCGCGGCCTAACCTCTGGTCGCGCCCTGCTCCAGCGCCGTCCCCGCGCTCCCAGAGGCCTCCGCATGTGATATTTCAGGCCCTCAGTCACCCTGGACTGCTCCAACTCATGTGGGCACTTTCGTGCATTTAGGCCAGTCGTCCCGCACTGAAAGCGGCCAGGATGGAAGGCAGGATGGGCTCGGATGTTGGGATTGCTGGCGGAGCCTCAGCGCTGCGTGGCCATCTTGGTCGGCAGCCTGGCCACACCCCACAAAGTGACAGCTTTCATTTGTGCAAAATAGAAAACAAATTGAAAAGAATATTAAAATCACCTTTCTTCAGCTAGGGTTTGAACCCTTGTCAAAGAGCACTTATGACCCCTGTGAGTTACCACTGTACCATCTGTTTTGCTGGACTATATGTACCCACAGTCTTTTCATCATAAAAACAGTGGGCTGGTCCTTCATCTATTTTCATGCTGTCTTGCTTTTACATGCCACAAATCCACACTTGCTTTTCATACTTCATAAACAAATAGCCCTTCCTTTCTTTCACTCTGGCACTTGCCCAATGCATTTCTTTATCTTTCACAACCATCCCCAAAGTCTCATTCCACAAATTAAGGGATTTCTTTCATAGCAAACCTTGCCTTGTGGAAACATGCCACAGCATGTCAAAAATGTCTGACGTGCACTGGCTAGACTAAAAAGGCCACAAATCTCACCAGACACTCCTGGGGGTGGGGGGTGGATTTACAAAGGGACATCTTTCATTTCGGTAAAATAGAAAAATTAAGGGAAATATTATAAAAACAAATTTCTCCTGGTGGGGTTTGAACCCTTGTCAAAACGTATGCTTTTCCCTCAGTAATGACCACTGTACCATCTATAACCATGACGAAGTATACTGCACGCGATTGTTTTTACACCACATTTTTCTTCTTCCCATGTGCCACAACATGTCACACATTTTTTACATGGATTGGCATGACTTCTGGGCGCTAGAGAGCCGGCGAACAAGATGGTTGCACTCCCGTGAGGCTCTGTTAGCCCGGGACCATAATCCGCTTGAATCCTCATTCCAAAAGTGGCGATAACTGCCTTTAAACATGTTATGCCCAACGTGACTCACCGGGGAGCTGATGGGATGAGTGCGGACTCGCTGACACCGTCTAAGTAATCCCACGCAGCGCATCCCTATTTTGCGTCCTACGGCTGTTCAAGATGGCGGTGATCGGATTGAGCTAGCCGGGTCTGCATCGCCTGGCCCTGCCATCTGGAATTGCCATGGAGAGACCCCGGCCGCCGCCGCTGCCCGGAACCAGGAGCTGCCCAATGCGGAGCTACCCTACGGGGAGAGGGTCACCCGCTGAGTGAGATCGGGACCGGCTGTGGTAGGCCTGTGCCGACGCTAAGGCTGAGCCGGGCTGAGCCCGCGCTGCTTCCCCTGAGCGACCTTGGGCCTCGGCTGAGGTGATGGGCCGCCCTGATGCGAGTCGCGAGATTGCTGATGCGGCTGGCTCCCGGATCCCCATTCACACACTCACCTGGGCCTGAAGGGATCGAGAGGAGAACCCTGCTGAGACGCGCTGCTAGAAGGGCGCTGATAGACCTGTGCGACCTGTACAGTGCCGGGAGGTGGCACGTGGAACGGTGAGGCCTTGATCCTGGGACGCAGAGCGGCCTTGCTGCCTTGTAATGCTCGGTAAGACAGGCTGAAATGGACATTACCTGCAAAATCCAAGCAAGACACGCTGCTTTTCGTGGGCCCGGGCCCTCTTCAGCGACACAAGAATCAGGGCGGAGGGTGAAGAGTTGGGACGTGGCAGAGCCAAGGCTCGCCTAAATAACTGCACGAAGGCACAAACAGGCCTATATAACCGCCCGAGGGCACAAACTGGCGCCTGTTGACCTGAGTGGGATCTGCACACCCTGAGGGACAAGCGGAGCTAGCCGCTGCATCCTGATCTTCCTGAGAGGCATACAGCGCCCGCCCATACCACGCAGAGGGGAGAATCATGGGTCGAACGGATGGCAAACAGGCCAAACTCCAATTCCCGGCCTGGAAAAACACTACCAATACCGCTGAAGACACAGACTCATGCCGGGAAGAGGAAAGCACAGCATCAACTACCCCACAAGATACAGATCTAAAAGAACTCCTCCTCATGATGTGCCAAAGCCTCAATTCCATCGAGTCCAAAATGGACACCATGAATATGCGCTTGGACTACATCACACAAAGGTTGGAGAAGCATGATGGCCGCATTACCGAAACGAAACAGCGCATATCCACCCTCGAAGACTCTTCCTCTGAGAACCGTGAACGACTCCAAGAGATTGATAAACTGTTAAAAACTATTGCTGCAAAGAATGAATACTTGGAGGCGCGTTCACGCAGGAACAACATGCGTATAGTGGGGATCCCGGAGTCTACAGCAACTGGCCGCATGGAAGACTATGTAGAATGACTGCTGCTTGGGATCTTTGGCGCGGAGGCACTCTCCAGAGTTCTAGTGGTGGAGAGAGCCCATCGCTCACTTGCAGCCAGACCGCCACCGGGCGCGCCTCCCCGGCCCATACTGGCGCGGTTACTCAATTACAAGGACCGTAACACGGTTCTGAGACTAGCAAGGGAAAAGCAAGAACTGGTTTGCGAAGGGAACAAACTCTCGATCTACCCAGACTTCAGCATGGCAGTACAAGAAGCGAGCAGGACGTTCCTACCGGTCAAGCAGAAACTCCAGCAAACCAACATACAATACTCGATGCTCTACCCTCCCAGACTGCGAATCCCCTACCGTGGGATGACACACATCTTTAACACCCCGCAACAAGCTTAAGATTTCCTAAAAACTGTTGAGAGACGGTCACCCGTAATTTGGGGATGGTGATCCCGGCTCCCGACGGACGTCACCTGCTCCTGAAGAAGACTAAGGCCAGGTCATTGTATGGAATTGCTCACCTGCATCACTGGTAAGACTATGCATTCCCTATTTCATTGCTAATCGGTTTGAAAATATGCGCCGGCCCTGGCGGGATTGGCCACACACGGACCCTGATGGAGCCTGCATGGGTGGTACTGCCGGGACTAATGAAATCGCCAAGCAATAAGGACTTCCCGGGCACCTCGCTCCTGCGAGGTGCGCTGACGGCCTCTTTGGTGCATTCCCCCAGTGGGAATTCCCTGAATGATGTACTATGTTGAAGTTATGTTACTAATTGACTCATACGTTAGTATACTGCTTTTACCAGTCTTAGTTTTGTATAAGACACACCTCTTGCATGTTACTAAATTGTCGTTAATGAGTCTATTCTCCTGGAGGTGCCAACATCCATCCTTGCACAACATAACAGGCAGAACAAATAATGGGGGGTTTGGGAGGGATACTATTTACCTACGGGTTTGGGCCGCAGGTGTGGGTGGGGGGCGGGCTTACTTTTGTTACACATGGCGGCGCTGCACAGATTAATACTGAGCACATACAATTACGAAAGCATAGAGAACGATCCATACAAACTCACCATGGCAGAACACACTGACCCCTCCGGTCCCAGAGAGGACAAGACAGATATAGCGGAGCCAAGAGCAGACAAGACCCACAGCTACACCTTCCTGACATGGAACATGCGAGGACTCCGAGACCCTCGCAAACACAGGCAGATCCTAGGATACTTAGACAGACACCAAGTGCAGGTGGCTATGTTGCAGGAAACACACTTGGACCCTAAAGCAGCACCCACCTTTGAAAAGAAATGGGCAGCACACAGCTGCTTCTCCTCCTACTCGACATATGCTAGAGGCACAGCAATCCTTATCAAAGCTAGCGTAAGATACTGCCCGCTAGGGACACTACAAGATACACAGGGCAGATTCATTGTGATGTGGGGCAGATTAGCGGGACACACAGTAACCCTGGTTAGTTGCTTCGCCCCAACATTGATGATGCCAGCTACTTTGACAAGGTATGGGGTCACATATTAGCAATAGGCTCCACTTTTATTATATGGGGAGCTGATTTCAACTTAGCACTAGACTCTCTTGCCGTTCGCTCACATGGCACCTCATCCTCACAACCGCAGGCAACCAAACACCTCACGGGCATCATGACAGATCACCAGCTCTTTGACGCCTGGAGGTCCCTCCATCCATCATGAAGGGAGGGCACATTCTATTCTAGCATGCACTCTAGCTGGTCCTGAATAGACCTATGGTTGCTGTTGAAGGGACTAAACACTTGGATCCAGGCTGTGACGCACTTGGCGCAAACCTCCCTAGACCATTCCCCCGTGCTCATGAGACTATACACGCCGGACAATGAATCCCCATATCGTTCCTGGCGACTCCAGCCCACAACCTTGCTAGATAGAGCCTTCTGTGAAGAAATACGTCAGGAAGTTCTTGAATTCTTCCCTCGCGATAAAAACAGTGTCTCAACACTTGCATGTGTATGGGAAAGCTTCAAAGTCACCATTCGGGGGATATGTATAGCCAAAAGCAGAGGGATCCTACGTTCCATCAGGGGAACACTAAATAGACTAGAAAGAGACATCAAAAAAACAGAGGAGCTCCTAACTTCCGCCCCTAGCCCACAGAGAAGGGTTCAGCTTAAAGAACTACTAATTGAATATTCCAATGAGGCGGAACGTGAATCTAAATTCCAATCTAAATATCATGTGGCCAGGACATTTGGCGAAGGCGAGTGTCCCAGCAGAACTCTGTCCGAGGCAACCAGACCCCCAGATTCGCTAATCAGATTTTGGAAATAATAGACGAGGAAGGCACTAGGCATATCGAATCGCAGGAGATCCTTAATATTTTGACTGCCTACTATGCAAAACTCACAAGCATAGAAAAGTCCCTCCTGACATAGCGTCCAACTTAAAGGACACTGCTGTTGGGTGGACCAACGACTCTCCCAGAGAGTTTCTGTCTGCCTATATAGCGGAGGATGAAATCCGGGCCGCAAGAATGGGCCTGCGTTCCGGCAAGGCCCCAGGACCCGATGGGCTCTCGGTGGACTTTTATAAATGTTACATAAATGAGCTAGCCCCCTTCCTTAAGCAGGTCTTCAAGGAGCCCAGAGAGATTGGGACTCTTCCCATGACACTGCAGCAAGCCATGATCATATCCCTGCTCAAACCGGGCAGAAAGGCCAGCAGCTTTGAGGCCTACAGACCCCTGTCGCTCATCAACTGTGACACCAAGATCCTAGCTAAAGTCGTCGCAAATAGGTTGACATTGCTGATGGAGGGCCTGGTCCTCCCAGACCAGGCAGGTTTCATACCTGGCAGGGCCACCTCCCATAATCTGCGCACAACATTTGCATTACTACGCGACATTGACCCGGAGGTCAGCATAGCAGGTATCTGCTTAGATGCCATTAAAGCCTTTGATTCCCTGGAATGGGATTACATGTTCATAATATTGGGTAGAATGGGCCTTCTTCAGCCATTCCTGGCATGGAAAAAGCTGCTGTAGGCCCGGCCTGAGGCCATTATACAGATTAATGGTCTATACTCCAATTCAACCCCCATTATGCGAGGCACACGCCAGGGCTACCCTCTGTCCCCGTTGCATTTTGCTCTCGCCATCGCGGCCAAGACACGACAACATCATAGAGAGCATGCTATACCATACTCCTTGTAGGAGAGTAGGATCTGCCTCTTATGGTTACCCCCACTTTTTGCTGGTGCTTCACTGTTTTTCGACTTTAGTCTGGCTGGGGCCCTGCTAATCAGGACCCCAGCCTAGCTGCTTCCTCTCTAAATGGATTGCTAGTACCTTAGGTACACTTCAGATTGGATTCTGGGGTGCCCTTATAAGTCCCTAGTATATGGTATACTATGTACCCAGGGCATAGGTACCCCAGGGGCCTACCAGGGGCTGCAGCATGTATTGTGCCACCCCTGGAAAGCCTACCAAAATGACACCACAGGACTGCTACAGCAGCCTGAGTGAGATGGTGCATGCAGCCCTCACAGAGATGTAGGTTCACTATGTCTCACCAGCACTGCACATATAAACCTATCAGTCACCCCTATGGCAGGCCTTATCAATCCTGGAGGCAGGGTGCTTGGTTTTATGTGAGAGGGTGCCCATGCATGAGCAGAGCCCCTCTGCAGCTTTCGGAATCCCTTAACCGGAGCTGTCTGTGGTGCAGCCTGACCATATACTCTTAAGTGCATTATAACCTCGCGGTAAATGCTAACTTTGGAATGGCTGCACGCAAACATGTCGTGTTTGGTGTCAAACACTTTGGAATCCTGCCCCCCGCCAGTTCTGGCGGTGGGGGTAGAATTCCACCCTTCTAGAGGGAGAGACATGTCCCCACTGGTATACCCGGTAGAAACCTTAAAGAGCCCTGGCATCACAAAATGGATGCTGCAGCCACAGACACGAGTCTGGCCTCCTGCTGCTGACCGAAACTCCGGCAGGGGAGGCCTGGACAATAGGTTTCCTGTCACAGGGAGGTGTGACCACCTCCCAGACAGGCCTTAGTGGATTGGAGCTGGGTGGGTGCACTCTCAGAGTGCTTTGAAGTCCTGCACTGGGGGCACATTTGGTGTCCCTGTGCATAGTCCAGTTCAAACCGGTTGCAGGGGCTACCAGCCCCTGCTCTGGCGTGAAACTGGACAAAGGAAATGGGTGTAGCCACCCCTCTTTCCAAACCCTCCCATAGGTGGGTCCCCAGAGTTAGTCCAACCCCTTTCTTAGGTATAAGTAAGGAACCCCTGGCAACAGGACTTTAGATATCCCTGGACGAAACTCTGCAACTGAATCCTGGAACTTCGACGCTCTACTAAAGACTAGAGGACTGAAGCAATCTCCCTTGGGGTCAAGGAGTGACTCCCCTGCTTGGCAGGCACCAACGAAGCATTTGACCGGTCTGCATCTCCGAAGCTCCCACCGGACTCTGAAGTAATTGCAGCCCAGGAAGAGGATTTCCAGACTTCTCAGAGTCCGACCCGAGTCCCCAGCAAAGCTGAGACCCGCAGCCCTCACGAGTGACGTGGAACCGGAACTCCTGGACACCGTGCACATTTGCTAGTGCATTGACTTCTCGACGTCTCTTGAAGTCCTGCTTTGGGTTACTTGTAGCCGAAGCCCCGAGCACCATTTGCACCGAAGATTGTGGGCCTACACTCCACGAGTGTTCCGTGGGCCCGCTTCTTGCATTTCCGCTTGAGGCTCCTTCGCGATCCCTGGTCCCTCGACTGGTGGGTCCCTGTGAAGGCAACTCTGATTTTCCTTGGGCTTCCCTGGTTGCTCCAGACGTGCCCTGACTCCCCAGCGCGTGGTGAGTCCCTCAGACCTTGCTGGTCTGCACCGAAGCATCTTTCTCCTTTCTGCGTGGGTTGCTGTTGCCTAGGCTTGTTGTATTCAATCTGGACACCAATGCTGCAGCACTCGACATCCTTCGTGGGACAGCTCGAATCCAGCTCCTGGTCATCGTCGACACCTCCTGGTCCTCGTGGCTGAAGAGTCAAGCTTCCCCTCCTGCTCCTGAAGCACCCGACATCGGTGGGCATTCGTCTATCGTGCCCCTGGTCACTGGCAAGTGACCCAGACTCTGTCCCCTCTGCTTTCAGGTTCTTCTCATCTTTGATCCAGGCTTGGATCTCTTCGGACACTTTTCCTCTTCACGGCATCAGCACTTTCTTGTCTCCTGCCATTGAAAACGACGACGCGACCCGACACCATTTGACACCTATGCACCCGGCTTCCCTGGGTGAGGTAACTCGAGTACTCCGGTGCTCCTGTGGGTGTTGGCCCTAGAACCATCTAAGTCCAAAAGGGTTTGCTGCTTGTCCACTCCTAAGTGTCCTTAAACTTTAAAATTCCAACCGCGACTTTCCCCATAGAAGATAACGGGCGCTCGCGGCTGTGTTCTCACACTGCTTGCGTCCCCCGTGGGTCCCCTGTGTCACTGCCTTGGGTGGTTCCTTGGAGTCCCAACGATTCTACAGGCTCTAGGCCTTGTGTCTAGTAAAGTCGTGGTTCTTATACCACTATTTTGATATATGGTTTGGTTCGCCCCTAGGGCCATTCGTATATTGTGCTGATTTACTGTGCTATTTGCTGTGTAACATATGTTCTTTTACCTCTAGCCTCATAAAGAGACTAGTAGGGTGTGTTTTAGAATAAATACATATATTTTATATATATACCTTGTGTGGTCTGCTTTCATTTGGTCATCCAAGAGATTATAGACTGGTAAAACAAGCTGCTTTACATTCCTTCAAGACTTAGCCTGAAGGCTGCTCTCCATAGCTACCACTAGGATAGCTTTCAATAAAGGTTGTCTTTAACCTATCATCAATAAGGGGTTGTTTGGACTGGTGCAAGGTGCCCACTATCACTAGTGGACATCATATACCAGGCCAACTTCTCACACTCCTCACGTCAAATACTAATATCATTACATGCCTACTATGTCACCCTTTATTTACGGGACCCACAGATTAGCCTCAAACCGATCCTAAGAGAGTTCATCAAATTTGGTTCCCTCTCCGAGATAGGGATCAACTGGAGAAAATCGCAGATTTTCCCGCTCACGCCCAGCACTGTTCAGTTCCCATTGAAATTGTGTGAAATGGAAATAAAATATCTAGGCGTGATAATAACAAGAAATAAAGAAGAAACGCTTCGCACAAACTATGGCACTGCTATTGAAACCATCACTAACTGGGTGTCTCGATAGATCACGATACCATTCTCATTGGCTGGCAGAGTGGCCTTGATGACAAATGGTCCTATTACCTAAATTATTGCATCTATTCATTAATATAGCCTATAACCCAGGATGCCCCTTCTTCGACACCCTCCTATCATTACTCATCAGACTAGCATGGGGTGAGAAACAACCCCGAGTGGGATGGCGGACCATGACGCAAGCATTCCTCAGTGGGGGTTTTGAGGCCCCAGATATGGAGCTATATTTTCTGGCTGCTCAAGCCCACTACACAATATATTGGCTCCATCCGCCACCCTTTATGCCACACCTGGCCATCGAGCAGGGATATATGACTCCTACGCCCACGAACTCCTTTCTGGGAACGCGCGCCCCTGGAGTAGCCTATCACACAGTAACCTGCACTAACGAAGCCTGGGAGCGCCTAGCTTAATTAGTGGGCAAACCGACACTGTACTCCTCACTGGTGCCTCTCCCGTACCTCTCGTGTGCGCAAGTCACACATGAGGGCTGTATGCCGCGAGATGCTCCGTAGGAGAGACCTAATCTGCTAGGGCGACCTTTACCGGGGGGTGCGTTCGGGGATAAGGCAGGAGTTATTGACTGGGGATAATGTCACTCCATTGGAGATATTTCTTTATATAAGACTGAAACACAAACTTAGGGCCAATGTCCCGGGATTCCCTCAGGAACTCCCAACTACTATAAACACTACACACCCTGTTCAAAATGGCTGGACCGGAGCACACGGTTTCTAGCATATACTGGGCCGCACTGCTTGAGAGGACACAGCCGAAACACGGGGTCAGGGAGGCGTGGTATCATGACCTAGGAGCTGCCCTTGACGGACGGGCAGTGGACATATTGCTGCACCCAGACGGAAGCTATTACAACAAGCAGTCGCTTACGAATCATACACTTCAAATACTTGCATCAAACTTTCTATACACCCACGTGGCTCTACAAATACAAATTGAGAACTGACGACCTATGTGAGAGATGTCATCAAGCGGGGGCGGGCTTCTTACACCTTGCATGGCAGTGTTGCGAAGTTCATGGGTATTGGCGTGAGGTGATCGCTGCTCTGTCCCAAATGATAGACACCCCTCTTGCCGTGTCCCCCCTACTGGCGCTTCTGGGCTACACGGCTGAAATACAAACATCATACAGAAAATTTGTAGCAATGGGTCTGTTGCCGGCCAAATGGAGGGTGGCGTGCAGATGGGGCAGAGGGCGGGCCCACAAATTTAAGGAATTGCTAGCAGAACTTATTTATTGTAAGAATCAGTTAATGAACTATGCGGAACTCCTGCCAGCCTCGTCTCGCCCAAGAGACATCTGGGAGTCCCTGATGGATTATCTGAGGGAACACTCAACCTGAACCTGTGTACTTTGGGTTTGGGTGCACGATCTGGACTTTCAGCTGGGGGCCCTGTGGGTGGGGAGGAACTCACGATAAGTGTATTTCATTTGTCTGCCTATGTCTCATTATGAACAAACTGAAAGTGTGGAATCGTTTCACAATGTTGTGTCCATATCATAGTGAAGGTCTGTGCTTAATTAACAAACGCCTGTTAAAATGCTATTGCGATCCGCTGTAGATACTACATTGCAGAATTACCTCTAGCAGTAGGTATGCTTATCGTCCGTGCTGTGCATTTATACGTTGCATCGATGTATGTTATGTTTCTATGTAAGTTGAAAAACCCAACAAACACATTTTTTTTTTTTAAATGGATTGGCATGACTTAATAGGCCACAAATTTCTCAGACAATGCTCGGGAGTGTTTACAAAGACATTCACTTTCACATCAGGAAAGTAATTAAGAATTTAAAAAATAGATGAGAGGCTAGGATCCTGGTCAAAAAGCATAACGGCAAACTGAGGGCCCCTGTGATAAAATAGAGAGAGAGAAACAAGGGGAAATGACACAAGAAGGACAAAACAAAACTCAGATCTTCCTCGGAGGGTGAAAAAGCTTCATTATAAATTGGATTTTACATAAATGTAGTAGTTTTATAATGATTACATTCTGGCAAAATGTACTTGAACAGACTGTAGTATCTTGTGAGTTAATAGTGACGGAACCCTTTTGGGTCCTGATTGTCTCCCTAGAAACGTGAAGTAAGTGTTAGAGCGTAATGCATTGATTGCTGTTTCAGTATGGTGAGTTGCAGTTGCACGTACACGTACACAAATAAAGTCTCCCTGCGTAGCATAGTCATTGGCGAGTAACTGGGCTGGGAAGACACTGCAAAGACCATATTTCATGATTTCTACTTCTCTTACTATGCTGGATTTGTCCTACATGCCACAAATTCTCAAGTTTTTTTAGGCTTCAAAGAGAACTAACCAGTACTCTATTTTTTTACCACTAGCCTCAGATGTCTGCTTCTACCAAACTTAAGCATTATAAACCATTCTCGTTCACACTAATCATGTACATGTAAAATATTTCTGACATGCTTTCCTGTATCTAATCATGTAATAAACCTCTCACACTGTGCCAGTTAGTGATTTCCAAGGGCATCACTTTCACATGGGTAATACAAGAGTTAGAAAAATAAGCAAAGGCTCTGAATTAATGGGTTAACCCTGGCCACAATATATCACGTATTAGTATCCTTGCCATTGTAGTGTTCTGCTGAACACAGAACTTAACTACTGTTCCTTAGCGGCTTTATTGACACCCATCCATCACATGCATCACCAGGTAGGTGACACTGCTAATAACAGGGGCTGGGTGCACAAGTCTGGGACAAGTTCCATGATGTAACCTGTGTCACTTTATTTACTAGCATATGCATTGAGGGTCGACAACACCATAACCATGACACTAAGGGGCCCATTACGATACGGCTCGGATGGCGAGCCGCATCGTAATGGGCCAGTTGGATTCCTTTCCGACCGCCTCATTTTGATGGAGGCGGTCGGAATGGAATCAGACCGGTCATTCCAGCTGGCTTCCGACTGGCTTGGAGAAGCCGTCTGCCAGTAGGAATGCGGTCTGCAATCTCAAGGGTGGCTCTTTTCGCCCTTGAGATTATGATCATGGTTTCCGACATGGTTTCCATGCCGGTCTGTCTGAGATGGAAACCATGTTGTAAAGCGTGTTCGAGGGCCCCAGCAGGGCCCCTTTGGTGCACGGCCTCCCGTTTGAGGCCGAGAGGACCCCTTGAGGTGCCTACCACGGGGTGCAGGGATGAACTACACCTCCCATTTTAATATGGGAGCATGCATTACGGCTGGTTTACGGCCAGAATGCATGTTCCCATAGTAAAATATAGGAATGCGACAGAACAGTGTTCGGTCGCATCCTAATGGGGCGGTCGGGCTGACGACCGGGTGTCAGTCGGTCCCATGACTGAGTCAGTGTCGGGCAGAAGTGATAACACCCAACATTTTCATGAGCCCCTATATCTTTTTGGAGTTTGGTGGGTGGCCGTCAAAAACGATGTCCGCTGTTCACAATGCTTTTTGTAACTTCATAGGACCCATTGTGACAGCTGTTCCTCTGAAGGTACAGAGAAGAGATCATTGCTGGGCTGGAGGTTAACTCTAAATCTGGTGTGCTGTAGTCCATCATAGTGGCGTATGTAATTTCTTCCACCACCCTGACTGACAGACTACCGCCTATCAATTTATACATTGGGCCCTTAAAGCTCAAAGATCTTTCACTAGTCCTGTTCTGACATTATGCGACATTTTAGATACATTTGTTCTGAAATGAAAGACACAGACATCAAATGAATAAAATGTAACCTTTTTAGACTGGATACAACCAATATTCTCTCTGCTCACTGACTAATACTTCATTCTAGGTGTAAACCCTGAACTTTGAAGAGCTTGTAATGTGCTCTTGCTTTAAGTATTGGAGCTTCTCTCTTCCTTGTTGTTTTGCAGAAGAGTTTAAAGTTGCTATGCACTGGTGTGTGTAGGCAGTATTTAGGACAGCCTATATTAAACTTTCACAAACTCTGAGATTGTTGGCAACTCTGACAATCCTACAGTTGCAAAGCAGGGTGAGAGAATGTAGTGCAGATAAGAACCACATAGAGTACCTGTAAGAAAATGAATTAATACTTTTGAGTAGGTAATGGGTCAGCAAAGTAATAAAGTCACAAACATTTTTGGTCCAAGCTAAGGTTTCAGTAATTTAAACCTAAACTAATCCCCTGGTAGATATAGCACAAAGCAAACACTGTCAAATTAGAGAAAATGTGTAAAGCATTCAAAAATACCAAAACACTTAAAAGTTTAAAACACAACACAATAATAATCCAACTCCAGTCTACAAAAATAGATTAAAATTGAATAAACAGATTGACTTCAAAACAATGAAAAACCAGTAAGAGGAACCTGAAGTATTATTTTTTCACAAGAAAGTGTGTCAAGAATATTTCACTGTTCATGGGGGACCTGGAGCTAGGTGCAATTTGAGGCAAACCAAGATGGAATGCAGTCAGATACACCAAACAGGTTCATTCAGGTTGAAGATTTTACCTTAGGACTTAGAAATGGAAGTGGAGATCCTTGAGCGCGGCAATGTTGAAGGCTGTACCAGAAGAAGTTTTCTGGAAGCCAGATAGTTTTTAGGCAAATGTCTTGCTGAAGCTGTTGGTTTTGGAGGGGGTGGGAGATGTCCGAATTTTGTGTCAAGTAAGTACTTTTGTTAGGCGAGTCAAGATTTATACGTTTGGACTTAGGGCCTGGTTATGAGTTTTGTGGTGTGAGAGCGGGCCGCCACACCACGCCACTGCCCCCTCCCACACTGCTGGCCAACCACCAGATTAAGAGTTATCTTGTAGTCTGGCAGGCGTCCTTTGGCGTTCCCACGGTGGTGCCTATTAAAAAGGCCTCACAATGGGAACGCCAAAGCCAGTTCCTGCACGGCATGGACTATAAAGTCCATGCCGTGCAGGAAAGAGGTGCATGCAGAAAGTGCCCCCCTGCATGCATCCCATGGCCCTGGGGGAACAGGGGGCCTTGTAATGCACCCTTTTTATGGGGGGCTCACCGCCGTGAAAACGTTGGATGTTAGGAAATAGTAATATGCTTGTCGGTGCTGTAGAGGTACTTCCAGCTTTTTGTGGTCCTCAGGCCACCGATCCACCGCCAGGGATCGCGGATCTCTGGTGGTTGTGACGGTCCTATGGCGGTCTGACTGCCATCCATGTAATACGGTAGTCCAACCACTGGTGTGGCGGTTCCTGCACTGCCACCGTGGGTTTGACGGTCCATCTCACCACCAAACTCATAATCAGGCACCAAGTTCTCAGAGGTCAGTATCCTCCATCTGACAAGGCTAAAGGTTCTATCTGATGATGAGTTCCACCAGCCTGGATACCTTCTCATAGAGGACCAGCTGAAACAGATTTGCTGCTGCAGAGAAGCTCCTTGCACGAGAAACCTTTTTCTTCAACCCACTGAACCTGCACTCTTGTGGGATTGGCTCAGATGGTTGGTCTCAGTTCTCCTATGACTGGCAGTTCAAAACCATTCTATGTCCCAACTTTTCAGAGATTGCAGCAGAGGTCTAGTTAGACACACCCAAGTGTCCCACGACCTCAGGGACAGCACTTAGAAGTTTAGGCTCAGACTTACTAACATTTTTCATTGTGGTTGTGTCACTTTTTGGAGCAACCACAATTCAAAATGCTATTTGAGATTTAGAAAGGCACTCAAGGACCAATTTGTGTCACCTTGCGTGGCTCTGTAAAAAAACAAAAAGTGAATCATGTTGGTTACACTGTGTCGGGTTAGACGTTAAATGGGGGGACCATGAGCATTGCCATACACCCAACCTTGTATTTTAATGCATTCATGATTTACTGAAGGTAGTAAACCTGATTTCATGTGAAAATCGTGCACCTACCTGAGAGAGCAGTAACAGGGAGAAATAGCTTAATTTTGCTTTGTTACTTCGTCTTTGCGCTTTATTCTGCAGCTCACATATTCTATCAATCAATCAATCAATCAGGGATTTGTGATGCGTGCTACTCACATGCGAGGGTCTCAAGGTGCTGGGGGGAGAAACGTGCAGCTACGTCTTACCCAAAGATCCAGGTCTTGAGGCTCTTCCTGAAGGCAAGCAGAATGGGGGAACGTCTGATGCTGAGCGGGAGTTCGTTCCAGGTCTTTGCTGCAATGTAGGAGTAGGCTCTCCCACCCGTTCTGGCTCTGCGGATGCAAGGGGTTTCGGCAAGGGCGAGGTCTGCGGAGTGGAGGTTTCTCTTGGGTGCGTTGAAAGAGACTCTTTCGTTGAGGTACTGGGATCCGGTGTTATGGAGGGATTTGTAGGCGTGAGTGAGTAGCTTCAAGGTCACTCTCTTCTCGACGGAGAGCCAGTGGAGGTTTCGTATGTGCTGGGTGATGTGGCCTTGTCATGGGATGCAGAGGACGAGTCTGGCAGTGGTGTTCTGGATGGTCTGGAGTTTTCGGAGCAGGGTTTTGTTGATTCCGGCGTAGAGGGCGTTTCCATAGTCCAGTCTGCTGGTTATGAGTGCGTAGGTGGGTGACGGTCTTCCTGGATTTGGGGGATCCATTTGAAGGTCTTACGGAGGATGCGGAGGGTGTTGAAGCACGTGGGGGTGACGGCTTTGACCTGTCGGGTCATGGTGAGGGATGAGTCGAGTATGATGCTGAGGTTGTGGGCGTGTTCCGTAGGTGTGGGGGGTTGTCGAGGGAAGTGGGCCACCAGGTATTGTCCCATGTGGAGGGGGTGGGTCCGAGGACGAGGACTTCTGTCTTCTCTGAGTTGAGCTTCAGGCAGCTGCTGCTCATCCAGGAAGCGACGTCTTTCATTCCTTCCTGGAAGCTTAGTCTAGTGGTGTCGGGTTCCTTTGTGAGGGAGAGGATGAGCTGGGGATCATCGGCATAGGATACTATGTTGAGTCCGTGCTGTCTGACGATGGCGGCGAGGGGGGCCATGTAGATGTTGAAAAGCGTGGGGCTGAGCGATGATACTTGGGGTACTCCACAGCTGATCTCTGTGGGTTTGGAGAGGAAGGGCGGGAATCTGAGTCTTTGGGTTCGGCCGGTGAGGAAAGAGCAGATCCAGTCGAGGGCGGTTACCTCTATGGCGGCGTCGTGGAGTCTGGCGGTGAGTGTGCGGTGGGAGACGGTGTTGAAAGCTGCGGAGAGGTCAAATAAGTCAAATAGGTCAAATAGGATGAGGGCCGCCATGTGGCCCTGGTCGAGGAGAGTACGGATGTCATGTGTCATCTGTGGCGGCTAGGAGGGCGGTCTCGGTGATGTGGTTGCTGCGGAATCCAGATTGGGAGGAGGAGTCGAGGATGGAGTTAGCTTTGATGAAGTTCGTGAGCTGGATGTTGACGATCTTCTCAGTTACTTTAGCTGCGTAGTGGAGGAGAGAGATAGGTCTACAGTTTTTGAGCTCCATCGGGTCAGCGGAGGGTTTCTTGAGGAGGGGCTTGACTTCTGCGCGTTTCCAGTCATCGGGGAACATGCTTGTTTCAAAGGTGGAGTTGATGGTGTGGAACAGTTCGGGAGCTATGGTGGCGGCGGCTCTGTGGAAGATGTGCGGTGGGCAGGGGTCCGTGGGGGCTACTGAGTGAATGCTCTTCATGGTCGTGGCGGTGTCCTCTGTAGTGACTGGGGTCCAGGCTGAAATGGTAGGCTGGCTGGTGCTGCTGGAGGTAGGTGAGGTACGTTTCTGCACTGTTTTAATATTGCTTCAAAAATCTATAACTCCAGTTATACGTATGCTATTCCGTTCATTTTGTTGTCTAAATTAAGATAAAATTACACTCAATTTGTATAAATTGGTGTCGGATTTCTCTCAAGTCGTGTCAATTAATTATTGTCCATGTTGGTACTCAAATCATTAACACATGTTCCTCTAGAAAAGCCTGATTGCTTTTTGACACTCTACTTACTAGGACTAAGCTAATGATGTATTACTGTGAATCCAAGGACCATCTTTGGGGTATGAGTATAGTATTACAAGGTAGGGCTCCCCAGCCATAATATATAATATTCCACTTTCCTACAGGTAGGCCTAAAGCCAAGTTTTGTACCATCAGTTTAGTGGATGGTACACTCAGTGCTACAGTCCAATAGTGGCATTTAAATTGCCGGCCTTGGGTACACTTTTTACCACATACTAGGGGCTTAGAAGTAAGATTAAATATGCCAAGTTAGAGTATACCAATTTCATCAATTTGAAAGGAGGAGCACAGGCACTTCACCAGTGGGAGGCAGGTGTAACGTATACAAAGTTCTATAGCCAGCAGTAACAGATATGGCAAGACTTTGGGTATATGTAATGCAAAAGATGTTCATTTTCTAAAGATATATCACCGATTTTATGTTTTACCACCATACTCAATTTTACTTGTAGAAAATATTCTGATTATTTATTTTGTTTTACCTGACTGTTTCATCTCAGAAAGTCCACTAAAATTGTTGGCCTTTTGAATTGTGACAGTTGTGACGTGTTTTTCCACCTTTTTGCAAACATCTACACCGCAATTAAGTGCATTCTATATTAATACCAGTTTCAATTATTAATACCATGAATTGGTAGTTGATGTAGAATCCTACTTCTAAAATTGCACTTTATAATAGTCATTTAGATTTTTATGTTCCTCAAACCAATAAATGACGAATAATATGATTCTGATTGTTTATGAGAAGATGTTCTTTTTTTGGAATTGTTTAATAATCTATATTGAAATGAAGCATAATCAAAATAAGCATGAAAATGAATGTCTTCATTGTATGTTTATCTCATAACTACAAATACCTCCATTTGTTTTGCTATTATTTTTTAATTAAACAACAACAAACATTTATGCATATTATATTTTAGCCAATAAATATTTTTCTTAACAATTCTTTTATTCCAATCACATGTAATTCTATACAATAGTTGACATAAACATGCTAAATAATTTATCAATGCAATAAAGAAGACAATCTTTCAAAAATCTTTTTTCAGAGCCTCTCTCTTTTTTAAATGTGTGCACTTCATCTAGTTTATCCTCATCGGAGTCTAGGAAGTATCCTCTCATCAGTACAAGCTCTCCTTCATACCTATTTACTTCTTCCAGTTTTTGGAGAATCGTTCAAATCTCTTACTTACTTTTACTTTTAGCTTTAAAGCTTACATGGAAAAGATACTTACCATTTAACATTTCTTACAAGAATTATAGTCCTGTGTTATTTGATTTTGAAAAATTTATATTTCAGTATAGTACGTTTATAAGTTGGCTTTACTGTCAGGTGTAAAGTGTGTACACTTACTTAATATTTTCAAAAG
This sequence comes from Calotriton arnoldi, assembly GCA_963921515.1. Classification (NCBI taxonomy): domain Eukaryota; kingdom Metazoa; phylum Chordata; class Amphibia; order Caudata; family Salamandridae; genus Calotriton; species Calotriton arnoldi. The sequence goes on from CAWUFW010012943.1 coordinate 161,338, forward strand.
TTTGATTCACAAATAATGTTTTACATTAGAATTTTCCAAAATGATAAGCTGCTTCCATTCTATTCTTTCCATGCAAACATTTTTATTTTATGTTATACGACAACACACAGATAAATGTACAACCATTTAAGATTGTAAATATTGCTCATCTTTTATTGTCTTTGCTCATTTGAAAATTTATCATTACCCTTGCTAGCTACATTTGTTAACATGTTAATGGTTGTAAGATTTTCCCAATTTAAATATACAATAATAACAGTTTGCCTATTGTGGTTGTGCTTCGAAAATGCCTGGTTAATTCAACTTTCAATGTTTTACAGTCTTTCACTGATGAGTAATACACTACATAGTTTGAGGTTTATGTGAGTACACTTTTAACTAGCCCATTTTAATTTCTATTTATTAATGCCACGATAGACATGTATGTATTAGTTAAAATTTTATTTTGGTAATAGGTAATGAATTATTGCAGTTTCCAGAATAATAACAGATTATGAGGTATGTGTTGTAAAGAGCAAGGCTTACTAATTCATGACAATTTATTTTTATGCAAATCTTCCCGATGCCCTCTGCAAGTGTACAACCTCATTTTCTTGCACCACATGCCCACATTTTCAATCTGACCACTTGATCACAGGAGAAGGCTAAACGTCAACCCATAGTTTTAGCCATTTTCATCAAAATACATGTTTTTTTAAAAATAAAATATGAACTTTTTATACTGAGTAGACACACTCAAAGAAAATCTTGTTTTGTCTCAAAAGGAAACTCCATTTTTAATTTAAAAACATTTTTCAATTATAACCCCCATATGCCAGCTTGTGAGTCTCCTAATGCCAATAAATCTCATTGAAAGATTATGCTCCGCCTGACCAGGTTTTATTATCACATACCAGATTTACCTACCATAATGCTAAAGATGCCTACTTTATGCAAGAATGTCCACCGTTTTGTCAGGGACATAACTGCAAAATGGATGCCCACTATAATGCTAAGAACCTCCACAACATGTCAGTCATAGACATTATTATTCCAAGAGTAGCCAGAATGATGTGACATATGGCCACAAATATGCCATGATTACTAACAATGTGGCAATTAAAGCTGCCATTATACAATAATTAGTTCAAGGATGCCTGACTTAAGCAGTATTTAACATTATTATGCCAGTGCAAACATAATAAGAAACAGTTATCATTAATCACAAACGGTCATAATTATGGCAGAGATGTGCTGTACAAACAATGTGGAAAAATATCCATACATTCTTATGAATACTGTACACAGACCAAGTTCTTTAATTTCGGCCCTTGCAGCATCAATTAGAACAATAGGAGACTCAAACCTTTTCCCATACCATAGACATTCAATACTAATTTCCATAGGCTTTGATAATCAGTTGGCTGTGGCTCTTGAACATTTTTGGGGATCAGCTTAAACAACACCCCTACTAACGTGTATGAATTATTATATGTACATAGTCAACTATCATATTCCTTAATTTCCTGCAACGCATCATGTCTAAGGAGATTTTCTCAACAACCCACTGCAGTTTCCTTCTTATCAAACTGGTATATTTTATGCTTGCGTTAGACTTGTAGCACAAAATCTCAGGCCTTAAAGAGGTACCAGAACACCAACTTCCCAGCTACAAAGACATTTAAACATGGTCCCTCACCAGGTAGTTTTTCAATTTACATATCTACATTCTACTATTACATAATAACACACTTTTGAATTAACTTCAAAGCAGTTGTTTTGTATAAATGTTGGATATTAGGAAAAAGATCTCACATTTTATTAGTCGAATTGTCAATCTAACTATGCATGGAAGCGGCCACAACATTTTATTTCAATTTTTGTTTTTAGTAATATCGACAGATTGAAGACTTTATATCTGGGCGCAGCAGTAATTAGAGCAGGGTATTTTAGTTTAAATGTATTTGAAAATAAAGGGATCATTTATAATGCTGACAATCGGGCTACTACTTATGATTAAATGGGGGATCCCCCAGTAAAAATTCTCAGACAAACAGAGGGCCCTGAAATTGTAGGTCTCTTTCACACCTTTCACATCTCTTTCCTTTAAATGGCCTCCCCTCATTTAATTGTTCACCCCTGTAGGTGGACCACACAAGATTAGAGATTCAGTTCATGTTCACTATATTAATTCTGTTTTCAATTTAATGTGTTTCAGAGGAACGAGATTGACCACTTCCATATTCTTGCAAAATGTAATGTGAACCATGTGCGGTTCTATAGGGGCTGCCCCAGCTGTGAGGGTTGCATCCCCCTGCGTAGGTTGAGCAGGTATGGTTCATAATTGGCCCGCCCCTAAACCCAACGAGAGTCTCCTTTCTGTAAGGGCAATTTCTTTCTATAAAACCGAAGTTTCTCTGGCCAAAAAGGTATCTAGAGTAGTCACAGTTACCTCCTCAGTTGCTGAAGGCTTTTTCTTCCCCATTGTGGTTCAGCGGCAATGGTGTGTGACTTTAGTGGGAGGCCCAGCTCAACCTTCTCCGTGGTCCGGGCTGCGTTTGAGCGCCTCCTGGCGCAAACAGAGATCGTAGGCGGTTCCTCCCCCAATGCTTGGTGGGGGACCTCCAAGCAGGTTTCGTTGTACTGGCAACAGCAATGGGGTCTAGATCATGTGAGGGAGCCAAGGGAGGTGGCCCAGCCCAGCCTCGTCCGGCCGCAGACGGGCCCGCCCTGCACACGTCCCGCGCCGCGGGAGCCCTGAGCAGGTTAAGAAGCGCCTCTTGGCGTGCGAAAGCACGTTGGTGGCTCCGGCCGCAGGGTAGGCCGGGGAATGGAGTCCCCGTGAGGCTCTAGGTGGCTGGCAGGAGGTGTTAGTAGTGATGGGCTCTGGGTAGCCAAAGCTGATGCCTGTGGATGTCTGCTTGCAGGCCAGTCTCTGCTTCTTGGACTGGCTTGGAGAAGGAAAGCCAGCGACCAATCACAGAGTGTGTGGTGCAGGAAGCTGCGAGCAGACACAGCTGCAATCCGAGTAGTGTGATTGGCGCCCCCGGTTCTCTGAGGCGCTCCCACTAGGAACAGGAGTCGCAGCGATTCAGCTAAGGGGACCGAGCAGCAGGACAAAAGCAGCCCGATCTCTCCTCAATCCTCCTCAGCCCTCCAGAGGTTCGCGGGAGGGGCTCCCATCAACAGGCTGGGAGGCACAGCTCCCCGGGCTCAGTCGCAATGCAGTGGGACAGGAGGGCGCTGTCAAGAGGACTGCGCCGCATCAGCAGCTCCGCCCACCAGCATAAGCTGCGAAGGCACTCTCACTCCTCAAAGGCGAAAGCAGCAAGTCTGAATCTTGAACCCTGCACCAGCCCGGCTTTATCCGCAACGGGAGGAGGAGCGTAGGCCGAGGCGAATTCTCCTACCTCCGCCGCGGCCGTAACAGCTCCCCGCCCGCGGCTCGATCAAAGGCGGCCCCACAATCTCGCAGCTGGCAGCAAGCTCCCGCCAGCTCGGTAGGCAGCAGCAAGCCCAGTCGCCTCGGTAATCTCCACCTCAGCCCCTCACTGTTGTCCAATGACTGAAAGGTGAAAGGGATCTGGAAGGTAGCGGCGAGATCAGTCCGCCAGATAGGCAGCAACACCACAATGGTCCGAGAAGATTGGCCCCAATAAAACACGTTTGGCCAGAGAGATGCCCATTCCCAACACACCATAAAGTTAGATGCCACATGTAGTTAGGAACACTCAGCCAATCAGACCAACACCACACGCACACTGCACACAGTGATCATGTGCTCCCCATGCCATCTGGACACTGCCCATACCCATGCCCACTGGCCGCATTGTGTCCAGGCAAGGTCACAAGGTCGAGACCCACCTGCACTCCTCATCAGGTGAACAAATATACATCCCCGTGACTAGTCCCGGGATTACTGTTCTAAAAGAATGTACAAATTGCTTTATGACAAGTTGTGAAATGTATGAAATAACGGCCAACACCAATGTACTTTGATACAATCTTCAGACCCCTACTCTGCTGCTGCTCTCTCGCCTTCTGCATTTAATTAAATAAACTGTTCCTGTTTTGCCAAATGCCTCTTGTCTTTTATTTGTTATGGTAAATCCACATTCGAGCAACAAGGACTTGCAGCCCTTAGTGGGGAACCAACCATTACAACACAGTCATTACAACGCACTACCTTTACAAAGCAGTCATTACATCGCAACATCCTTTACATCGCATGCCATTACAACGCAGCCATTACAACGCATGTCACTCCAACGCATGTCACTACAACGCATGTCACTACAACGCATACCATTACAACGCATACCATTACAACGCATAGTTTTTACCCCTACACTATCCAACATTTACCCTACTGTTGCTCTTACTGGAGTGGGAATAGTAATTTTTACCCCTACACTATCCAACACTTACCCTACTGTTGCACTCACTGGAGTGGGAATAGTAATTTTTACCCCTACACTATCCAACACTTACCCTACTGTTGCACTCACTGGAGTGGGAATAGTAATTTTTACCCCTACACTATCCAACACTTACCCTACTATTACCCGAAAAGTATTATGCGTTGTAATGGTATGCGTTGTAATGGAATGCTTTGTAAGTGTAGTTTCTAAAAATGCGTGTAGTGGCATGCGTTGTAAAAACATGCGTTGTAATGGATGTTGCGATGTAAAAACCGCATTGTAAAGGCATGCGTTGTAAAAGTTTGCGTTGTAACGTAATATATACCTCTTAGTGTGCCAGCTCTTAATGTGCCGCTCAGTTAAGTAGCCTCCATTGCAGCTCTTAGTGTGTCAGCTCTTAATGTGCTGCTCAGTTAAGTAGCCTTCCATTGCAGCCTGGTTTTGTTATGGTAAATCCACAGTCGAGCAACAAGGACCTGCTGCTCTTAGTGTGCCACTCAGTTAAGTAGCCCCTTAAAACATGCCCCAGGCCTTCCATTGCAGCTTGAAGTCAGTTTTATAACCCCTGGCTACCGTTAAACTCCCCTTTTATTGCATATAAGTCACCCCTAAATTAGGCCCTAGGTAGCCCACAGGGCAGGGTTCATTATAATTGCAAGGTTGGACATGTACTTTTACGTTTTACATGTCCTGGTAGTGAAAAACTAATAAATTCATTTTTCACTACTGTGAGGCATACCTCTTCTAAAGAATAGCATTGGGGTGCCTTATTACATTTAATAAATGCTAACTTTTGATTGGGAACAATTAGACTTTTCATGTTTTGTGTCTGAGAAATGTGTTAGACCTGTCAGCCTTTGGGTGGGTCTCCCCTAAGTTTTGCCCTCTCGCCTCCCACTTTAGACTATACCTTTTTGTTGGACTTAGGACTCTGGGCACCTTACCACTGCTAATCGGTGCTAAGGTGCAGGTGCTCTCCCCTAAAACATGGTGACATTGGCAAACCTGCTTCAGGCCTCTGCCATTGCAGTGAGGCCTACCCCTCCATAGGCTAGCATTAGGAATTCCCTTATATCCCTTTAAGTGATAACTCCTGCATAGGAAGGAGTAAATATATCATGTTTGGTATGGTTGGAATGGTCATGAGAAATCCCCCCTGTTGGTGTTTTGGGTTTTGACCTTAGTGTTGCAGAAATGCCACCTTTGGAAAGTGGACATGTCTCTGTCCTTCCCTATGTCATGTCTCTTAGGTTTGTTCCATCATGTATATACCAATTGCATAGATTGTGTCCCATCCACTCGACATAACAGTCTTACATAGGTGACCTTGTACCCAGTAGCTTCCGTCTGTCTCTCCGACAACAGGCTCTTGGTACCATATCTTAATCCCTGTACCTGACGTACACAAAACATGTCCCAAGGCATGGTAGATTTATTCTGTACAAGGGTCACCACTTTTTTTCATTCATGGCCAACATCCAGCTACATATGCTCATGTTTGTTTAGAAAAGGATTAGCAGGAGATTAGCGAATGTTTTCAAAACATATCTATTCTAGAAAAACCCCAGAGTGACCACTTTAGTATAAATGATTCTCACTCCCCCTTACCAAGACAGAGGAGAAATTCCTTCCAGGCTGGACCGAGACTCTGCAGGCTGAGCCTTCGACAAGCAGAGATTCGACATCCCTTGCGGGGTGCCATACTCGACGCAGAGACGGGGTCCTTCATTCAGAACCATCAGGTGAGGGGTTAGCACTTCCCCGGGGAATTCTTGGCTCCATTAGGCTACATTAGGTTCCATTAGAACATATCCTAGCACTTACACATACATGCTTCACCTACACCTCTAGGCTAGGCGCGGTTAGGTAGGCTACGCATCGTAGGAGTACGCCAACGCTATTGTTTTATGTAATATGCTTTTATTCATCTTATTAGCACTATGGTGGAAATGTATCTACTTTTTACAATATTGGTACTAGCGATTACATTTGTCTGCTCCTGTCTTTTGATTGTTTCAGCTAATATGTTTCATAGTAGACTGACGCTTGACCAATAAATAATTATTGAAACCATACCAATCGTCATTATATGTATTCTGAGAAAAGCAAGCACGAGTGACGGAGCGAAAGATACTGTATTGTTTCCACGATACCTGAGGAATCAGGGTTGTCATGTTCAGTGGTTGCCAGAAACTACCTACCACACCGTATAGTACAGGGGGGTGGTAGTGGCACTGTAGAGCTAGGAGGTCTAATGGCTAACTCATCCTGTGGGGGTGTCCAGAGTCTGTCTTCACACCAAGCCCTCAGTTTAGGTCATCCAAAATGCACAGGTCTTGGGGGTGCTAGGAACTACACAACACCTAAACTCTGTGTACCTGCTGCCTACCCCAATCCATGTATGGCCCAGGGTAGCAGCCCCACACTTGCATACTCCCTAGACTCCCTCAAACACAGGAAGGGCTGCCACATATACATACTGATGGCCTTCTTGGGCTGAGAGGATGGAGTAGTGATTCGCACTTACATCTGAATAGGCTGATCCGGCCACCCCACAATAGGCTTAACGGCTCTGCTTTGTCAGTGCAGGCAGCCATGAGCCAGGTCAGGTGAGACAGGAAACCCCATAATTTCAAAGACCTCTCTAGATGTTTCTGCCCCCTTCTAGTAACTGAGCATCATGGTATCAAATTGGGCCCTGGCCCCACATCTGTGTGACACTAGTGGACCTGCACGAAGCTGGAGTAAAGGATGCTGCGTGGGAAGGATTGGCTCTATGCTGTGTCTGACTGCTCCCAGGAACTGCTGTCCTGCTTTGTTGAGCCGCCCTCCTGCCTGCTGACCTCTGCCCTGCAACCAAGGCACCAAGAACTGCTTCCAGAGTGACGCTCGGGGGCTTGTCAACTGCCCGGTTCACCCTACCGGGCTTCAAAGCCCCACCAGCCTCGCCGGTCCTGACTGCGACATCAGCTTTCATGCTGTCCAGGTGCCAAGGGCCTAGTGAGCTGTGGATCACCTCAAGACCGTGCCCTTGCCCTGTGACAGCATCGACTGCCAACCGGGAACGGGGTGCCTCCCTTCACGGGGTTGTTAGGATTACACTGCAGCGGAGTACTTGGGCCATGGACATCCCGCCCGACACCGATGGGGCACAGAGGACTTGGGCTCCTACCAGCGCCAATTTGCCAGCTGATCGCCTCTTTTCCCATTGTGTATGTGCGTGGACAGCCACGGTAACACCCGTCCCATGACTGTCTATCTCAGAAGTTCTCCAGATTCCCTAACCGCCGGGCTAACTTCCACGAACCCTCAGCTGCAGTGGTGTGATTTGTTGCCGTCTTGGACACGACCGGTCTCCCACGTTGTGGTGCGATGCGTCTCACTGCCGGAAGGTGCCCCCCACTTAGTTACAGCTACAATATTGCCCCAGCAGACTCAGTCTCACTTGCAGAAAGTGCAGAGGATTCTAAAATCACCGTAATGCTCCTGAAGGGAGCCCAATGCATTCAGCACTGTCTGCCTATAACCTCGTAAATGAACTCATATCCTGATTCTTATTAAGATGAGCTTTATTGTATTGCCTTATTTTACTTGCATATAAATCGCCCATATTTTTCTACCACTGTGTGAAGTCTATTTGTTGTGGTGTCCTCTGTGACTTGCTCTCTGGGTGTACACAAATACTTTACCAATAGCCTCTTCAAGTTAAGCATGTCTGCTCTGCGCCAAGCTACCAGAGGGTGGGTACAGGATTCCCTAGGGGGATTGGGAACTTACCCTGAATAGAGTGGTGGTCCCTGATTGGACAAGGGTGCATACCCCTGCCAATCAGAGCCCTCATTTCTAACAAAATTATATAATTAAAAATCCTCTTTAATGGTAAAGTCAGATTTTAAGTTACAATTTTTAAAATGCCACTTTTAGAAACATGGCATGTTTTTTGCAGTATTTGATGCCTGCAGCCTGCTCCAGGGCCGCGTGACTGGGTGTAGTTGGCAGCTGGACTTTGTTTATTCCTTCCAGATAGCCACCCAATCGAGGGATTAGGTGTGCCTGGATGGGCCACAAATTGGCTGGATGGGGACGGACCTGGGCACAGACTCACTTGCAACTGAACAGACTGTGCCCTGCCTTCACACAAATTACTTGCCATCACTGCATTGGTCATGCAGCCAGTTTGGCGCCCGGACAGGAGAGGCAGAGAATTCAAGGACTTCAAAAGGGAATTCTCCAGAACCTTTTCCTACTTCAAAGTGGGTACCAGATATAAATATTGAACCCTCAGACCCAACTCTTCAGTACACCTCTGGACCTGTGGAAAGCTCAAAAGGACTGTGGTGCTGCTCTGCAAGAAGGACTGCTACTCTGTTGCCTGGCTGCCTTGGTGCCTGTTGCCTGGCTGCCTGAGAGAATGTCTGGGTCTGCATCTTGAATGCAGGACCACTATTGTGACTCCAAGGGGTAGTTGGCTGACCTCCTAATCATAGCCTCAGGGACAGAAATCACCTTGAAACTGGACCTAGACTCTGCTTGCTGTGAGATCTGCCCACCAAGTGGTGGCACACCTGTCCTGGTGCCTTGGGAGTGGACTTGAAGGTATTCTAACCGCACAGTTGTGGTCCCCATCAAAACCGACACAAAGCTTCACGAAGCACCACAAATCCTCATCATACACCTGCTAGCCTCATTGGAATCAGTGCATAGTGACACAAAGCCCTGCAAAGCATGGCTGCCCGGCTTCATCGGAAACAACTTCTGATAATGTGAAGCCTCGCAAAACAAAGCCATGCAGAATGCACACCAGGATTTAAAGTATAATATTCAGTGGGGCTAAAGGGGTCCCTGTAACTGGCCCACGCTCCATCGTGGTCAACCAGTAACCACATTTTTAACACTGTCTATTCTTGAATCCACATATATCAAGTAATGATTCACACCTTTTGAGGATTTGTTCATGTTTCTTTATCATGAATAAATGCATGTTTGTAAATTAATTCAAAATCCGTAGTCACTGTGTGTGGGACCTGCCCCATTTGCAGGGTTATCCCCTAACTTTTTGCCTTCCTCCAGTGTTTTTCTGACTTCATTTTTGCTGGGTTTAGGACTGCTGACCAGTGCTAAAGTGCAAGTGCTCCCTGTGTAAAATTGTATCTGTAATTGGTTATCCGTGATTGGCATGTTTGAATACTGGTTAGTCCCTATTAAAGTGCACTGTGTTCAATGCTACCAGTGGGCCTGCAGCACTGATTGTGCCACCAACATGAGTAGGCTTGCAACCTTGTCTCAGACCTGCCACTGCAGTTTCTTTGTGTGCCATTTAGAACTGCCATGTCGACCTGGCAAGTGTACCCACTTACCAGAACCCAAACATTCCCTTTTACTACATGTAAGACACCCCTAAGGTAGGCCTGAGGTAGCCCAATTAGCAGGGTGCAGTGTCGAGGAAAGGTAGGACATGGACTGGAGTGTTTTACATGTCCTGATAGTGAAATACCACTAATTTCTTTTTTCCCTATTGCAAGGACTATCTCTCACATAGGTTACCATTGTAGCTGCCTTCTAACCTCTTACAAGTGTAACTTCCCATTGGGAATAGATAAAGATTTGTAGTTTGGTGTCCCTGAACTAACAAGTTAAAAATACATCTTTTAGTGAAATTGGTTTTTATATTGCGTGTTTGAAAATGCCACTTATAGAAAGGGCTCTATTCTTGCGCTCTTTTACTGTCGCACTGCAAAAAGCGGGAACAACTCCCTCCATGGTATTATTTTCATCCAGGTATCTCCACAGTACTCTTTGTAATCAAAGTGTGTTTTTAAAAACGTCCTTATTGCTGTCTTTTGCTTGATATTCTTCACCACAACGGAGACAGTGGGATTCAATCTGTAATCTTTGTTAGACGTTTCTAATACATGCTGTGTGCCATTCTGGGCTTCATACAACAGTATGTACAAATTGATCTCCATACGAAATGAGCACAACGTGTAATGTCCCAATGCATTTCGAGCCCCGAAGGCTCTTCGTCAGGGGATTCTCCTTTGGCTCATCTCCGTAAACAAACTACATCCTCGGGCTTCCATATTTAAGAGTATGCGAGCGAAGAGGATATGGCACTTACTATTATGGAAGCACGAGGATGTAGTTTGTTTACGGAGATGAGCCAAAGGAGAATCCCCTGACGAAGAGCCTTCGAGGCTCGAAATGCATTGGGACATTACACGTTGTGCTCATTTCGTATGGAGATCAATTTGTACATACTGTTGTATGAAGCCCAGAATGGCACACAGCATTTATTAGAAACGTCTAACAAAGATTACAGATTGAATCCCACTGTCTCCGTTGTGGTGAAGAATATCAAGCAAAAGACAGCAATAAGGAAGTTTTAAAAACACGCTTTGATTACAAAGAGTACTGTGGAATACCTGGATGAAAATAATACCATGGAGGAGTTGTTCCCGCTTTTGCAGTGCGACAGTAAACGAGCGCAAGAATAGAGCTCGGTTTTTTTAATACAACAGTATTATTTGTGGTTTGGGGCGACCCACAATTACTGTTCGCACGCACTTTACATAGAAGTTTGCAAGTATGGTTTCGCACTAAGGGAAGGAGTGCATTTTCATCATGCCTTTTCTACTCAGAATTTCATCGCCTCAACGAGTCTTTGCACCCTATTGATTGAGCATTAGCATTGAAAAATTGGAGAACAATATAAGATTGAGTTTATCACCGCGGAGACAGCGCAAATATGAAGGCAACTGAAAAACTCTTGGACATTTAATCTGGACAGGTTTCACCGATTCATTGGGCAATTGGGAGTGTTTTTCATTTTGTTTTTTATGTACTGTTTTCACATAACCATGGTTTACCAGTAGCGAGTTGTAATGGAGCACAGCCACGAATTTTGGTTATAGTGATTCAAGGGCAATGCAAGAAAGCATTGTATGTCACTTTTTAACGTTATGCTTGGGGCTGGAAATCAGGTTTATTCACTTGGTATTTCAATTAAGTTGCGTGAAAAGTCGGGTTTTGTTGTTTTAGTGGGGTAGGGAAGTGCACCATGGGAGTTAGAGTTCTAGGGTGGAGCTTTTAGGAGTAGTTTTTTGATAACATCGGGTGTTGGGAAGGGCAAAGGCGTCACGTGGGGGTAGTTAATGAGCACGCTTGGTAGTTATTTAAGAGTATGCGAGCGAAGAGGATATGGCACTTACTATTATGGAAGCACGAGGATGTAGTTTGTTTACGGAGATGAGCCAAAGGAGGTAAGAACGTGGTAGGCGGTTGTATGCAAATAGTGAGGGGTAGCACAAAGACGTGAGAGAGGAATGAAAGTGGCTTTGAAGTGTGAGGAAGAGAGGGAATGTTATGAAATCGTACGGCAGTGAAGGTGAGTATGTGGTAGTTGGATTGATTAAATGTCTGTTTGCAATTAGTGAGTGTCAGTGTGCAGATTGATAGTGAGGGTTGAGGTGTAAGAGTGGGAGTGATAAGAAGGAAGGAGAGGGGTAATGGCGGAGAGTGTAGGGGAGGAAGTAGAGGAACGGGAAGGCTTATGAAAGGGAGTGAAGGGGAGCATGTAGTTTTGGATTGATTGGGTGGTGGTTTGCAATCAGTGAGTGTTTGCGTGCAGATTAATAGTGAGGGATAGGGTGAAAGAGTGGGTGTGTTACGAAGGAAGGAAGGAGTTAATGGAGGTGAGGGAAGGTGAAGAGGAGGAACGGGGAGGAGTTATGTAAGGTGAGAGGAGTTTTTATAGTAAGGGGCTCATATGGGTTTTTGGTATGATTGTGAAGTTCTTGGGGACACATATGTTTGGGCAATAGGGGTGTAGAGTAGGGAGTTGCACTCAGTGTCATGATTTTCACTAATGTGGATGAAAGGAGGGTGTATTAAGTAGATTGTGTGTTCATGAAATGTATTATCACATATATTTTTTTGACATTACATATGTCTTATTATGGATTGGTTAAGTCAAACTGTTCATTTTATGTGTTTTAGAATCCCCTGACGAAGAGCCTTCGGGGCTCGAAATGCATTGGGACATTACACGTTGTGCTCATTTCGTATGGAGATCAATTTGTACATACTGTTGTATGAAGCCCAGAATGGCACACAGCATGTATTAGAAACGTCTAACAAAGATTACAGATTGAATCCCACTGTCTCCGTTGTGGTGAAGAATATCAAGCAAAAGACAGCAATAAGGAAGTTTTTAAAAACACGCTTTGATTACAAAGAGTACTGTGGAATACCTGGATGAAAATAATACCATGGAGGGAGTTGTTCCCGCTTTTTGCAGTGCGACAGTAAAAGAGTGCAAGAATAGAGCTCGGTTTTTTTAATACAACAGTATTATTTGTGGTTTGGGGGGACCCACAATTACTGTTCGCACGCACTTTACATAGAAGTTTGCAAGTATGGTTTCGCACTAAGGGAAGGAGTGCATTCTCATCATGCCTTTTCTACTTTTAGAAAGGGGGCATTTTCTTGCTTTACAATTCTGTGACTCTTCCTGTCTGTGGAATCCACGTCTGAGGAAGGATGAAAGTTGGGCTGTTTGTGCATTCACTAGAAACAGTCACACAAAGGGAGTTGAGATGTGCCCTGCATATGCTGATGGCCCATCACCAGGCTGATAGGTCTTCCTGAGCTAGAGTGATGGAAGGAGTTGTCACTGACAAGTGAATAGGGCTGTGCCTGTCCTCACACAAAGAATTTGCCGCCCCCTGTAGTGTGTCTGGAGGCAGGTCAGAGTAAGGCAGGTCCTGTGAACTACAAAGACTTTCCTTTAAAGTTTGCCTACTTCAAAGGTAGAAACTGGTATAAGTACTGGAGCTGTGACACCATAACTTCAGAACACTTCTGGACTAAGAGGACATTCATCCAGGAAGAAGAGCTGGATGCCGTAGGAGGAACTGACATTCTGTAGGGTGTTTTTGTCCTGGGAGTGAAAGGACTGGACTTTGTTTTTTACATCCTGCTTTCCAAGGTTCTCCAAAGGCTTATGCATACTTGCCTCCTGTTAAGAAGTCTCAGGGCCATCAAAGACTTCATTTTCAGCCCCTGAAATAGTCTGCTGGGAGTTCTGATTTGACAAGGGGTGCCAATTCAGGTTTTGGGCAATTTGGAGGTGGTTTGGCTGCTAAGAACCCATAAAATCCATGCATTGACTCTCAACAGCTGTTTTTCCAAGGTAGCACCGCCGTGCGGTTTGAAATCCAGTGCATCATCGAAGTGCGGCCAAAGAATCAATGCAGTGCCTACTTGCGGCTGAAGGATTGCTGCAACCCGAGTCCCGAGCACCGTGTAATCGACTTCCATGGTGCACGCTTTGACTCCCACCAGGGCCCTGCTGTGTGGCTGAAGAAATCAGTTCATCAGCTGCTTCGGGCTGTTATATCAATGCACTGCCTGCTCCTCCACATCAACACAGCGTGTCTGGATTTTCAATGCATCGTACCTATGAGCCAAGTTCTTCATCGATGTGGCCCAGCAGTAAGGACCCAAGGCAGTGTATCCAGAGTTCGACACATCACCTCCCCTGAAAGTAAGGAACCAATGCATCACCTCCCCTGTGCTGCAATTAGAAACTGATGCATCACCTCCCTGGTAGTAATGAAGCAATGCAACACTTTGCTTTTACGGCACTTCACCTCCCCTGCGCCTGTTTTCGGCTTTGATTTGAGCCCATGCCAGGTATTTTGTGCTGAAAGAGACTCATCCATAGTTTCCTATGGACTGAAATTTTTGAACCTTTTAAATGTGATATCTTTACTTGTATATGCAGGATTTTTGGTGTTTTATTCCGATAAATATTGGTTGTTTTTATAAACTGGTGTGGTGTCCTTTCGTAGTGTTTTCACTGTTACTGTGTTTGTATGTAGAAATGCTTTACACATTGCCTCTGATATAAGTCTGACTGCTCGAGCCAAACTACCAAGGGGGTGAGCAGGGGCTATCTGAGCTGTATAATCACCCTACCCTGACTAGAGTGAGGGTCTCTACTTGGACAGGGTGCAAACCACTGTCTAACACTGTGTTTCTTAACACCCCAGTCCCCTGTGGATTTCGGCTCAAGCTCGAGGCCTCTTTTGCACTGTTAGTATTTCAACTTTAACCAAAGAAAACAACAAGTTGTGAAACTTATTTATCTTCCATGTATTGCAAAAGAGTTGATGGTCAGTAATTGTATTTCTAAACAAGGCAGGATTTGTGTGAATCTTTATGCGCTGCTTTAGTATTACAAGCTCCAACATGAATGTACCAGGTAAACAATCACATAAATATGTTGACGAGAATCGTAACTCATGGTATAAATAATTGGCCAAGCTAGATTTAATAAGTCAAATAGGAGGTAGAATCCAAGTGCTACAAAATACCATTTTGTGCAATCATTCCTATATTGTGTGTTATTCGCGCAATTTATCATGAATGTGAATGATTAACAAATCCATGCCCATGAACTACAAAGTGTGTCTTCATAAGATACTAAACGTGCCTAACTGCTGTTGTGTGTCATAACACTATAAGATAAAGCAAACTCAAGGAGATGATGGACGGAGCGATGAAACTTTTCAGACACTCACCCCCAGATCTGGGTTGAATGCATCATCATTCTTTAGCTCACTTCGCCACCCCAGTTAAGACACAGCTATATGCAAATCAGTCTTGACCCTGTGCCTCATGGGAACAGTCCAGACCGAACTGCCAAGCCATGTCTCCCTGGACCGGAAACAAGCATCCTGGGACCGGTTTCGGGGTAACACCCTTCATTAGCCAGGCTAGCTTGAATCCAGTGATAAAGTTCTATGTATGGGCAGTATACTACAGAACACTTGCTTTTTGAGAGCTGCTTTTCCTCAATCGTTTATTGCTCCATTACAGTTGTTTAATACCCAAAGTTAGATTATCCTTCTGCCAGTCAGTGCCTAAATTGAGCCGGTGGTTGCCGGTGTGGGGCACTAGCACTTATTTTTGAGGACCAGCACTTATTTTTACGCATCTGTTGTTTCAAGATGGCAAAGCAGGGAAAAAAGGGGAAAGATAGAGAAAGAGAAAAATGAGAACAACATCACAAAGGGAGAAAGCAGGATAGGCAAGAGTGAAATAAATGGGCAGGTATATGTGTGTCAGTGGAGTTAAGGTGCATCATGAGTTTTGAGACTACCAACTTTGGTATTTCACGCACCAACTTTTAATTGCACGGCCCACAGTCTTCTCATAAAAGTTGCATGTACCAGCACTCAGTATTTTACAAATTATGCGCTGCTACTAGTGCTCTCCTTAGGCTTTTCTGTGCATCACCATGTATCATCATCATGCAGCTGAAGTGAACGCCAATTGTGTTCGGTAGTCATACTTAATTACGCTGACTGAGCACCCATGTCTTATCATCTGTGTATGTTTATGTAAGCATACTTGCTAAGCAATTAGAAAACCAAAGCTTTTCTTCATCCTATAGTGATTTTGCCGACTGTAAGTCATGTCTGTTTCATCTACCAACATACACTCACTTTTATCTCACTTTTGCAGGTTCCATTTCATTTCTGCTTTCTCTCTTTCTCACTATTTCCTGTCTTTCTCTTCCTTCCTTGGGTTTTCACCTTTCTCTCTCGGCCAAAGCCCAATTAAAAATATTTTCCCTTTCACCAAAAAGAGAGTAGCTTTATGCCCCACCTCGTGCCACAGACTTAAATTAAGCACAGATGAGCACATTTCAGTGTTCGTTTGACAAAGGATCACATTTAGGACATTGACATATTACACAGAAACTACATGGTGATTTGGAAGGTTTTGGACAGTAATCTTTAGGACCCCACAGACCTTGATCCAGGCCCATGCTTCTGCTTACCTTGTCTTAATGGCAAAATGTGGAGTGGCTATGTCAGAATCCTGTTTCTGTCAGCAATTCTCCAGGATGAGTGACACAACCTGCATATGAAAGGTGGCACTTTTCACTGCTTAAGCAGGTAGAAGTGGATAGTTGATGAGGTAGATTATTCCACTGTATGGCAATATATTCGAAAACAACCTCACAAAATAACTGGAGTTAAACTGGGGTGTCACATGGCATAGAGGAAGG
The DNA here is from genome assembly GCA_963921515.1 of Calotriton arnoldi. Classification (NCBI taxonomy): domain Eukaryota; kingdom Metazoa; phylum Chordata; class Amphibia; order Caudata; family Salamandridae; genus Calotriton; species Calotriton arnoldi. Next base: position 177,817 of record CAWUFW010012943.1, read on the forward strand.
CCTATCATTGAATTATCCTAATACTTAAAATAGAAAAGGGACTGCAGTTTTTTTTAATTTAAAGATTTATAAAGCGCCCAGCTACCCAACAGGGTGTCCCGGCGCTGACAGCGGAACAAGCAAGATAGAAGCTCAGTTGGCATTAGGCCTGGCTAAAAAGAAAAGTCTTGAGCTTTTTACGCAAGGCAAAGAGGGATTGACAATTCCTGAGTTCTAGCGGAAGAGAGTTCCACAATTTTGGTCCCAGGAAGGAAAACGAACGGCCACCCATACGGGCCAGCCGTACTCTAGGGACTGAGAAAAGGAAATGATTGGCAGATCTTAGATTGCGAGAAGGTCGATAGGGCTTGACAAGATTGAGTATGTATGCGGGGGCCAGGCCGTGCTGAGCTCCAAACATGTAGCAGAGAGCCTTAAATTCGATACGCTTGCCAACCCTGAGCCAGTGGAGTTGATAGAGCAAAGGGGAGACAGAGGCGTGGCGAGGCAACCTAAAAAGTAGGCGGGCAGCTGCATTCTGAATGAGCTGGAGACGGCGTACAGAGGTCTTGTCCGCACCAAGATACAATACATTGCCATAATCAAGTCTGGAGATCACCAAAGCCTGCAGGACAGTCCTCTGAGCAGCAGGTGGAATTAGCCAAAGAATTTTCTTTAACCACTTGAGGACCGCAAAGCAGGCCGAGGTGACTCCCGAGACCTGAGCAGCAAGAGAGAGCTTGCTATCGATGGAAAATCCCAGGTTCTTAACCTTAGGAACCGGGGTGGGTAAAGGTCCCAGAGATACAGGCCAGTGGTTGGCTCTCCAAAGCTCAAGATTGTTCCCCAGGATGTTCACCTCCGTTTTAGAACCATTCAGCCTTAAAGCATTGCTGGACATCCACAAGGAGATGTTACGCAGACCAAGTTTAAGTGAAGAAGGATCTTGATGTTGAGCAGATGATAAAGAAAAAATAATCTGCGTATCGTCAGTGTATGAAAAGATGGTCAACCCAGATTTTGCAGCAATGTCTGCCAAAGGGCGAAGGTAAAGATTAAAAAGCAGAGGACTCAGGATCAAACCATGCGGAACTCCAGATGTCAAGGCAACGTGGTTAGATTTCGCGGTGTGAGAAAAGACTTGAAAGGAGCGATCCTCCAAAATAAAGATCAGCCACTGGAAGGCTACACCTACAATACCAGAGCTTACGAGGCGCTCCACCAGAATGGAATGGGAGACAGTATCAAAAGCAGCGCTGAAATCCAAAAGGATGAGCGCTGCTGCGCCCCCACAATCAAGCTGCAGCCTAAGGTCCCTCATGACCCCCAACAAAACTGATTCTGTACTGTGACCAGGACGAAAGCTAGACTGAGACGGATGAAATAGCTTATGTTTCATCACATGTGCAGAGAGTTGAGAGTTAATGTGCTTTTCCAATTTTTGGGAAAAGGTGGAGAGAAGAGATGTAGGCCTGTAGTTAGACCAGCAGAGGGGATATAAACCAGTCTTTTTCAACAGTGGAAGCACCAGAGTGTGCTTCCAACTGCGAGGCAACTAGCCCAGATTTAGGGAGGAATTAAGAAGCTGAGCAATCACCTCAAGGACAGGCTCATCCAGGCATCTGAGCTTGGAAGGAGGGAGAGGATCAAGTGGGGAGCCAGACTTGATGTTTCCAAGTAGATTTCTCAAAGGAATTAAATCAATTGGGAGCCAAGCCTTAACTTGACAAGATTCATCAGATGCAAAATCAGGGGGAACAGTCCCTGGTCAGAAAGTTGAGTAGTGGGAAAGATGAAGTTGTGATGAGAAGAGGAATCTAACTCAAGCTCATGATGAATAGACACAACTTTATTATGAAAAAACTGCGCGAGTTCATTGCAATGGTGTCATGGAAGGGAGGGGGATGGCAAGAACGTATTGGATGCAGAAAGTTCCGACACAACTTTAAATAGGGTTTTCTGACGATTTTGGGTGGACGTAATTTTATCCGTATAGAAGGAGGCACGAGCAGATCTGCAAAGAGCATGATATTTTTTTTTGGGCCTCCAGATAAGTGGCTTTGGCCTCTGGCGCATAATGCTTTCTCCACAGTCTCTCCAAAACTTTACATTGTTTTTTTCCAGCTCTAAGGGAGTCAGTAAACCATGGAGCGGGGGGAAGCACTCTAGATTGGGATTTAGTAGAAAGGGGAAGAATGGAATGGATAGCCGCAGACAACCAGTGATTCACAAGTAGCAGGTCTGAGTCCAGTTGAGATTAAATGGAAGGAACAGTCTGCCGAAGTAACTCATTAAGTGCCTTCCTATCAAGTAGAGACCAGTTCCGAGCTTTCTTTGGCAAGGCAGGAGGTCGAGGCGAATGAGCCAAGGAGAAATCAATAAAGAAAGGAATGGCAAGGTGATCAGACCAGCCTAGCAGGATAGGAGGAGCAGTGGACACAGTGGGAAGATTCGAAAAGATAGGGTCCAATAGATGACCTGCTACATGGGTAGGTGAGGAATTGATGAGTGAAAGATTCAGGGTCAACAGATTGTCCAAAAGAGTTCGAGCAGATTTATTACTAGAATCATCAAAATGAAAATTCAAGTCCCCAAGCACAGAAAAATTTGCAGCACGAAGAACAAGAGGGGCAAGTTATTCGGTCAACAGGGAACCCCAGTTGTTGGACAGGCCAGAGGGACGGTAAATGAGGGCACCAGAAAAGGTAAGATTAGGGGAGAATGGGATAGAGTAAAGTAGGGCTTCACAGTTGGGAATCGTGAGTGCCTCAATTTTGCAGTTATAGATTTTTTTTTAAATGATGGCAATTCCTCCACCATTTTTCAGAGGTCTATTTATACCTAATAGAGCAAAATTCTGTGGTAGTGCCGCAATCACATCTGGTATGGACCCGTCGTGGAGTCAGGTCTCGGTTAAAAAAAACACATCCGGATCCATGTCAACTATGATGTGAAATAGGTGCAACTGGTGTTTGGGAAGGGAGCGACAATTGAGACCAAAACAGCGGAAAACCTTAGATGAATGTGAGCCAGAATTGTCAACTCTGGAAAGGTGGGAAGTCTCTCCTCCAAAAGAAGGGTGGGGGCTAGGCCGGGAATAAGTGGGAAAGATATTATCAAATAAACAGTGAGAGCAGAACCTGATGCTGGCATCAGGGGCAAGAACCTGACAAACATCATTTGTGGTGGGTTTAAAACTCCTAAGATCTTGAGAGGAGTAAGTGAGTCGAGGCTGCAAGCATAAACGAGCAGGGGTTCTGGCCCCTAGCCCTGGCCGGACGTGGACAGGCACAGACGGGCTTGCCTTAGGCATGCCCGCCACGGCATGGGTTTAAATAGGAAAAACCCAGAAATGCCGTGAGACGCGAGCCTGGCTGGTTCGGGAAGGCCCTCTGTCCAATCGGCACACAGCCGCGGCGGAACGGGGCGGAACCAGGAAGGAAGAGAAATTCCCCAGCGTGAGGAGGTGAGAGCCCCTCAAGTAAAAATACTAAAGTAAACGGTAATTAGCCACCAGTTAAAAAGTTCAAAAGCGAACGTCATAAAATCAAACACTGGGATAGCGTACAGCAACAGCGCAACTGACCTCACTCATGTTATTGGATGCAAAATCCTTTAGGCAAAATACAGGAACTAAGAAGCTGCTTGGTTGTTATCCAGAGTTCTAGACTGACCAGTAGAATGTTTCAAATGCGCTCTTCTTACATAATTGAAAATATTTAGCAATCATATTTTATAGAACACAAAGAGAAAAATGAATAGCTATTTTGTGGCTAACAGTCTTGAAAAGTAAAAGTGTTTTTGAGGCATGCAAAATACATATGGAATTGTGGCAGAAGTTATACAGAAAGAGTTTGTGAGAAACATATATTTATGGGACTGGTCTCAGAAGAAAGAGAGGGAGGGTTATTTATTTATAAAGCATGAAAAGCAAGTGTGGATGAAACTTTTTCTAGCCGACGCGTCAAGAATTCTATTAAAGACACGGAGGCGAGGATTATGCTTCTCATTTCTTTACTACTAATTTCAGCAGCCAATCTCAATAAAGTAAAACACAAACTACATTAGCCATGTTTCCCTGTACCTCCCATGTCACATGCTCCAATCATATATGAGCTACCCATATAACTGTAGAAGTCACCATTTTGTGTCCTCTTTCTTTGTTAGATAAGTCCATAAGAACAGAGGGCCTCATTTATGAAAAGTGACGCATCGCTGCGTGAAAACAGCGATGCGTCACTTTTCATTGCGCCCTCCTTGCGACATGCTGGATGCGTCATATTTACAGTATGACGCATCATGGCGCAAGGAGTTACAGATACGTCAGTATTTCTGACGTTACTGTAGGCGCGAAAATAACGCATTGCTGGAGTGTGTCACAAAAGTGACGCAACTCCAGCAATGGGTCATTACACATGGGCAAGTCCCATGTTAAGTTTGCCTGCGTCAGTCTTACGCCTGCCATGAGGCAGGCGTAAGATATTGACGCATTTGTGTCCTAGAAGTGGCGCAGTGAAATCTTATAGATTTCACTGCGTCACTTCTACGACCCTTTCTTGCATCAGAACGCCCCCTGCATACATTATACCTGGCGCAGGTATAATGTGGCGCAGGGGTTTACAAAGTGATGCATCTACCTAGATGCGTCACTTTGTAAATATGGTGCAACAAGGCGCATTTTTTACACTGCTGGTGCGTCACAAAAGTGACGCACCGGCGGTGCAAAAGTGACGCAAGGGCTCATAAATAAGCCCCAGAATATTCCAAAGGGAAACAGGGTAAAAGTCACCAAAGATTCATACAGCCCAAACGTGGACTTAAAACTTCCAGTTGATCCAATCACCAACCACAGCCCGCGACTGAACTCTGCAATGGGATTAAAATTGCAGCGAGTCAACACGCCATATATAACTCCTCTCAAGGGAAAGAATTCCAAAGCAGAGTGCACCTCACAGCTGTTCTGGTCATTTGCTGAAATAGAGAGAGATCCCCAAAGTAAAATCTGGCATCATAAATATAAAGCATAGACTTTTGCCAAAAATCATCGGGTGGGAGAAATAAGACAGAAACAACTCCATTTTTTTCAACATTAGTTATAACAATACAATTTTAACAACTGAATTATAGCTTCAAAGACAATTGCATCTAAAGTGTGGGATAATCCTCGCCTCCGTGTACTTAATAGAATTGAAAATTCTTGATGCGGCAGATAGAAACATTTTCATTTTAAGTCAGGACCGGAGGCTCCGATTATGCTAGTTTAAAGTCGTGTTACCACCACAGATGCCACATCTACAATAGGTTTATAATAGTATTTCTTATATGTAGACTCAGAGATCCAGTTTAACGCACTCATGATGTCTTCTACACGAGAGCCGAGAGCATACGATTTGGATGCCATGGCTCCTCTGGCAGAATGCGCCACAAAAGACAGAAATGTTGACGCCTGCTTCTGCCAGTAGTCATTTCATCCACCTGGCTAAGGTTGCTGCAGACACTGGTTTGTAGAGTTTTTGTAAGGCAATGAGTAGTTGTCCTCCAGCCTCCTATCTCATATCACAAGTAGCAATTTCATAATCCTATAAGCATTGCACCACACATAATTTACTACTGTTTGGTAAACTTGAATAGGTTACTGTTAGACCTGGCATTTCTTGGCGTGATTACCCCTGACTTTTTGCCTCTACATCCTCTATTTTTGATGCTGTGAAGGATCACGTGTTATTGGCTTTTGGCCCTTTGCCACTGCTGATCAGTGTCAAAGTGCAAGTGCTCCCTGTGTAAAGTGTAAGGATAATTGGTTGTCCATGATTGGTATGTTTGCCTTACTAGTAAGGTCCCTGGTAAAGTGCACTATGTGTGCCAGGGCTAGCAATGCAAATGCTACTAGTGGGCCTGCAGCACTAATTGTGCCACCCACACCAGTAGCCTTTAAAAAGAGAACTCAGGCCTGCCACTGCAGTGCCTGCAAGCAGTTTGTTAAATTGCCATGTTGTCCTGGCAAGTGCACCCACTTGCCAGGCCTTACCCTTTTATGCACATCAGACGCCCCTATGGTAGGTCCAGGGTACCCCCTGGGCAGGGTGCAGTGTATGTGGAAGGTAGGACATGTACTAAGGTGTGTACCATGTCCTAACAGTGAAATACTCTCCATTTCGTTTTTCACTGTTGCAAGGCCATCTTGCCCATAGGATAGCATGGGGAAGGCTGTGTAATATTTCTCTGGCTATAGGGTTTTTTAAAGGAAGAATGGCGCTCTGTCGTGTAAGCGTGCAGTGTATTATGATATCGAGTAAGTACGGTGTAACACCCCTAGTTGTGTGTAGGAATGATCCTACACAGAGCTTCAAAACAAAGGTCCTGGGCACACGTCAAGTGATTAAATGATTAAATGAGTACATTCAATAGAGTACATTTGAAGAAATGTCCAAGTAGTCCAGTTGGAAAGATTCTTTGTCTTTAATCTTTGTTATAGCGAAAAAAGGGGGGAACCAGCCAACACGTGTTTCGTCTTGGGGGAAATAGTCCCGCGACTTCTTCAGGGCTGTAATACGAGATGTGTAGTTTTTATAATCGCTCTGCCAGTGATAATTCAAAGAAGAAAGTAAAAACTAGGTTGAGTCTTTGGGTGTAAGATGCGTAGAATAATCGAATGATATCAAGTGGTGAAGATCCTAAGTCTGCCCGTGCCGTGGGTGATGAGGAGGGTAAGTAGACCGCTCACCAGGTTAGATCTCAAGCGGGTGCGCTGAGTCTCCCACGGCAACGGTGTCGTATTCTGTTCCAGAGAGGTAGATCTGGTCATCTGAAGCAAGAGGAGGCCAAAATGATGAAAATCAGCCGCCTGGGAGCCGACCTACGCCTCCCAGAAGGTAGGCGACCTGTGACCTCCCTGGGGACCAACGACGAAGCGCGTGGGGCTCCGCCGCCAGTCCTAGATGTGCCCCGGGGTGGGTCAGGTCCCGGGGGCTTCCCCACAAGAAGGGGAAGTCAGGGAGCGCCGTCGCACTCCTCGTGAAATTATTCCAAAGCGGGGTGCCAGGAGCCTACCCTGGCCCCCCGAAGACACTGGTGGGGGCCCGGGACCCCCAACCCCGGGCCCCGGTGATGGTGGTGAGAAGGAGGGGGGCGTGCCATTGCGCGTTCCCCCTCACGGGCGAAGTCAACCTGGGGAGCACTGTCGCGATCCCCGTGAAGTGGTCCAGGGGCCCGGGACCTCATCTCCAGGCCCCAACACGAGAAGAAAAGCCGGGGAGCGCTGTTGCGCTCTCCGTGAAGATGTCTGGGGGCCCGGGACCCCATCTCCGGGCCCCAAAGTGATGGCGGAGGCTGGGGGAGTGCCGTCGCACTCCCCCGAAGACCCGCCAGGCTGGGGAAAGCCTTGTGTCTGCCCGTCGGAGCGGGCAGACCAGAAGAGCAGCGCTGGCTCCCGCGGCCGCACACAAGGGTGCAGGCCGGACCGGGAGCCAGCCAGAGAGGTGTGAGGGGCCTGGGTGGGACCGGGCCCTGAAAAACAGCCGGAGCAGCTGGGGGTGGACTCCCCGAGCTGCAGGACTCACCTGGGGGTCCGGGTGGACCGGACCCTCCCACGAGGCCAGGACGCGGCATGAGGCCGCCGGCAGGGCAGCGCGGCTCTCCCCTAAGCAGCAGGAGAGCCGCTGCTCTAATAGGCATGGGCCAGGAGAAATGCGCCTCATAATGCCCTGCAGAGCCCAAGAAGGCCTGCAAAAGAAACTGGCTTGTTGGTGGCATGTGGTTGCCCCAGGAGGATGGGGTCACTGCCAAATGAGTGAAAAGGTGCAGGGGGAGCTGCAGCAGCAACGCAGCCTCCCCCAGCACGAAGAGGAGAAGTCCCTCCCTAAGTCTCTGAGGGACTTAGAAGAAACAACCCCTCAAGGGCTCAGCCACCAATCAACCTTCCCTTGGGCTGGAACTTTTGTTCTACAGCTGAGGGGGTGCCTGAAGGATTGCCTCAATGTGTGGAAGGCTGTGCTGGGGATGTCTGGAGAAGGGCATCCCCTGGAGGTGAAGAGGTGCAATTGCACGAGAAGTGCTTTTACCCAGGTTATTTTTTTTAGCAGGACTGAAAGTCACATGTGTAATGTGAAGTACCTTTGTAAGGTGAATTCATAAGCAAAGTGGGGTTATGTTGCCAGACCTTCCTGCTAGGGTGTCTAGCTGTATATGCTTAATCCTGTGATTTCAACTGTGATGCCTTTTATGGGCTGTGATTGCAATGCATTACAACTGTTACCAGATATGATAAGTACCTAATTTAAAGTGATGCCCAAACATGTATTCTTGCTGGTGCGTTAGGTGAAGAACAACCCAGACTGTTAGCCCCTAAGATGTAGAGGTGTATGCTGTATGTTCAGTACTAGATGCTCAGTCAGGGTTATGTGTCACCAGGGCTGGTGTACCTATTTTTAATGCTTGTTGAGATGATGGGGTGGGGCGCCACTGGGATGGTGCCAGTTGGCAAGGCCCTCGCTCCAGGTTGTGTCAACCCACTGCATTAGGGGGCAAGATGATGTGCATACATGGGAGTGATGGTACTAGACCCCACCCCTCTGCGGGAGGGGTGGAAATGTTATGCAATGTCACAAAGTAATTCCAACAGCTTATGTATATTTGTAAATTGGTGCATAGTATTGAGTAGTGTGTGTGTTTAATAAATGTACTCTTCCTTTTATAAAGCAAAGTACAGACTGGACAATCAATTATTGAGTGTTATTTCTGCGTACTGGTAAATGGCGATTACTAGCCCACACCACCTCCCTTGAGTAAGCCTTAGACTGCTTCGCAACGCTACCCTCTGAGAGTCAAGCGCTACAATGGGGTGTTTGGTTCCCAGTGAAGGAGAAATGTGGCATGCTATTTGTGCAGGCCTCGCAGATACTGCCTCGTTTTCCAACAGGTATGCTAAACCGGAAGATGCTAGTTCTGATAGAAAGTTTATTACCATGCAATGTTGTGCCCCCACGGGATCAACACTCCATGTGTTGCACCAAGCACACCATCTCATCCGAGCTAAAGAATATCTTTTATGGGTGTTATCTGGCCAGGCCTGCCTGATGAACGATGCAGCTTGTTGCGAAATGCCTTGGGTATGCCATCTTTCCCTGAAACCATCCAAGCCATCATCTTGAGTTGACCTGCTAGATTCAATGGGTGAGGAATACCTTCCGGGTCTAGGAGGAGATCCGGCTGAACGTGGAGTAGAACTGGAGGCGTACTCGCTAGAGTTAGGGCTACTGGGAACCAAGGTTGCGCTTTAGAGTAAGGTGTCACCAGAATGATTTCTGCTCCTTGTCGTCTGATCTGTGACAGGACATGGGGAATCTTTAGGAATGGGGGAAAGGCATAGCCTCTGAACTGAGCCCAGTCCTGGATAAATGCATCTGTCGCCTGGGCATCCGGATCTGGACGCAAGCTCAAAAAATGTGTCAGTTGCCGATTGAGTCATGATGCGAACAGATCTATTTTGCACGGGCCCCACAATCTGTTCAGAGCTTGGAAAACTGAGTGATTCAGTTTCCAGTCGCTGAAATCTCGTGTCTAAAGTTCCAGTTGGCTATGGTGTTCCTCTTGCGTGGTAGCTACTCCACTGTGAGGGAGATGCAATGATCAAGGCAGAAGTGACAGAAGTCCTTGGCAATCTCTGCTAGTAGACGGGACTTCGTCCTCCCGAGGATGTTGACATAGCGGACTGCTGAGATGTTGTCCATTCTCTGTAAGATACAATAGTCCGTCTTTATCGGGGAGAGACTCCTGATAGCGAAAGAGCCCGCCAGGAGTTCCAGGCAATTTATGTGGAGCCTGAGCTCCGCCTCCGACCACCGACCCCCTGACGACATCGTACAGCACCTCACTCCCTAACCCAACCGGCTGGCATCCAATTTGATGCCTATTTCTGGCGAGGTGCCGAAAATGTCTTGACCATTCCAGGATTCCATGTGGTCCAACCACCATGTTATCTCTGTCCTGGCTTTGCCCATCAGTTGGACTTGTTCTGTGTAAGATAGACCCTTCCATAACTGTTGGATTTTTAATCTCTGAAGGGCTCTATAATGGAGGGGGCCTGGAAATATGGTTTGTATCGATGAGGCCAGGAGTCTCACAATTCTGGCAATCTACCTCAATGATACAGTCTGTTTGCACAACGCAGACCTCAATTCCCTTTTGATATTGTGAATCTTTTGGGTTGGAAGGAGCAATTGTGCTCGGACTGATTCTATCTGGAAACCCAGAAATGCCATTTGCTGGACTGGCGACAGGACTGACTTCTGGGAGTTGATCTAGAATCCCAGACTCTGAAGAAGTTGTATAGTCCATGATAGATGAGTCCTGAGTGTCTGAAGGTCCTGGGCCATCAACAGGATGTTGTCTAGTCAATTAGACATACTTCTCAAGCCCTCAGTGCTTCTACGACTGGTCTTATTAATTTAGTGAAACACCATGGGACCAATGAGATACCGAATGGAAGGGATTTGAATTCCATGCACTGTCCTCATCATATGAACTGTAGAAACCATCTGTGAGGTGGGAATATGGGGATGGAGAGGTAGGCATCCTTCAGGACCAGATGGACCATCCAGTCACCTTCCTGTAGAATATCTCTTAGCAAGAGAATTTCTTCCATTTTGAAATGTCTGTACATTATCCAGACATTGACATCTTTGAGGTTTAGAACTAGTAGTGACCTCCGCCCTTCTTTTTGAACAGAAAGATGGGGCTCATGAACCCTTTGGGGTGTGGAGTTGTCAGGCATATTGCCCCTTTGGCTAGGAGAGTTTGAATATAAAAACGTGTTGTGTTTGGGAAAAATACATTTGTCTTGGGGGGACAGACTGAGTTGGAGATTCGTAAAATTCCAGTTTGAAGCCCTGAATGGTCTCCAGTACACATGGGTCATATGCATTTCCAATTGTCGTGAATAACGACAATCTTCCTCCCAATATCACTTCCGAGAAGGGAATAACTCATAACAGTATATCCTGTGTCCTGGATTGCATTCTATTGTCTGTGTCTGGATCTGCGGCAGAATCTGGGGCGGCCACCTCTGGGTTGAGTGCGATAAAAGGTGGGATCTGGTTTGTCTCCATACCAACTACCTTTGCCGCAGGCATATTAGCCTTGTTGAGAGCTTTGGTGGGTTCCACAGCCCGGCGCACCCTTCATGGCACCCGGCCCTGACAAAAAGGCCTCTCCAGAATACTCTTTTTAGCGACATTTGGGCCTTGTATATAGTCGAGTAGGTGGCACAAAATCTGGACAGTTCCTTAATGAAGGAGCCCCCGAATAATAGGCTGTCAGCCATTGGGCTGGCTTCCAAATTGGATATATCATTGAGTTTAGGATCTAATCTCATCAAGATAGATCTCCGGTGCTCTGTAGAGATGGTGCAGTTGGTGTTCCCTAACATGCAGACTGCTTGCTGAGCCCAGCCAATCAGATTGTCAGTATTTACTGGGGAGTTGGACTCTTTGGCTTAGTATGCTAAGTCTAAGATCTTAGTCAAGGTTCCTGTCAGGTCAAGCAGTTTATCTTGGCACATCCAACATGAGCGATCCGGGCCCTTTTTCGGATCCCTTGCGTATTTTTTCATAAAAGTGACCATGATGGGATCTACCTCTGGCGTGTCTGCAACCTTACCCACCAGGTCTGGGTGGGGGCATTCCATGCGGAGGCGTGCACATACCTCTTTATCAAAGCTCTGCCATAGACGGGTTTGAAGGTGTTCCGCGACCTCTGGAGGGGAACCCAATTGGAGTCCGTGGGGTGAATTATTTCGGTGGGCTCGAATTGGAGCACCCGAAGGGTATGGACTGGAGCCCATTTCTTCTTACTGAGTCTTGCCTTCTCACCCTCATCACTGTCCTCAGTGTGGGAAGAGCAGTCTGAGTCTAGGGCCTCTGCATGCTGTGAGCTGTGAGACTGAGAGGACTCTCCCTGTGGGTTGGCACTATAATCATGTTCAGTCTCTCTCTTGCGCCTTAGCTTTTCAAAAGCCTCTCCATGTACCTCTGGCTGTGATTTACTCTTGACTTTGCCCTTTTTTGATGGGCCCACCTCATTGTTGAGTTAAAAGAAATGTTCCCTTTGGATGGGACCTATATTCAACCAATCACTCTCAACAGTCTGCCATGCTTATATACCACACATACAGTACTCACCAATGATTAAGGCACTTATAAGTCAACTGCTTATTTTAGTCAAAATATAGATATATTTTAATCAGTGTAAAAAAGTTTTCTCCAAGTTTATATGACACACACAATTTTTTTGATCACATCGTTAAAAACATTTAAATTCAAATACATTGAAAATACAATAATCTAAAAACACAACTCAAAAGGAGACTATAAAAAGACAATCCACTATGTCTTTAGCATGTTAATTTGGCTATGTACATAGACAGCATAGAGCATGGATCTAAATTCCTTGTCTGTAACTTGATGCTGACTCTTCCAAATTTAACACAACTTCTATTGTGGGCGTCGACGCGTTTCAGTGGCACATTCGCAATAGGACCACCTTCTTCAGGAAATTAACTTTTTTCTCCTTTTATTAAAAAGTGATCATATGTCAACCTTGTATCAAACCGGTGCTACTGCACTCAGTTCTAAGGTTTTCAAATCACTGCAACTGATGGTTGAGGTTGGATAATGATTTTCATAAAATCTCTATATCTTCAATCTGAAAGAGGTTAACTCGGGTAGTTCAATATGCCTCCAAGGTCATGAACCCTTAAGTTAGTGAATCCAAGACCTCACTCCAAAATAATTAGGTCTGTTTAAAACCGAAACTGCCCTTAATCGCGTTTCGTCTTCCAATCACGGGTAATAATGTTTTCCCGGCATTCCTAACAATAGGGTAATTTGTTCGTGGCTTTTAATTCCAACGAAACTCCGTCCCCTAAAGTTTTTCTTCCGCCAGGATCCGTGCCTTAATCATTGGTGAGTACTGTATGTGTGGTATATAAGCATGGCAGACTGTTGAGAGTGATTAGTTGAATATAGGTCCCATCCAAGGGGAATATTTCTTTTAACTTGATAGTTACTGGGTGCTCCATCCCTTTGGACAAAAGAGCCCCCTATCCTTAATTTCAAGGTTTTTGTGTACCACCTCATTGTTGGCCGGAAGAAGTTGGGGTTGCCAGCCTTGTTGGCATGCAAACTCACACAGCTACACCGTGAAGGGACCTTGCCCCTGTACCAGGGCCTTATTCACAAATTGCTGTACACTGCAGTCCAGTGCATCCACCAAATCAAGCTCTAGCTGGTCATCACCTTCTTCATGGTAGTTGTTTGCCTCCGCCTTATAGGGCTCCCATTGTGCCATTTCTCCACATGCACACTCAATTTACTGGGAGCTGAGAGAGTAAGGGGGGAGTGGAACTAACCCTGCAAGGTCAAGCATTGTGCCTTAATTTAAATGTGGAGGGAGCTGCCTGGGCCAAAAAACCCACTCTAGGCAAAGCCTATGCAAATGTATACAACCCTGCACACACTTGTGAGACAGGGCGTAGGGGAGCATTCACCCCTGCCACCACATACAGAGCCGGGTCACGTTATGTGTAGAAAAAGCCAGCAAACGCTCTGATCAATATCCCTGAGCGTCGCGTTCAATTTCTTCACATGCGCGTTGTGTGGTCCTTGTTCGCAAGTAAAAGAGGATTGCGCACATCAGCGAGATGTGTGCTGTCCGCTCCCCGCTCCACTGAGGCAGCAAGCAGCATCAGAGTCCGGTCGCTGTAAGTGTTCAGAAAATGAAGACGGAGTCCCAGCGCTGTAGCGCATGCAGTGGGTGATTGGTCATCTTACCACTCCTGCCCTCATAGAACCGCAACTCGTATAAAGCATGACATTCACAGCAAATAGTGGTATGAAATACCTATAATTATGGCATAACAAGCATATAGAAAAGAAACATTCTAAGCAATAGAGATATGAGATATCTATAATTACGTCAGTACAAGCATAAAGAATTAAACTGCACTTATCTGGCTGTTAAGCAGCAAAGAAAGAGGACACAAAATGGTGACTTCTACAGTTATATGGGTAGCTCATATATAATTGGAGCATGTGACATGGGAGGTACAGGAAAACATGGGTAATGTAGTAAAGAAATGAGAAGCATAATCAGAGCCTCCGGTCATGACATAGAATTTGTGGCATGTAAAAACAAAATGACATAGAAAGAAAAGAGAGGTAGGCATAATCCATGATGAAATGGCTTTGGGCCAAATAAGTTCATCAGTCCAATAGATGGTACAGTGGATGCTCACAGTGAGTATGAGTGTTTTTTGACAAGGGTTCAAACACCAGCTGGGGAAATTCGATTTTTCTATTTTTTTCTATTTTTCTTCTATTTTACCCAAATGAAAGATGCCCTATTGTAAATCACCCCTAGCAGTGTTTGGGAGATTTGTGGCCTTTTTAGTCAAGCCAGTGCATGTCAGACATTGGTGAAATGCTGTGGCACGTGGAAGGGGGGCAAGGTTTTCTATGAAAGAAATCCCTTAATTTGTGGAATGAGACTTTGGGAATGGTTGTGTAAGAAAAAGAAATGCATGGGGCAAGTGCCAGAGTGAAAGAAAGGAAGGGCTATTTGTGTTTAAAATATGAAAATCAAGAGTGGATGTGTTTCATGTAAAAGCAAAACAGCATGGAAATAAAAGTAGGACAGCACCCGTTTTCTATGACAAAAATACTTTTGGGGAAGGATTTTAAAAGCAGAGCACATGGTATAGTGGTAGATAACAGCAGCTATGTGTACTTTTTGGCAAGGGTTCAAACCCCACCTGGGGAAATATATTTTAATATTTTTTTTAATTATTATTTATTTATTTATTTTAGTAGAGTGAAAGATAGTCCTTTGGAAATCGTTAACTGACATTATCTCCAGTTAATCATGAAAGAGAATGTAAAAAATCTGTGGCACATGTCACATGAGCTGTGGCATATGCCACATGACAGAGTGACACGTGTCACATGCCAGGAATGGGCTCCAACCCTTACTGGCTGCGTGGGCCCTCCCTTCTCCAGCCAGGAACCAGGTGAGCAACTAGTAAAGTGCTCTGTGCGCTGAGCCTGGGGCAGGGACAGTGGGGAAAGTGCTCTGTGCAGTCTGGCGCACAGGCAGTGAAACAGAAGAATGCGCGACCCCAATGTGGGAAGTTCCGGGGACCTGCAGTTACACTATCTCAGCCAAGGAATTAAAAGTCCAGTTTAGATCATATAGGCTGAATAAGCTTTTAACTTTATCATCACTGGGCAATCTAACAGGCTCCTTTTTAATGATAAAGGATATTTATAGTACAGAACCTTTTTCTAGATGATATTGAGCCGATCCTGGCAAGGAAACTCTACATGCAATTTTGTTATGGCACTTTGCCATTATGCACCTTCACTTCAAGATGGGCAAAGTCAACACATCCTGCTGCAATGGGATGTCCAACCTGCGGACATAATAGGGAAACCGTAGCCCACATGCTGTTCTTTTGCCCAGCTTAGAGTAGGGCGAGGGCTAGGTGGATCATCCCTGTATGCTGACACTTAGGAGTTACTAGACACTTGGAGGTGTGTAGAATTATGCATGCTGATTTGAAGGCCCCTATGGTGTTTGCTCTCTCTAGATTTTTATTGAGTATGTGATATGCCAGGAACAAATATGAAGTCCATTGCTCTGCTCATAAATCTTTGATATGAATGATTTTAAAGTTCTTAGTATATGTATTAAGAACTAGAGCATTTGTTTTTAATCACTTATTATTCATATTTAATTTTAAGATTATATTGTCTTTTTAAAACTTTTATTAGCTATATTTAATGTTTTTATATTGTATTAAAATTGTTTGTCTCTTTTATGGTATTTTACCGAAATTAACAGTATTGAACTGAACTGCTTGTTAGATGTATCAGATAAAAGAGTAACAAGGATAATGTTGAGAATAATTGGAAGTGAAAATGTTTCAATTCTGAAAGTATGAGACTGTGAATTGAACACTACTCAGATCTGCGTAAAGGGTAGTGGTCTTCAGTGTGTCACTATCACTCCCATTCCCCCTTGACACCACTTTCCTCTGCAGTCTCTCACTCTTCCAGACACTTATAATCTTTTTCTTGCTCATCTTTCTGAAATTCTCCATCTGCTTATCTCCTTCCTCTTCCTCACTGTCTTGTCACTCTGTCGTTCTTTATATACTTCCATGTGTCACCTCCCATTCACCATACCGTCTCTCTCTCTCTCACCTGTAAACACAGCATTTTCTTCTCCTTTGGTGCTGTCAAGATTTCATTGCTGTATATACTTTCTCAGGGCTTTACGTGGGATGAAAAAGGTGAGTGTCTGTGTCCTGTCCCCACACAAAGAGGTGCATACCCCCCTCTAATGAATCTGAAGCCAAGGCAGGAAGGGAGTTACTCTGTGCACTTCAAATGCTGTCTTTAAAGTCTCCCCCACTTCAAAGGCCCAACTGGGTATAAGTACTGGACCTCTGCCACCACCACTTCAGTACACTTCTGGACCTGTGAAGACTCTGCCAGGAAGAAGGACTGCTGTGCTGCTGAAAGGACTGCGGCTCTGCTGGGTGTAGGAAGGTGGAATCTGACTATATGGTTGCCCCCACTTTTTTTATGGTGTTTTGCTGGTTTATGACTTAGTTGGACTGGGATCCTGCTATTCAGGGCCCCAGTCTATCTGCTTTCTCTGTAAAAAGGTTTCCAGGTGCCTTAGGCACATCTCTGATTGGAATCTGGAGTGCCCTTATAAGTCCCTAGTATATGGTATACTATGTACCAAGGGCATAGGTACCTCAGAGGCCTACCAGGGGCTGCAGCATGTATTGTGCCACCCCTGGAAGGCCATCCAAACTGACACCACAGGTCTGCTACTGCAGCCTGGGTAAGGTGGTGCATGCACCCCTTACTGTGATATAGGTTACCTATATCACTACATACATACACACATATAAACCTATAAGTCACTCCTATAGCAGGCCTTATCAATCCTGAAGGCAGAGTGCGTGGTTCCTATGTGAGGGGTGCCCCTGCATGAGCAGGGCCCCTCTGCAGCGTTCGGAGACCCTTCTCTGATGCTGTTTGTAGTGCAGCCTGACCATATACTCTTAAGCGCATTATAACCTCGCGTTAAATGCTAACTTTGGAATGGCTGCACCTAAACATGTCGTGTTTGGTGTCAAACATCTTGGAATACTACCCCCCGCCAATTCTGGCAGCGGGGGTAGCATTCCACCCTTCTAGAGGGAGAGACATGTTAACCCTGGCCTGGCCGGTAACTTCTTTCTAAAGCCTGGCATCACAAAATGGATGCTACTGCCACAGACACAAGTCTGGCCTCCTGCTGCTGGACGAAACTCCGGCAGGGGAGGCCTGGACAATAGGTTTCCTGTCCCAGGGAGGTGTGACCACCTCCCCAGACAGGATAATGTGTATTGGGGCTGGGCGGGAGCACTTTCTGGTGCTTTGAAGTCCTGCACTGGGGGCACACTTGGTGTCCCTGTGCATACCCCAGTTCAAACCGGATCAGGGGCTTGCAGCCCCTGCTTTGGCGCGAACTGGACAAAGGGAAAGGGGTGTAGCCACCCCTCTGCCCTGACCCACCCATAGGTGGGGCCACAGAGTAGTCCAACCCCTAAACTTAGTATAAGTATAGGAACCCAGTCCTTAGGACTTTAGATTATCCCTGGACGAAACTCTGAAACAGAATCCTGGACCTTCGACGCTCTACTCACGATTAGAGGACAGAAGAATCTCCCTTGGGGTCAAGGAGTGACTCCCCTGCTTGGCAGGCACCAAAGAAGCATCTGTCCGGTTCACATTTCTGAAGCTCCCGCCGGACACCGAAGTCATCGCATCACCAGAGGTGGATTCTCAGACTTCCCCGAGGCTACCCTGAGTCCCCAGCAAAGCTGAGGCCCATAGCTATCGTGGGTGACTTGAGACTGTGACCCCTGGACACCGAGCACATTTGCAAGTGCATCCTCTTCTGGGTCTTCCACGAAGTCGTGCTTTGGGCTCCGAGTAGCCCTAGCCTCCAGCACCAACTGCACTGAAGATCACTGGCCTCCACTCCACGAGTGTCCTGTGAGCCAGATCCACGTGCGACGTCTCGAGGCTCCTTCGCGGTCGCTAGCCCGTTGGCTAGTAGCCCTTAACGAAGGCCAATCTTTTTCTTACTTGGCATCCTGGTTGCTCCAGGCCTGTTCTCACTTACCCTTGCTGGGTGAGTTTCCCAGACCTTGCTGGTCTGCATCATCGACGATCTTCCTCTGCATCAAGACTTGCCGTTGCCAAGGCTTGTTGGGTCCAATCCGGTCGCCGACACCTCAGCACTCAACAGACATTGTGTAACAGCCCGAATCCTGCTCCTGGTCACCAAAAACGCCTCCTGGACTTCGTGGCTGAAGAGTCAAGACGACCGTAAACGCACCTGAAGCACTCGACATCGGTGGGCATCTGTCCATCGCCTTCCTGGTCACTGGCTAGTGACCCAGACTCTGTCCCCTCTGCTTTCAGGTTCTTCAGATCTCCAATCCACTCTTGGATCCACCCGGACACTTTCCACTTGGTCGCCAGCAGCACTTTGCAGCAGATCGCCATTCAAATCGACGACGAAACCCGACCCCGAAAGACACCTATGCACCCGGCTTCCCTGGGTGAGGTAACACGAGTACTCCGGTGCTCCCGTGGGTAGAGACTCTTCAAAGTACTAGATCTCAAAGGGTTTGCTCCAAGTCCTCCTTTAAGTGTCCCTTTTCTTTAATTTCCCGATCACGACTTTCTCCATAGAAGTCAACGGCGTATCGCGGTTGTGTAATTACACTGCACGCGTCCCCCGTGGGTCCCCTGTGTCACTACCTTGGGTGGTTCCTTGTGGTCCAAGCACTTCTAGAGGCTCTAGGCCTAGTGTCTAGTTCAGTCGTGGTTCTTATACCACTTTATTGGTATGTGGTTTGGTACGCCCCTAGGGCCCAAACGTGTATTTGTGCTATTACTGTGTTTAAATAACTTCTAACTTATGTACTTCGAACTCTAGCCTCATAAAGAGACTAGAGGGGTGTGTTTAGCAATAAATACATATATTTTGAATATATACCTGGTGTGTTGCTCTTTCATTTGATCACTCAAGAGATTATAGACTGGTAAAACAAGCTGCTTTACATTCCTTCAAGACTTAGCCTGAAGGCTGCTCTCCATAGCTACCACTAGGATAGCTTTCAATAAGGTTGTCTTTAACCTATCTCCAATAAGGGGTTGTTTGGACTGGTGCAAGGTGCCCACTATAATTAGTGGACAGCATATGCCAGGCCAACTTCTCACATTGGTGTGCAGCGTGTGGGATTCCAGCTTGCTATTGTTTTACCAGATAATCTCAATTGAATTGATCAACTGAAAACCACTAAAGGTACCTAAGGTACATATAATTTAAGCTTAGAATACAGTAAGTTCTACTGAACTTAGAGTTGTGTGTTAAGGGATAGCACAACCCTTTCTACAACTCAAGAGAGTTTAGTAGGCCACACTAGAGTAGGTAGTGCATACACCACACCACACTAGTAATGTCTTTAAGGGTAGGATCTAAAGAATCCTTGCAGGAAGCCACTGAGCTTCCACCCTCCAAGTATGATACACTCCCATTCTTGGAATTGAGAGCTTTATGCAACTTGAGAAAAATAAGGACAGGCCAAAGTCCCACCACCCAACACCTTAAAGAGTTGTTGGTGGCTTATGACCTTAGTAAGCCCTTGGGGACTGAAGGGGTAGGAGCTGAGGGTGGGGCAGAAGATGAGGATGGGACCAGGGGTAGAAATACCCCCAGCCCCCCCTCTGAAACTGGCCAGGAGGGTGAAAATGACCCTGACCTGGATAACCCCATCCCTCCTGAGGAAGATGAAGAGGATGATCAGGATGATGCCCTCTTTGTCCCCCCAGGAAGGATTATGAGTGTGCCCAGGAAGTCTAGATCTCCTTCTCAGGAGTCTAACCACTCTGGCACCTCAATAGGGAGCTCTGCCTCATCTCATAGGAGGGAATCCTCTCATGAGAGGAGAACAAGGCTGATTCAATATGAGGAAGCTCAGCTTGAACTCAGAAGGAAGCAAGTAGCCTTAGACAGGAGTCCCTAGATCTCCTTAGAGAGAAAAGAAAGTTGGGACTAGAGTCCCATGGTGGCAGCAATATCCCTAGAGATAGGGAAAGGTCTTATGACCATAGAAACCTAAACAAGATTGTCCCTCCCTACCAGAGTGGGGATGACATCCACAAATGGATAACTGCACTGGAGAGGGCCTGTAAAGTTCAGAAGGTCCCCCAGAGGCAGTGGGCAGCAATCTTGTGGCTCTCCTTTGCAGACAAAGGTAGAGACAAGCTCCTCACTGTAAGAGAAGAGGATGCTGACAATTACACAGTCTTGAAGAGTGCTCTGATAGATGGGTTTGGCCTAACCACTGAACAGTATAGGTTGAAGTTCAGAGACACCCAAAAAGCTCAGACTCAAGACTGGGTTGATTTTGTAGATTGTGCTACAAAGGCTCTGGAAGGTTGGATACATGGCAACAAAGTTCATGACTTTTTAGGATTGTACAATTTGATTATGAGGGAGCAGATCCTTAATAATTGTCAAAACAAGCTTTTGCACCAGTATCTGGTGGACTCTGATCTGACCTCTCCCCAAGAATTGGGAAAGAAGGCAGATAAATGGGTCAGAACCAGAGTAAAGACTAAAAGTCAGGGTAGTGACCAGAAGAAAGATTCTACTAAGTCCCAAGAGAAAGGTGGGGATAAATCTAAGGATAAGTCCACTACAGGGCCCCAAAATCCATCTTCTGGGGGTGGGTCCCAAACTCCTTCCTCTCCTGAAAAGAAACCATATTGCCATGTCTGTAAAAAGCCTGGGCACTGGAAATCTGATCCCAGTTGCCCCAGGATTGGCAATAAAGAAAATGTTCCCCCAGCAACTACTACCCCCCCTCCTGGTACTACCAGTAGTAATCCTCCAGTTGGGAGTAGTGCACCCAAAAAGTTAGGTGCTTTTGCAACAGGAACAGAGGTGGGCCCTGGTTCAGACCGGGACCCCTCAACAGACTCCTCTGACTCTGATGGTGGTGTAGGATTTGCCACCTTTACCATGGGTCCCACAGCAATGGGCAGGTACAGACTGGAGCCAATGATTAATGGTCAGAAAGCTGTGGCATTTAGGGACACAGGGGCTAGTGTCACCATGGTGGCAGGGAAACTAGTCCCCCTCACCAGCTTTTACCTGAGTTTAAATACCAGGTGACCAACATTGATGGTGTCAGAACAGATCACCCCATGGCCATAGTCAATCTCAACTGGGAGGGGGTCACAGGCCCAAAGAGAGTGGCAGTGTCCCCCACCTTACCTGTAGATTGCCTGATGGGCAATGATCTGGAGATTTCAGCCTGGGCTGAAGTTGAACACCAAACCCACCTTAGGATGTTGGGCGTCCCTGTACAGGTTAGTGGGGCTGTAATGGCCACAGCCCCAGCCCAAGAATTTGGAGAGATGGAGCCTGAAAGAATGGCCCACTCTCCCCCAAAAGAGAGCACAAGGGTTGAAGAAAAGTCTTCTTCCCTCCAGACAGTAGGTAAGGGTCAGCCTCCTCAGGGAACTGACCCTACCCCTAGTGAAGGAACTGCCCCAGAGGTAGTCAGGCCTGGCCTGGCCACACCCCTGATGGCAGAGGACCCGTCCAAGGTGGTACCCAGTCTGGAGCAGGTAACCTGCCCCTCTCTACCCTGCCTCAGCCAGCCCAGGGCTGCAGAGGTCAGGGAGGTCAGTGGACCCCCAGGGCCCCCTGTCTAGAGGAACCCCCATCAGCAGATTAGGGGCACCCAGTCTAGTAGCCCTAGCCAGGTGAAAACTCCTCTACACACTGAGGGATCCCCCATGCCTTTATGTAGGGACCTCCCCAGAAGGACTCTGGTAGGCAAGGGCAAACCTGGGACCTGAAGGTTCCAAACCTGCCCTGTCCCTCCAGTAGTCCATCCAAAGGGACCCAACCCCCAGCTGTAGGCAGCCAAAGGTTGACCCTTAGAGCAAAGTGCAACTCAGTCATGGAAAGACAGGCATACATGGTGACCAGTGATCTGAGGAAGCTGAGGCCAACATTCCTAGGGCCTCACTTCCCTACTCAGACACCTCACCAGCCTTGTACTTTACCTAAGCACACCACAGGTAGTGATTCCCCATGGTGGAGACCCTCTCATACCCTTAGGGTGAGGGATTGCTTAGTGGACCATAAGACAGGGGGCAACCATGCTAGTGCAGGTGCTTCCTTATATGACCACTTAGTCAATGAAGGCTCAACTGGCCAAGGTTAGCCTTATCTCCTTTCGTTTGGGGGGGTTATGTAGGAAGGTGGAATCTGACTATATGGTTGCCCCCACTTTTTTTATGGTGTTTTGCTGGTTTATGACTTAGTTGGACTGGGATCCTGCTATTCAGGGCCCCAGACTATCTGCTTTCTCTGTAAAAAGGTTTCCAGGTGCCTTAGGCACATCTCTGATTGGAATCTGGAGTGCCCTTATAAGTCCCTAGTATATGGTATACTATGTACCAAGGGCATAGGTACCTCAGAGGCCTACCAGGGGCTGCAGCATGTATTGTGCCACCCCTGGAAGGCCATCCAAACTGACACCACAGGTCTGCTACTGCAGCCTGGGTAAGGTGGTGCATGCACTCCTTACTGTGATATAGGTTACCTATATCACTACATACATACACACATATAAACCTATAAGTCACTCCTATAGCAGGCCTTATCAATCCTGAAGGCAGAGTGCGTGGTTCCTATGTGAGGGGGTGCCCCTGCATGAGCAGGGCCCCTCTGCAGCGTTCGGAGACCCTTCTCTGATGCTGTTTGTAGTGCAGCCTGACCATATACTCTTAAGCGCATTATAACCTCGCGTTAAATGCTAACTTTGGAATGGCTGCACCTAAACATGTCGTGTTTGGTGTCAAACATCTTGGAATACTACCCCCCGCCAATTCTGGCGGCGGGGGTAGCATTCCACCCTTCTAGAGGGAGAGACATGTTAACCCTGGCCTGGCCGGTAACTTCTTTCTAAAGCCTGGCATCACAAAATGGATGCTACTGCCACAGACACAAGTCTGGCCTCCTGCTGCTGGACGAAACTCCGGCAGGGGAGGCCTGGACAATAGGTTTCCTGTCCCAGGGAGGTGTGACCACCTCCCCAGACAGGATAATGTGTATTGGGGCTGGGCGGGAGCACTTTCTGGTGCTTTGAAGTCCTGCACTGGGGGCACACTTGGTGTCCCTGTGCATACCCCAGTTCAAACCGGATCAGGGGCTTGCAGCCCCTGCTTTGGCGCGAACTGGACAAAGGGAAAGGGGTGTAGCCACCCCTCTGCCCTGACCCACCCATAGGTGGGGCCACAGAGTAGTCCAACCCCTAAACTTAGTATAAGTATAGGAACCCAGTCCTTAGGACTTTAGATTATCCCCGGACGAAACTCTGAAACAGAATCCTGGACTTTCGACGCTCTACTCACGATTAGAGGCCAGAAGATTCTCCCTTGGGGTCAAGGAGTGACTCCCCAGCTTGGCAGGCACCAAAGAAGCATCTGTCTGGTTCGCATTTCTGAAGCTCCCGTCGGACCCCGAAGTCATCGCATCACCAGAGGTGGATTCTCAGACTTCCCCGAGGTTACCCTGAGTCCCCAGCAAAGCTGAGGCCCGTAGTTATCGTGGGTGACTTGAGACCATTACCCCTGGACACCAAGCACATTTGCAAGTGCATCCTCTTCTGGGTCTCCCACGAAGTCGTGCATTGGGCTCCGAGTAGCCCTAGCCTCCAGCACCAACTGCACCGAAGATCACTGGCCTCCACTCCACGAGTGTCCTGTGAGCCAGATCCACGTGCGACGTCTCGAGGCTCCTTCGCGGTTGCTAGCCCGTTGGCTAGTAGCCCTTAACGAAGGCCAATCTTTTTCTTACTTGGCATCTTGGTTGCTCCAGACCTGCCCTCACTTATCCTCACTGGGTGAGTTCCCCAGACCTTGCTGGTCTGCACCATTGACGATCTTCTTCTGCATCAAGACTTGCCGTTACCAAGGCTTGTTGGGTCCAATCCGGTCGCCGACACCTCAGCACTCGACAAACATCGTGTACCAGCCCGAATCCTGCTCCTGATCGCCGACAACGCCTCCTAGACCTCGTGGCTGAAGAGTCAAGATGACCATCAACGCACCTGAAGCACTCAACATCGGTGGGCATCTGTCCATCGCCTTCCTGGTCACTGGCTAGTGACCCAGACTCTGTCCCCTCTGCTTTCAGGTTCTTCAGATCTCCAATCCACTCTTGGATCCACCCGGACACTTTCCACTTGGTCGCCAGCAGCACTTTGCAGCAGATCGCCATTCAAATCGACGACGAAACCCGACCCCGAAAGACACCTATGCACCCGGCTTCCCTGGGTGAGGTAACACGAGTACTCCGGTGCTCCCGTGGGTAGAGACTCTTCAAAGAACTAGATCTCAAAGGGTTTGCTCCAAGTCCTCCTTTAAGTGTCCCTTTTCTTTAAATTCCCGATCACGACTTTCTCCATAGAAGTCAACGGCGTATCGCGGTTGTGTAATTACACTGCACGCATCCCCCATGGGTCCCCTGTGTCACTACCTTGGGTGGTTCCTTGTGGTCCAAGCACTTCTAGAGGCTCTAGGCCTAGTGTCTAGTTCAGTCGTGGTTCTTATACCACTTTATTGGTATATGGTTTGGTACGCCCCTAGGGCCCAAACGTGTATTTGTGCTATTACTGTGTTTAAATAACTTCTAACATATGTACTTCGAACTCTAGCCTCATAAAGAGACTAGAGGGGTGTGTTTAGCAATAAATACATATATTTTGAATATATACCTGGTGTGGTGCTCTTTCATTTGATCACTCAAGAGATTATAGACTGGTAAAACAAGCTGCTTTACATTCCTTCAAGACTTAGCCTGAAGGCTGCTCTCCATAGCTACCACTAGGATAGCTTTCAATAAGGTTGTCTTTAACCTATCTCCAATAAGGGGTTGTTTGGACTGGTGCAAGGTGCCCACTATAATTAGTGGACAGCATATGCCAGGCCAACTTCTCACACTGGGCTGCTGTTTTGCTGAACTCTGCCTTGCTCTGCTGACCTACTGCCTTCTTCCCTCTTGCCTGGGTAAGGGGACTGGACCTGCATCACTTGAACCCAGAGTGACTCCAAGAGTTAGCTGGCTGGCCTTCTGATCAGAAGTCTCAGAGACATAAAAAACTTCGAACCTACTTGCTTCTGCACCTAGACTCGGCCATCTGTGAACCTACCCTGCCAAATGATGCCACCCCAGTCCTGGACCCTTGGAAGTTGGTCTAAGGTGCTTCTCCAGCAGAACCGATGCATCCTCCTGAGCGATGCATCACCGAGCCAAACTCACACATCTCCTTGGCTGAGCGGTGCATCTTTGAGCAGAACCAACACATCGCTGTTGTTCCATGGATTGGACCCGTCGCCAAAGACTCGCATCGTTTCTGCATCCCGCATCTGAAACCAACACATTGCCCTCAGAACGGACACTGCACGATGCTTTTTCCGGCGCAAGCTCCTCGCATTGCTCGTCAATGGCAGCCTCAACTACAACGCCGAACCTCTGCATCACAGCTTCACTACTCATCGGAACCGAGGAATCGTCTCCACTGCGCCTCGCATCCTCAGCACCAGCCTTCTCATCGCAAGCCCTGTTGACAGGATTCTCAATGCTTCACACCACAGCCTCAATACATTATGGAACCAATGCATTGCCTCTACTGCACGAACCATCTTAGACGTGGATCCACGCAAGCGCTCCACAACTAAGATTAAGGTACTTTGGTTCAGCTGGTCTAACTGAGTCCTTGTAGCTCTAACACATTCGGCCTGAACTTTTGACTTTGTCCCAGTCCGTCAGGACCAGACATCTCCAAAAGCTTTAAAAATCAATATCTCAAGTTCTAATTATTGGATTTTTGTTGGTTTGGTCTTGTTTTATTTATTCAATTCAGTTTGTCTTTATTTCAATTCAAAGAATCATAAAAGAACACAGCAGTAAAATTCATTCCTATACAATTAATACATGCTAAAATTCTTAAAAACGTAATTAATATTGACAATAGCATACAAGATAAGAATTCCCATTTTATCTAGAAAGTTTTCCACTGATATGAACATACTGGATATACTCTACATCTCATCATAGTACATTCTAAAATAACACAGTCAAGGTAATTAATTAATTCGATCGCAATTGTGATAATGATTGCAACAATAAGTTCATGAAGCACTAGAATATTACCATCACGTTAAGACTAGATTGATTTGATTACACTGAAATAACATTATCAGGTTGAGTGAATTTGAAATATAATATAAAATCTAGTACAATATGCAGATATAAATTAAATTTGTAATTATAAAACTTTTTTTTAAATTTTAACCCTCTCTTCTTCCTTGAGCAATCTGTTTTTAATATTCTTAGCGCCTCAATGTGCTTCCTTGTCATCAAATTCAGGCACAACGGCTTTATCCATTTCCTTCTTGGTTTAAGATATGCAGGGCAAAAAAATAAAATATGTGCAATATCCTCACTTGCGTCTAGCGAGCACAAGGTACATTTAGATTCCCTCCCCACAACTTGCGAGTTTGACCATTTAGCTGTAAAAAAGTTGATGTGGAGTGTCTTGTATCGAAATTTCAGATAGAGAGTTTTTGCTAACTGGGGTTCAATTCCATCCAAAAATGATTCAAAACTCGGGAACATTTTATGAGACAAGAATTGCGTAGTAAGTCTCCCTGAGGTACAATCTAAAGTGACTTTGTGCATAATGAAATCCCAATAGCTGTGCTTTAGCTCATTCTTTGAATCTTGCGCCAGTAAGTGCGGGTTTGCCCAGAACCTAGTCAGGCCCAACTTTGAGAACCAGCTTCGCACATAGGTAAACCAAAGGAATGTTAAATGAGTATCAAGACCCACTAGTTCTTTTAATGCTTGCCTATATGGTTTTAGTTCTTCAGTGGTCCATATTCTAACCCAGTAACACAAGGATCTTAAAGTGGCCAGATGCTCCAATCTTTTCATGCCAATATCATAAAATAGAGGAATCGGTGGGGTATTTTGGGGAAGTGATGTGAGCATCTGCATGATTTTATTTTCCCCCGTTATAAAAGAATTTAAATTTCCTCCACCCCATAATTCTGATCCATAAAGGGCTGCAGATTGGGCTCTGTACTTGTAAACCTCCAAAGCTTGAGTGATGGCCTTTGACTCTGTAGAATACTGTTTCCTGACAATAGGAATAGAGTTTTGCAATAAAATTGTCTTGGCCTTGTTTATTGAGGTTTCCAAGACAGTTTTGAATCAAGTGTCACACCGAGATAAGTAAAATTGGCAACACACTCCAATGGTACCGGTACCTTATCCAAGACTATCTTGTTCTTAAAATTTGTATGTGGTCTAATAGCCATGTATTTGGTCTTAGAAGGATTTATTTCTAAGCCCTTTAGTTTGCAGTAGTTACTAAACTATTGAGGAGATTTTGTAGTCTTCTAGGTGTCTGTGATACTAATATTGTGTAATCCGCAAACATTAGAGCACAGATGTGATTCCCTCCTAACTTTGGGGAGCCGTGTGGGCATTTTTGCAAATGGTGGACCAAGTCATTCACATACAGTAAAAACAGAGTTGGGGCCAAAATGCATCCCTGTCTCACACCCCTTTTGATAGGGATGTCATCTGTGAGTTCCCCCCCTGTACCCCATCGTACCTTAGCAAAATTACCGTAGTGGAGCCTTATTATTTGCATTAAAATCTCTGCCGGTACACCCTGCTTGCTCAGGGTTTCCCATAGGAGATTTCTTGGTATTAAATCAAACGCCGCTTTCAAATCAATGAAAGCAACGGATATGTGCCCAAGTTTCAGCTTCACATATTTCCAGGTTATACAAGAGAGTCTGAAGACTTTATCGATTGTGCTAGTTTTTGATTTAAAGCCCGCCAGGCAGGCCGAGAGTATGTCATTCTCTAGAATCCAGTCGTTTAGTTTGCCCAAAAGTTGCTTTGCGTATATTTTTTGGAGAGTATCTATCAGGCTTATGGGCCTGTAGTTGGCCGGATCATCTCCACTACCCTTTTTATGGATAGGTACTATCTCCGCACCTTTCCACGATTCTGGAATGGGTGCCCCTCTTTCCACAGCATTAGTTAAAAGATTCACATACGCACCCATACGTCTGGGGCATGTTTCAACAAATCCCCCGGTATCTTGTCTGGGCCAGGGGCTTTTCCTGGCTTGATTCCAGCTAGGAGGGCTGACAATTTGATTTTAAAGTACGACCTCTCTTTTGGGGTTTTGTTAAGAAAGCCTTAATACTTTCTAAACAGTGATGGATTTGTACTATAAGAATGGACGTTATAGATGTTTGTGAGTGGTTCAGCTTGATTGACAATGGCTGGCCATTTAATTGATCTTCGATTATTACTTACTGTCAGCTGCGGGGATCCTTTTCCCGAGTTATTAGAGTGTATTGGGTGGGTGGCAATCAGCTCTCCTGACAAGATTAAGCACAGTGGGAAATGATCACTCTCCCCTCTATCATCTACCTTAAAATCCTGGATAAACCCCCAGTGCGCTATAGTCACCATTACATAGTCAATTCTGGACATGGATTTACCTCTAGAAAAAGTGTTTGAACATTGGTTATCTGTGGGGAATCGGCCATTACAGGCCCTCAGACCACTTTCTATGGTGAAATTAACTAATTGCATTGCTGCAGAGGAGCATGGCACCAGAGAATTTGCAGCTAGTGGAAGAATACCTCTAGCCTGCTCCTCCTCCTGGAAGATGGTTTCAAACCCCATTATTGGTTCATAGCAGCAATTAAAGTCACCCCCACAAAGGCAACTCCATTGTGTTCGATAGATTCGAACACTTCTTCTAACTGGTTAATAACTGGTGATTCTTTCAAGAGTTGTCTTGGTCTGATATACACATTAAAAAGATATAGCACTTGGGGGCTTCAATTTTAACCCTAGGATGTCTGGGGAGTTGATATTAATAACTTCTAATTTTGTATTTAGGCTTTGTTAGGAAGGTGGAATCTGACTGCATGGTTGCCCCCACTTTTTTCCTGGTGTTTTGCTGGTTTTCAACTTAGTTTGGCTGGGATCCTGCTATTCAGGACCCCAGCCTATCTGCTTTCCCCTTAAATTGATTGCATGTACTTTAGGTACACTCCAGATTGGATTCTGGGGTACCCTTATGAGTCCCTAGTATATGGTATACTATGTACCCAGGGCATAGGTACCCCAGAGGCCTCCCAGGGGCTGCAGCATGTATTATGCCACCCCTGAGAGGCATTCCAAAATGACACAACAGGTCTGCTACAGCAGCCTGTGTAAGGTGGTGTATGCACCCCTTACGGAGATATAGGTTCCCTATATCTCTCCATATCACTGCACATGTAAAGCTATCAGTCACCCCTATGGCAGGCCTTAACAATCCAGAAGGCAGGGTGCTGGGTTTCATGTGAGAGGGTGCCCATGCATGAGCAGAGCCCCTCTGCAGCTTTCGGAATCTTCATTCCGGGGTTGTTTGTGATGCAGCCAAGCCATATACTCTTAAGTGCATTATAACCTCACGGTAAATGCTAACTTGAGAATGGCTGCATGGAAACATGTTGTGTTTGGTGTCAAACACCTTGGAATCATACCTCCACCCCAGTAACTGGGGTGGGAGGTATGATTCCACCCTACTAGAGGAAGAAACATGGCACCACCGGTACACCCGGTACCAGCTTAACAGAACCCTGGCATCACAAAATGGATGCTGCAGCCACAGACACGAGTCTGCCCTCCTGCTGCTGGATGAAACTCCGGCAGGGAGGCCTGGACAATAGGTTTCCTGTCACAGGGAGGTGTGACCACCTCCCAGACAGGCTTTAGTGTATTGGGGCTGGGTGGGTGCACTCCAAGAGTGCTTTGAAGTCTGCACTGGGGGCACATTTGGTGTCCCTGTGCATAGTCCAGCTCAAACCGGTTGCAGGGGCACTCAGCCCCTGCTCTGGCGCGAAACTGGACAAAGGAAATGGGTGTAGCCACCCCTCTTTCCTGACCCTCCAATAGGTGGGTCCCCAGAGTTTGTCCCACCCCTTCCTTGGGTATAAAGTAGGAACCCCTGACTACAGGACTTTAGATTTACCTGGACGAAACTCTGCTACAGAATCCCAGAACTTCAACTATCTACACGACGTTGGATGACCGAAGAATCTCCCTTGGAGTAAAGGAGTTACTCCCCTGCTTGGCAGGCACCAAAGACGCATCTGTCCGGTTTGCATTTCCGAAGCTCCTGAGGACTCCGAAGAATTTTGCAACACAGGAGGTGGGTTCCCGTGGTCTCTGAGGTCGATCTGTGTGCTCAACAAGTCTGAGGCCTGTATCCCTCGTGGAGACCGTGCAACCCGAACCCCTGGACACTGCAACCATTTGCAGAAGCATCAGCTTTGAGGCGACCTCTGAGGCTGAGCTTTGCGTTACTTGTAGCCCCGACCCCGAGCAGCAATTCCACCTAAGATTGCCAGCCTACACTCCACGAGTGTTCCGTGAGCTGGCCATTTGTATTTTCTCTTGAGGTCTCTTCGCGATCCCTGGTCCGTCAACTGGTGGGTTCCTGTGAAGGCAACATGAGGTTAATTGGGCTACCCTGGTTGCTCCAGACGTGCCCTGACTCTCCATCGCTTGGGAAGTCCCCCGGACCTTGCTGGTCCGCACCAAAGCATCTTTACTCTTCCTGCGTGGGTTGCTGTTGCCAAGGCTTGTTCTGTTCAATCCGAGCACCGACACCCCAGCACTCGACATCCTTCGTGGGACAGCTCGAATTCCGGCTCCTGGTTGTCCTCGACGTCTCCTGGACCCCGTGGCTGCAGAGTCAAGCTTCACCTCTTCGCACCTGAAGCACCCGACATCGGTGGGCATTTGATTCTGCAGCCACGGGGTCCAGGAGACGTCAGGTGGGGTAAAGAGAGCCCCACTGGGGTCTCCCTCCTCACCTTCAGGAAGGATTGGCTGTTCCAGGTTAGAATAATTATGATCCTCCTGGCCAGCATCAGAGTCTGGGTCATAGTAGTGTTCACTACCTGGCCTTTCCTCGTCTGCTGTCCCACCCCCTTTGCCAACCTCATCAGCCCCTGAGGTCTTTCTGAGGTCATCTGCAAGCAACAACTTTATGAGATGTTGTGTGGTTGGGCTTTTCCCTGTCTTCAATTTCCTAGAGGCACATATAGTCCTCAATTCTTGGTATAAGACCTGGTCATACTTAGTTGGGACAGACCCACTGGTTTCTGCCCTTGAAGACATGACTAGTGTGGTGTGGTGTATGCACCTACCTACTCTAGTGGGGCCTACTAAACTCTCTTGAGTTGTAGAAAGGGTGTGCTAAGCCCTTGACACACAACTCTAAGTTCAGTAGAACTTACTGTATTCTAAACTTGATTTATATGTACCTATGTACCTATAGTGGTTTTCAGTTAGTCACTCAAAGAGATTATCTGGTAAAGCAATAGCAAGCTTGAATCCAACCGCTGCACACCAATGTGAGAAGTTGGCCTGGAATATGCTGTCCACTAGTTATAGTGGCCACCTTGCACCAGTCCAAACGACCCTTATTGATGATAGGTTTAAAGACAACCTTTATTGAAAGCTAGCCTAGTGGTAGCTATGGAGAGCAGCCTTCAGGCTAAGTCTTGAAGGAGTGTAAAGCAGCTTGGTTTACCAGATTATAACCTCTTGAATGACCAAATGAAAGGAGAACCACACCAGGTATATATAAAATATATGTATTTATTTCTAAACACTCACTACTAATCTCTTTATGAGATTAGAGTCCAAGATACACAATATCACAGTATTAAAACGACAGTAAATAGCACAATATACAATGGGCCCCAGGGGGGACCAAACCATATATTAAGAAAGTGGTATAAGAACCACGACTTGACTAGACACAGTGCCTAGAGCACGTAGAATCGCTGGGACCCCAAGGAACCACCCAAGGTAGTGACACAGGAGACCCACGGGGGACGTGTGCAGTGTGAGAACACAGCCGCGAGCGCCGTAGGATTCTATGAGGAAAGTCGGGGTTGGAATTTTAAAGCAAAAGGACACTTAGGAGAGGACTTTGAGCAAACCCCTTTAGACTTAAGGGGTTCTAGGGCCAACACCCACGGGAGCACCGGAGTACTCGAGTTACCTCACCCAGGGGAGCCGGGTGCATAGGTGTCAAAAGGTGTCGGGAATCGTCGTTGATTTCAATGGCGATCTGCTGCAAAGTGCTGCTGCCGGGAAGAAGAAAAGTGTCCGAGGTGATCCAAGCCTGGATCGAAGATGTGAAGAACCTGAAAGCAGAGGGGACAGAGTCTGGGTCACTAGCCAGTGACCAGGAGCGGAGCAATCAAATGCCCACCGATGTCGGGTGCTTCAGGTGCGAAGAGGTGAAGCTGACTCTGCAGCCACGGGGTCCAGGAGACGTCGAGGACAACCAGGAGCCGGATTCGAGCTGTCCCACAAAGGATGTAGAGTGCTGGGGTGTCGGTGCTCGGATTGAACACAACAAGCCTTGGCAACAGCAACCCACGCAGGAAGAGTAAAGATGCTTTGGTGCAGACCAGCAAGGTCCGGGGGACTCCCCAAGCAATGGAGAGTCAGGGCACGTCTGGAGCAAATAGGGTAGCCCAATTAATCTTAGTGTTGACTTCACAGGAACCCACCAGTCGATGGACCAGGGATCGCAAAGGGACCTCGAGAGAAAACACAAAGGGCCAGCTCACGGAACACTCGTGGAGTGTAGGCTGGCAATCTTAGGTGGAATTGCTGCTCGGGGTCGGGGCTACAAGTAACCCAAAGCTCAGCCTCAGAGGTTGCCTCAAAGCTGATGCTTCTGCAAATGGTCGCGGTGTCCAGGGGTTCGGGTTGCACGGTCTCCACGAGGGATACAGGCCTCAGACTTGCTGAGCACACAGATCGACCTCAGAGACCACGGGAACCCACCTCCTGTGTTGCAAAATTCTTCGGAGTCCTCATGAGCTTCGGAGATGCAAACCGGACAGATGCGTCTTTGGTGCCTGCCAAGCAGGGGAGTAACTCCTTTACTCCAAGGGAGATTCTTCGGTCATCCAACGTCGTGTAGATAGTTGAAGTTCTGGGATTCTGTAGCAGAGTTTCGTCCAGGTAAATCTAAAGTCCTGTAGTCAGGGGTTCCTACTTTATACCCAAGGAAGGGGTGGGACAAACTCTGGGGACCCACCTATGGGAGGGTCAGGAAAGAGGGGTGGCTACACCCATTTCCTTTGTCCAGTTTCACGCCAGAGCAGGTACTGAGTGCCCCTGCAACCGGTTTGAGCTGGACTATGCACAGGAACACCAAATGTGCCCCCAGTGCAGACTTCAAAGCACTCTTGGAGTGCACCCAACCAGCCCCAATACACTAAAGCCTGTCTGGGAGGTGGTCACACCTCCCTGTGACAGGAAACCTATTGTCCAGGCCTCCCCTGCCGGAGTTTCATCCAGCAGCAGGAGGGCAGACTCGTGTCTGTGGCTGCAGCATCCATTTTGTGATGCCAGGGTTCTGTTAAGCTGGTACCGGGTGTACCGGTGGTGCCATGTTTCTTCCTCTAGTAGGGTGGAATCATACCTCCCACCCCAGTTACTGGGGTGGAGGTATGATTCCAAGGTGTTTGACACCAAACACAACATGTTTCCATGCAGCCATTCTCAAGTTAGCATTTACCGTGAGGTTATAATGCACTTAAGAGTATATGGCTTGGCTGCATCACAAACAACCCCGGAATGAAGATTCCGAAAGCTGCAGAGGGGCTCTGCTCATGCATGGGCACCCTCTCACATGAAACCCAGCACCCTGCCTTCTGGATTGTTAAGGCCTGCCATAGGGGTGACTGATAGCTTTACATGTGCAGTGATATGGAGAGATATAGGGAACCTATATCTCAGTAAGGGGTGCATACACCACCTTACACAGGCTGCTGTAGCAGACCTGTTGTGTCATTTTGGAATGCCTCTCAGGGGTGGCATAATACATGCTGCAGCCCCTGGGAGGCCTCTGGGGTACCTATGCCCTGGGTACATAGTATACCATATACTAGGGACTCATATGGGTACCCCAGAATCCAATCTGGAGTGTACCTAAAGTACATGCAATCAATTTAAGGGGAAAGCAGATAGGCTGGGGTCCTGAATAGCAGGATCCCAGCCAAACTAAGTCGAAAACCAGCAAAACACCAGGAAAAAAGTGGGGGCAACCATGCAGTCAGATTCCACCTTCCTACAGGCTTATCTTCACCCATATCACTAATCCACCCGAAGGTCTCCCTTTCTTTGATGGCAGAGCTTCTACACTAAACGTCCTATACCCTAATTTATGTGGTGGTTCCTTTAGCCAGGTTTCCTGGAAGAGGCAAAGGATCGAAAATTCCAATATATTCCTGCCAATCTGGGGTTAAGAGTTTTTGATTAAGCCCAGCTACGTTCCAAGATATCATCTTTGGATTTTCTGGAGCTGTCTCCAGACTTGTCTCAGGAATGCGCTCATGCGCGGTTCCAATAACCACTCTAACAGGTAAGGGCATAGTTAGTGCACGGATGTATTGCCCATCCATAGGTTCAGGCACTTTTGGGAGACGCAGGTTATCTATGGTGATTGGCCTGTTTTTATCACAGGTATTGGCTAAGTCTAACTCACTAAGTCAATCTACCTGGTCTAATTTGCTGTTTTCCTTTGTGGCATTTGATGTACTGTAGTTCTTTTCTGAAGTGGTTTTATTCTGCCTAAAGCAAATTCTGGATTCGAACAGGGAGTGTGTGCGCAAGTTTAAGATTATCAAACTCTCTGCGCTGTATTTTGATTGGAAGGTCAGTTTTATATCATCCAAATTCCCAGATTCTTGGGGGAGGCGTTCAGCTTTTAATATGTCAGATCTTATAACAGATAAGCATTTTTGCCTACTTCTAATCCAATGTATTGCTTTATTCTTTAGTGAGTCCTCATCCTCCCTGATACCCTGCTTTAGTCTGGGGACATTTACCATGTAAACATTATGGGTGTTCATCATGCCCTCAGTGGAATTATTTGTATGTTGTTGTACAGATAGGTCTTGGACAACTGTGGATGTCCTATACTTTTCTGGCTGGATCCAAGATTTCGCCCTATCTCTTCAGATCTTACAGGGTTAGGATTGATTGACTTGGTTAAATTATAGGTGTCTGCAAAGATCGCCTGTGATCCCTCACGTCTGAGTACAGAGGGCATTCTAAACCTTGAGTCAGTATAATCTTGGTAACTACTGGATTTAGATAGGGGAAATTGGTAGCTGGGGTGGTTTAAGTGATCAGTACTGCTTTTTCTAGATGAGGGAGGGATTGAGGTAGATTTAATGGGCGTCCGACCCAGGAGCTATTATTGTGAGGATCATTTAATTTTTAGTTGGGGAATTTTTTATTACTCAGTACACTGTCATTCGCATGTGTATTAATTCGGAGTACTAAATCCCCAATCAGTTTTTTTTAAAGCTGAAACCTTATCTTTCAGAGTCTCTATTTTCCGATATAACTCTGTGATATCTTCAGTTTTCCCTATTCTATCAGCCTGGACCCCCCTTGTCCTTACCCGGTTTTATCTTGTACCTGTTTTTTTTGGGCTAGTATTCAACGAGTCCTGTAGTGTTGTTAGAGGTGCAAATCTATTTGAACAGTCTACAGTTACCATGTCACCATTACAATTCCTATGTCCACTAGGGAAAGGTATTCCAGGCACCGGGACACTAGTTTGAGGGGGGTCAGTCATCGCATGGATTATTGGCAGGGTTGGGCTCTGTGCACCTGACTCACTATGACTTCGATGGACGATAATACTCGGTATCGGAGATTTCGGGCAGTTGGGCTTAGCCTGCTTAGTATAGTA
Source organism: Calotriton arnoldi (assembly GCA_963921515.1). NCBI lineage: Eukaryota > Metazoa > Chordata > Amphibia > Caudata > Salamandridae > Calotriton > Calotriton arnoldi. Next base: position 213,830 of record CAWUFW010012943.1, read on the forward strand.
GGAGGAGATTTTCTTTGTATTATTGTTTGAAACCTTGTTCCCATTAGACAATATCGACTCTACCTCCTCAATCAAGTTGTCAATTGCGGCTAATGTGCAGTTATCTGCAGCGTTTTTTGTAGTTTAGCTGTTTTGGGTACTTTGCTCCTGCCTGCCACAACCTCTGTGGCCTTTCTTTTCCCCATTCTTTTATCAGCTAATACAACTGGTGCACTATAACATAACGTGTATTTGTAAAGCGCACGTATCACCCAAGGGTCTCAAGGCGCTGAATATTGTTACCCAACGGTTCTCATTTTATCGACCTCAGATGGATGAAAGGCTGAGTGGACCCTCCGGGATTAGAACCTGTGATCATGAGGTCGAACACAGGCCCCTACAGTGGATGCTTTAGTCCACTGCACCACCAGACCCAGCTATGTTCACCTACTGATGAACCTCGGTTAGGGCAAAGGTGGTAGCAGCAACTCAATTTCTTGTACTACTTGCCTAGTGTATATGGCATAAACAGGCCCACTGGCTTGGGATGCTAATAACCACCAAACAAATAATGGCTCTGCTGTCAGTTTCACATAAAGAATTTTTTGAAACGCAATACATACTAAGTAATGGAGATTATATAATAGACAAGACAGTTTTGAATAGATTTTCCAGCTATTGCTATTCTGGTATTGATGAATGTAGAGACCACAAATAATCTTTGGTTAGTCTAAAAATAGTCACCTGCTAATAAGTCTGCTGGGCGTGGATAGTGCCCGTGATGTAACTTGTGCAATGCCAAGGGGGATAGCCCTGCCCTGCCTCTTCCTGGCAATGACGTGGAAGGACGCGCTGCGGGGCTTCGGTGTCGCCTTTATGCGCCTCCAGGCTCAATCTTGTGATGCTAAATGGAAGAGGGGCAGTCTGGGGGCTGTAGTTCCTATGCCCGGCCCGGCCTCATCGCAAGTGGTGTCCCGCGCTGCGGGGCTTCGGTGTCGCCTTTATGCGCCTCCAGGCGCAATCTCGTGATGCCAAAGGGAAGCAGGGCAGTCTGGGGGCTGTAGTTCCTCTGCCCGGCCTCGTCGCAAGTGGTGTCCCGTGCTGCGGGGCTTCGGTGTCGCCTTTATGCGCCTCCAGGCGCAATCTCGTGATGGCAAAGGGAAGCGGGGCAGTCTGGGGGCTGTAGTTCCTCTGCCCGGCCCGGCCTCATCGCAAGTGGTGTCCCCATATTTATTCAATTAAGAACTATCTTTCCAGCCTGGGGTGGAAACGTTTTGTGTGGTGTTTTCACTGGTTTACTGTTTGAAGTGTTGCACAAATACTTTACACATTGCCTCTAAAGTTCAGCCTGACTGCTCTGTGCCAAGCTACCAGAGGGTGAGCACAGGTTAATTTAGGGTGTACCTGTGCCTTACCCTGAATAGGATTGTAGTTGCTGCTTGATCCGGGCTCATGCACCTGTCAACCAGGTACCCAATTTCTAAAATTGGTGCTCAGCAGTGAGGATAGGACTTGTGCAGTGCCATACAGTGTTTTGGTGTACAATACTATTCCACAACCAAGACCAATTTGAATTTCAAATTCTCCCTAATTGGCTTTTTAGATTTTTCCTCAAAATAATGTCTCTGGGTGCTGGATCTACAACCACAAACATGGAATTTGTGCGGGTGAACCTAGAGGTATATACTGTGGCCCAGTTCAAAAACTTCTGCAAGGAGGCTGCAGAAGCACCACCAGGAAGGTGGAGCTGCAAAAGGTGTGGAGGGCCTGGATAGAAGCTCACTCCATACTAAATGAAACCACATCTGAGAATGATGGCCTGGATGATGGCCCCACTGAGGAACCAGCTGCATCAGATGAGGAGGGGGTGACCCCTGAATTGGAGCTTCCTGTCAGGGCAGGGAACAGTGTCTTCTCCTCTGACCTGTCCCCAGCGGAACTGGCAGGGAAGAGAGAGAATGACGATTCTCCAATTATTATGCAGAGAGAATCTTGATTTCATTAAAGACAAACGGAGGCTAATATTATGCAAATACTTTTATTTGCTGCCCAACATGCAGCCCTTTAAAGTATGTTAATACATCACAATATATTGAACATTAACAACATCATAAGAAGACAGTGCACACTCCCATCTTCCTCTTTTTTTCGCTGCTCCTGACACAGCTAAGTACACCTTTCCATTCGTAGCATTACTGTCTTTTAATTGTATCTTGATTATTGATACTATTTTTGTATTTACGTTATTATGATGAGTTTATTAGCTTAATTTAGTATTTGACCTTGTCCTACCTTGCCTCGTTAATTTCTTGTAATTAACCTTTCCTTTACAGCTTGCCATCCTCCCCTGTCCAATTTATGGCGGGGAATGGCTTGTACTTCATTTATCCTTCCGATCGGTTTGCGATCGTTTGAAGACGCAGGTAAGCGTACTTTCAATTTTTCACCGTGCCGCGGCTTCTGTTTAACACGTACGGCCACTCCGACCGATCCTGAGCCTTAAGCCCGCTTTGTGGGCTTCATGATCATTTATTGGGCTTTGAGCGCTGCTAAATTAAAAAAAAAAAAAAAAGGAAACGAGGCCGGCAGCGCTTGCGTCTCTTGACTTCCCCACGTTTCCTAGCAACCTGCTGGGAGACGCGAGAGTGAGCCAATGTTCCCTCACGCGTCCTTGGTAACGCGTCGCTCTCTCCTCCGGCTCGGCGTCAGGTTACCTAAGTTGCGGCTCCTCGTCTCGAGTGCGTAACGGTGCCTGGTCGAGTCGGAGCCTCTTTCCGTCTCCCTTTGCCCAATTCAGGATTTAAATAGCGCGATCATCACCCGGTGGCCATCTAAGCACACTGCAATTGACTTTGAAGTCATTTTAAAGCAAAGTAAGGAATTTGGCACTTTTTTAAGAGTGCGTGCTGATCTTAAGTGCGATACCTACACAAACTGTGAGTAGGCCTTATTAAAGGGCCCTTTATATATTATTTATATATTATAGTTCAAGACATCTTGATTAAAGAGATGGATGTTGACGCTAACAATCCCCAGCAGCCCCCTAAGGAGCTCCTGGGTGATACCTTGAAGAGGTTCATTGGGGAAGAACTCAAGTCCTCCGTCAAGGAAGCAGTTGACGCCGCTCTAACTAAAAGGAAGAGGGTGTCCCCTGTCGAGGAGATTTACTTTTCTCTCTCGGACGGAGACTCTCCCTCTACCTCTGGACCTAAAAAAGGGGGAAAAGTTTCCCAAAAAGGAAACATGTGAAGGAAGCATTTACCCATGCAACTGATTTTGGTAGCCCTCGCGCTACAATAGATGTTGGTGCTCATGGCAGCACAAGAGAGAAATCCCAATACCTTGGGACAGAGAGAAGAGTTGCCCGTAGCGGCATGATAGAACGAGGTAACCTTTACGGTACAAATGATTTTGACGATTCCTTACATACTCATCGCGAATCCCTGGATTATGAGGATTCGGAAATGGATGAGTTCATTTTCGATCCTCAGGATACATTGGAGGATCTCGATGAGGACCTGGATCAGCCTTCCACCTCAACCTCTATTGTCAAGGACCCCCTTGATGGGGAAATGTTTAACCCTACTGCTATTCGCCACCCCCGCAGTTCAGAATGGTGGCCAATGGACCACGTCGGAAAATACCTATCTCAGTGGGTTAAAAAGTCTCTGGATAGGGAAACACGTAACTTGCTGCGCATACTAAATGAAACCACATCTGAGAATGATGGCCTGGATGATGGCCCCACTGAGGAACCACCTGCATCAGATGAGGAGGGGGTGACCCCTGAATTGGAGCTTCATGTCAGGGCAGGGAACAGTGTCTTCTCCTGTGACCTGTCCCCAGAGGAACTGGCAGGGAAGAGAGAGAATTCAGACCGCAGATGGCTAAATTAAAAGTGGACTGTTCCTATTGGAGCAGGATCAAGACTGATTTGCATATAGCTGGGTCCATACTGAGGTGGCATAGTGCGCAAAGTAACGATGGATTGGGATGCGGCCCGAGTGATTACCTGTGGCTGAGATTACTTCAAGCATTCTATCCATCACTGTTTTGTATATTTATTGTGTGGCCCTAGGTGGGATGAGTATGCTCAGATGTGGGTCCCGTGCACACTGTGTCACTGGAACCAAGCTGTTACCTGCTGATGACCTCATAACTAGGGCAAAAACCAGTCCAGGGTTTCTTGTGTTCCGTTCCAGGGACGACCTGGCTTGGCAGTTCCGGCTTGACTGTTCGTATTGGAGCAGGGACAAGACTGATCTGCATATAGCTGGTTCCACACTAAGGTGGCATGGAGCGCAAAATAATGATGGATTCGGATGTGGCCCGAGTGATTACCAGTGGTTGAGATTAATTTAAGCAGTCTATCCATCACTGTTTAGTATACTCAAATTAAAAATGGAGACAGAGGTGAAAAAGGAAGAAAGGCCCTTGAAGGAGAGAAGGATGATCCTGGCTCATGAGGGAGCCTAAAAGAGGTGGATAAGACAGGCAGATTCCAGCAGTGACGGTGGCAGCATACCTGACGGAGAGAAATAGGTGTGCATACCCAAGGATTTGGTGCCCAGTTATGTGGTGGGAGATGACATAGACAAAGGGTTTTCTGCCTATGAGGTTGCACTGAGGGTTCACAAGGTACTTGAAAAGCAAACAGATAAAACATGTTTCTGGCTAAATTTTCCAAAATCTGGAGAAAGTGGTGGGACTATTATGGCTTATCTTCTACGCTGGTTTACTTGGCAAGCCATGTAGGTTTATTCTCTGGGGAGGATGGGTGGGGGAAGGGTTGGGAAACAATGACCCAAAGCCCCTTTATTGCTGTCTTTGTTTTTCAATGCCTTTTGTTCTTATTGCTGTTTTTTTGAAAATCGATAACATTTTTAGGGCATATGTACAAGGAGTTAACGCCGCATTAGCGGCACTTCTCAGACGGTTTTGCAGCGATATTCATATCGCCATATGTACAAGTTGCCGCTAACCGCAGTTAGCGATATTTTTCTGGCAAAATCGTCTGTTTTCTCAATCGCCACTTCTGTTAGCGATGAATAACGAAAATGAGATGCAAGGTAGGCGTTCCCATGCAAAAATAGCCGCTAACCCCACTTCTCGATATGTACAATGATCTCCGGGTCTGGCGATACGTTCCAAAAAACAGCCGCTAATCCCAGTTAGCGGCTAGATTTCAAGACCAGAAAAAAGGTGGTCTTAAAAATGGAGATAAAAATACTGGACAAAAGGGAGACTAGCCCAGAGCCACATTTGCTAACCTACTGATGCCATGCTACTCATGCAGCTTGGAGCACCAAGAAGACCACAACAACCACCGCCCTGCCCCCAGGACCACCACGGAGGCAGCGCTAAAGAAGAGAGCGGGTGTATCGTCAATGCATCACCCTGACAGACCTCACGCCAGGGGACGTGATAGCCCACTACAGGCTGAAAAGGTCCTCCATCCTCCGCATACTGACCACGATAGCCCCCAGGCTGCAGGCACCAACACAGCGTAGCACCAACATCCCTCCACAGACCAAGCTACTTGCAGTGCTGCACATGTTGGCCTCTGGTACCTTCCAACCTACCACTGCCAGAGTTGGGGGAGTCTCCCAGTCATCTATGTCAAGGTTCCTCCCAACTGTATTGGATGCCATAGTCAACCTGACGCCACAGCACCTACGCTTCCCCAACACTGTGCAATAACAGCTTGACACCAAGCAAGGCTTCCATGCCATTGCTGGTTTTCCACATGTGTTGGGGGCAATTGACTGCACCCATGTCCTACTTGTGCCTCCTGCGGACACTGCACACATCTACCGGAACAGGAAGCACACACACTCCATTAACGTTCAGGCAATCGTGGACCATCGGGGCCTGTTCACCAATGTCGTTGCCAAGTTTCCAGGCAGTGTGCATGACTCATACATCTTCCCCCCGTGCATCATCAACCAGCGGTTTGAGAATGGCACATATGGAAATGGACTGCTTGTTGGCAAGTACTAGCTGACACACACACCTCCAGTCCCAAACCATGTAGCTCACAAATGTGAGAATGCACATGTAGCAAATGTCATAAAACATGCCTTGTAACATGTCCACCTACCATACACAAGAACCCAAGGGACTGTGCCCACTATGGTTAGCTATGTAGACAACCTTCCATCAAAGCTCCTGCCCCTCTGTCACACATCTGCAAATGCTGGGAGAGGTGGGAACCAAGTAGGTGTGATGGAGGTTCAGGACCCATGAGGAAAATGTGAACAGAAGGCCAAGTCTGGCGGTGGTGTTCTGCATAGTCTGTAGCTTGCTGAGCAGAGACTTGTCCATGCCGGCGCAGAGGGCGTTTCCGCAGTCCAGTCTGCTGGTAATGAGTGCGTTGGTAACTGTCACTCTTGACTGGTGGGTGATCAATGTGAAGCTTTTACAGATGATCTGGAGGGTGTTGAAGTAGCTGGAGTCGACAGTGGTGACCTGTCTGTTCATGGAGAGGGAGGAGTTGAGTACGATGCAGAGTTCTCGAGTGTGGTCCGTGGGAGTCAGGGGGCTGCCGAGTGCGGTGGGCCACCAGGTGTTGTACCATGCCGCTGCGGTGGTCCTGAGGATGAGGAGTACTGTCTTCTCCGTGTACAGTGACATGCAGCTGTTGCACATTCAGGTTGCAACTTCCTGCATTCCTTTCTGGAAGTTTTGTCTGGTGGTGGTGGGGTCCTTGGTGAGGGAGAGTATAGCTGGGTCTCGTTGGCGTAGGATACTAGGCTGAGGCTGTGCTGGTGGACGATGGCGGTGAGGGTGGTCATGTGGGAGTAGAAGAGGGTTTGGCTGAGCGATGATCCCTGGGGCACTCCGCAGTTGACATTTGTCATTTTTGAGAGGAAGCATGGCTGTCTGATCCTTTGGCTACTGTCAGTGAGTAACGATCGGATCCAGTTGAGGGCTGTTCCATGTATGCCGGTGTCACGTAGTCTGCCCGCTAGTGTGCAGTGGGAGATGGTGTGGAATGCTGATGACAGGTTGAGTAGAATCATGGCTACGGTGTGGTCCTGTTTGAGGAGGATGCGGATGTTGTAATTGGCGGCAAGTAGGGCAGTCTTTGTGCTGTGGTTGCTGCGGAATCTGGATTGAGACGGGTTGAGGATGGCGCTGTCTGTGGATCATCTGTGGGGCCTGTTGAATTCCTGGATGACGTTGAAGAGTAAAATTGAGTTGGTGGAGTTGGTAAGCAATCTGTTGTGGATGAACTAACTATTAGTGGTACCGAAGCGTTGGTGGTATGTCGTCATGGCATTCTTGTAGTTGATGATTTTTTCCGGTGTCTTGCTGTATCTCCAGTTGTTCTCCAGGCGTCTGCAGGTGCGTCTGGATTCTTGGAGGTCGGTGGTGAATGAGGCAGCTTTTCGGTGGCACTGTCTGTCGGAGTTGCGTAGAGGTGCAACTTTGTCTGCACAGTTGGAGAACCATCTGTGGAATTCCCTGGCAGCGTGGTTGCCGTTGGCTGCAGCAGTGGGGTGTTGCAGTTGATGGTGGATTTCAGCAGCTCCTGAGTGACTCTGCTCCAATTCCCAAGCAGGGCTTGGGGTGCTGGTGTGGCCGGTTTGGGTTTGTTGCCAAGGAAGTACACGCAGTGGTGGTCGGGCCATGGTTTTTGCGTGGTGTGGCTGAAGTGGCTGCTGTTTCCTCCTGCTAATATGGGGACGAGGGTGTGTCCTGCCTTGTGGGTCGGTGTGGTGAAGACTTGTTTCAGTACGATGTTGCCCAGCTTTACCCAGAGGGTAGTGGAGTTGTGCACGTTGGTGTTGTAGAGGTGGATGTTCAGGTTCCTGATGAGTATGCAGTCCATGTAGGCGATGGCATGGGGTGCGATGAGGTCGGTGATGGTGATGGCAAAATGGACCTGTGTTCCGGGTTGTCTGTAGGCGAGTGTGCCGCAGAGTGTGGAGTTGGGGCAGCTCTGGACCTGAAAGTGCAGGTGTTTGGCGGAAGGTAAGGTGTTGCTGGAGGTGGAGAGGCGGAGGGATTCATGGCGTGGCATGGGGAGTACTCCTCGCTGGTGGTTGTGGCGGTCATCACTCTGGATCTTGTATCCATATGGTATAGTGATGGCAATGTCAGGGGCGGAGGAGGTGGTGGTCCAGGTGTCTGTAAAGAAGGCGTTGTTCCCAGCCAAGGTCATCGAGAAGATCGTCAACAAACAGCTAACCCGATACCTCGAAGAAAACAGCATCCTGGACCCATCCCAATCAGGGTTCCGCAGCAACCACAGCACTGAGACTGCCCTCATCGCCGCCACCGACGACATCAGGACCCTGCTGGACAACGGTGAGACCGCAGCCCTCATCCTGCTGGACCTCTCCGCCGCCTTCGACACTGTCTGCCACCGCACTCTACGCGCACGCCTCCACGACGCAGGGATCCGAGACAAGGCCCTGGAATGGACCACCTCCTTCCTCGACGGCAGAACCCAGAGAGTCCGCCTCCTACCTTTCCGATCCGAAGCCTCCAAGATCATCTGCGGCGTACCCCAGGGATCTTCCCTCAGCCCAACACTGTTCAACATCTACATGGCCCGCTCGCACGCATCGCCAGACAGCACGACCTCAACATTATCTCCTACGCCGACGACACTCAACTGATCCTCTCCCTCACCAAGGACCCCCTCGCCGCCAACTCCAATCTCCATGAAGGAATGAAGGCCGTCGCCGATTGGATGAAGATCAGCAGACTAAAGCTGAACACGGACAAGACAGAGGTCCTCATCCTCGGCTCCAACCCCTCAGCCTGGGACGACTCCTGGTGGCCAACAATGCTGGGAGCAGCACCGACACCCACCGACCACGCACGCAACCTGGGAGTCATCCTTGACTCAACGCTCTCCATGGCCAAGCAAGTCAACGCAGTCTCCTCTTCCTGCTTCAACACCCTCCGCATGCTTCGCAAGATCTACAGGTGGATCCCGACAGATACAAGAAGAACAGACACCCAGGCCCTCGTCAGTAGCAGACTTGACTATGGGAACGCCCTCTATGCGGGAGCCCCGGCCAAGCTCATCAAGCGACTGCAACGCATACAAAACGCCTCTGCACGCCTGATCCTCGACGTACCACGCCACAGCCACATCACCCCCCACTGAGGAACCTGCTCTGGCTCCCCGTCGACAGGAGAATCTCCTTCAAACTCCTCATCCACGCACACAAGGCACTCCACAAGACTGGCCCAGCCTACCTCAACAGACGACTCCTCTTCTACGTCCCCAACCGCCAGCTCCGCTCCGCCGACCTCTCCCTCGCCACCGTTCCTCGCATTCGAAGAACAACCACCGGCGGCAGATCCTTCTCACACCTCGCCGCCAAGACCTGGAACACCCTTCCACTAAGCCTATGACAGACCCAAGACCTGCTGACCTTCAGGAGGCTACTCAAGACCTGGCTGTTCGACCAGTAGCAGCACCCCCCCCCTTTTCTCTCCCCAGCGCCTTGAGACCCTCGCGGGTAGGTAGTGCGCTCTACAAATTCTGTGTTTGATTGATTGATTGATGTCGGGTGCGAGTGTGTCTCGGAAGTTCCTGATTACCAGGGTGTGTCTGTGCAGTGAGTGCACGGTGAGGAGGATGCATCTCAGGGCGTTGGGGGTGTTGGCGGCCGTGGCGGTGGTGAAGGTCTTGCGGCAGTGGCGGCAGGAGAACTGGGCGTGGGTCGTGTTCAGTGTGGGCTGTTGGCAGTTGTTCTACCTTCTGGGGTTGAGTGTGGGGTTGGTGGATGAGTTGTAGTGGATGACGTTGGGAGATCCAGACTCCCTGGCGCTGGTCGTGTTTGGTGAACGGATGTGCGCAGACGGGCTTGCCTTTGGCACACATTCGTTGTGCCATCAGAACTGGTTGGTGGGAGGGACTAACAGGCACATGCATCAACCTTTTTTGCGAGCGCAAACGGTGCGATTCGCAAAAATCGGCTGTTTGCGCCCGCAAGAAGGGCCTCTGCGATGCATGAAACTGTAAGGCCTCTCGCTATTTAAGAAATCGCAATTTATTGCAATTTCTTAAATTGCGATTACATTTAAGGAATCGCAAATTGCGATTCCTTAAATGCAATGCATGATGAAATCGCAAATAGCGATTTTGCTAATAGGGCGCAAATTACCATCAATTTGAACTTGATGGTAATTTGCAAAACTTTGAAAAATGCACTAAAGTGCATTTTTCAAAGTTATAGGTTACACACACACATGCCCTTTGGGCATGTGTGTGCGCAACATGTGTGCACAGTTCAATTTCAGGGGTGCAACAGGGTGTCCTTTTGACACCCATGCACCCTTGAAATTGCATGCACAATTTGCGAGTACCTATTGGTACTCGCAAACTGCGCATGCAATCTCCCATTCATTCCTATGGGCCTGTAGGCCCATAGGAATGAATGGGATGGCATTCCTTAATTGCGACTCGCAATTTGCGAGTCACAATTAAGGAATGTTTGGGAATCGCTAATTTTATAGCGATTCCTACATGCATAGGCATTTGCAATTCCTTAATTGCGATTCCTTAATAATCGCAATTAAGGAATCGCAAATGCCTACATTGATGCATGTGCCCGTAACACCTGGGAGGCTATATAAATTTGCATTGATGCTGGTCAGTAGCCTGTAGCTACACATGACAAACCCAAAATCCCTAAGTAGCCAAAATCACACACCACAAAATAGAAATGCAGAAAACACAGCCGGCAGAAACACTAATGGACACATCTCTCCATAATATCTCACAGGTGATCAAGGATATGCACTCTCTCCCTGGCTGATGACACCCCTCAGAGCCACAGACACCCAGGCACAGAGATAGTACAATGTTGCCCTTGGACGCACCAGGTCCATTGTCGAGAGAACATTTGGCGTGCTTAAGTCACGGTTCCGTTGCCTCGACATCTCTGGCGGCAGACTGCTGTATACCCCTGAACTTGTGTGCAAGATCATCGTGGCATGTTGTGTGTTGCACAACATATGTGTCCGCACCAATGCGCCATGGATTGAAGTGCCGGATGAGCCGGACAATCCTGAAGATGACCAAGAAGACGAGGCTGTTGCTGCACACAACCCAGCTTCTGCTGCAGGAACAGCACGAAGGGACAGAATTATTAATAATTTCTTCACATAAGCATGTCAAAATATGACATCCACTTCTTTTTCCTTTCTGGGCAAAATGCTCATAAGCATAGTTTATGCAATAAAACATCACAACACCAAAACCTTGTTTGCATGTTCATACTCTGCATAAGTACATCTATCTGACAAGTGAAAGTCAAACATTGTGCGTTTATTAATGGTGATTAGAAAGTTTGTTGGTGGATATGTGTTTTGTGTACATACTTCATTTTAATGATGTGTTTTGGGGTCATAGTTGATTTTTAGGGTGTGTTTTGGGGTCATAGATGATTTTTAGGGTGTGGTCTGGGGTCATATATGAATTTTAGGGTGTGTTTTGGGGTCATAGATGATTTTTAGGGTGTGTTCTGGGGTCATATATGAATTTTAGGGTGTGTTTTGGGATCATAGATGATTTTTAGGGTGTGGTCTGGGGTCCTATATGAATTTTAGGGTGTGCTTTGTGGTCAGAGAGGTTAAGTTTAACACATACTGTTCAGCGGAGTAACAACTTGCACTTTGCGTCCAGATTTTTGTAGCATAAACGCAAATGCGACTTTTTTAACATAACCACGATATAAAAATATAGCTAAATACATGTGCAAACACGGATTATTACCGCAAAACCCATTTTGCGTGCAGAATATTACCGCAAACTCAAAAAATGGGCCGCAAACACACAGGAAGTGATGTCAGCATGCATTCTGTTGCCTGGAGGAGTACTGTGTACTTTCACTTTCTCTTTTGAGCACACTTCTTGTGACTGTGGAGAGTGTTGGAGGTGTTTGGTGTTGTGTGCTGCTGTATTTGGATCTGAGAGTGTGGTTGTGTCCTGTTGACTGTCTCTAGTGTCCCTGTGAAGTCTAGTGTACTTGTCCTTACGTGTTTTTTGTCTCTTGTATAAAATCTTGTGGGGTGTTTGTCCAAGGGGTATTTTAAATTCTTAATAGTTGTTGGGGTAAATATTTGGGTTTTACTTTTTTTAGGAGTGGGTTTAGGTGTGTGCTGGGAGATGGTGGGTGTGGGTAGGGAGGGCAGGATGTCGGAGGGGTCATTGGGGGCCTTCCTGTTGCTAGTGAAGCACTACCTGCCCTTGATGATTGCAAGTGGGGGTCTGATCCTGCAGGGCTATGCGGTACGTTTGAGGAAGGTGAGGTGGGAGCATGTGAGGGGCCAGATGCAGCGGGTCTGCGGTGTGGACAGGACTGTCCGCCAATGGAAACATCGATGGCAGGATTGCGTTGGCCGTGAGGGTGACATGTTGGACCATCTGGGAGTCCTCATTGGCCAACAAGGTGGTAAGTCAACACCTCTAAATAGTTCAATGTACAATTTTGTAAAAAATCTGTAAATGCTGTCAGTAACACTATGGGGTATATGTACAAGTAAGTTGCGGAGTCAGGCGTTCCACCTCATGCCTTCAGGCCTAACTTTTCATGTTCTGAATAGCGATGCTGCACCATGTTCACAAGCATATGGTGCAGGCTTGTTTTTCCACCTGTGCTTGCACAAATGTTTGCAGTGTGGTGCCATAGCTGGCACACTTGCGGCATAGTGCAAGGGTGTCTGCGTGCAGGGCAAAGATTGTTCACGTACAGGAAGGATGACCTTACTGTACATAAAGAATCTTAGACATAAAATGAATCATTGTGAGTTTCATGTGTGCTGCATGAAGCAGCACACATGACAGTGACAGGATGGCCTTTTAGGATTGTTAATGTGCTGTTAGGGACACATTCATACACATGAATGTTCCTCCCCTGCACTCAGACACCCTTGCACTATGCTGCAAGGGTGCCTGCGTTTGCGCTAATTTGTTAAACTCACGAGCATTGCAGGGGGAAACGCAGGGCTGCACCATATCCTTCTAAATATGGTGCAGCCATGCGTTTCAGAAGTGGCGGAGAGAGGCGTAAAGCCACGAGGGCTAACACCTCTCTCCGCCACTTCCTTGTAGATGTCACCCATAATGTTGTTGGGAGAAACAGGGCCTTGGGAATGTGTCACAGAAGTCTGTGCAAAATGTGTGAATGTGCAAGCATGATTGTCATGTTTGGCCTTATTCCGCATTTTCATGTCTTGTGGGAATGTCATGGAAACTAGACACAATCATGTATGCAACCTGTAATGCAACAGTACAGTTACAGAGCATTGACATTGATGGTGATGAATTGGATGATGAATAGGACATGTGTGAATTTTTGTCTGTTGCCAACACACGCTTCGTTTTATGTCTCACAGCTGGAAGGCCACTCATCACACAGGGGGATGTCGACGCCTTCAGGGACCCCCAGGCCACTGGTGAGTTCACCCATCAAATATTGTAAATGTGAGATGTGATGAATGTCTGGCTCAAATCATGTACTTAGTAGTATGCAGTATGGGTGTGTATCACATGTACCTTGCATCTCATGTGATGGTGGTCATGTGAGTGTGAAGGGAAAACAAATTAGCAAGTGGAGATGGACCAATGCATATGTCTTCCGGATGTAACTTTGCACATCCCCAGTCAGTGATACCCATGCTAGGAATAGCTATGTGTTCTGTCACTACATAACATGCATGGGGAGTCCCGAACGTTCAGACAGTAGAGGAGACATGTGATTGGTGTTGGTGATGAGTTTGACCAGACATGGAGTGTGTGTACATCTTTGACTGAGATGACTGTGCAAGTGGGCCTGATCATGCACAAGGGGTTAGTGGTTTTCAGGCTGTGCGGGATCAGACACAGGTCTGCACAGCACTATTGTATGTATGGTGCATACCATCTTGTAAACATTTCCAGGGCGTAGCTGAAATCCAAGTCAACCAATGGTACGTTCCCCCAACACCTAGCAAGGATGGGCCTTTTGTCTGTATTTGGCATGTTTTGGCACTCCAACAGTGTTGTCAAGCTGTCTCCTTGTGGTCATTCCCCTTTTTCGAATCATGGTCAAATGTACAAGCCCCTCTAGCCCAATATGTGACGTTACTCCCATGCATTGACCACGCACGTTTTTCATTCACTTTTTTTACACAGCAATACCTTTTACAACGCAGGGCTTTACAACGCTATTCGTTACGACGCATTCCCCATTGAAACGCACTCACTATTCTGACTCCAGTAGAGCGTTACTTTGGGGAATGCGTGGTAATAGATTGCAGTGTACAGCACTGCGCTTAGAAATTTTGAGCATAGTAAAATATTTGGATTAAACAACGTTTGTCCCAATCTCCTCCACTACGTCACCTATTGTGAACTTGTGGTGGCAAGAGGGGCTGTGCCTCATGTACAAGTCAGTGTTCAGCCACCTAATGTTGCTTTGCCATGTGTGATGCTTGATGCATCACTATTGAAAGTAAGAGTAGGGCTTTTCCAGGATTGTCCATGTGCATTAAGGGACACCTTTATGTACATGGCACTTTGCTTTTTCCATGTGTGCTGCACAAGGCAGCACACATGGAAATTTGAACAACTAGGATAAATGCATTGTTCATCGTCGTCTCGCCAACTTGAGATCCATGATTTTCAAGGTCTTATTTTTGTAGCTGCCTCCTATGTACACCACCATGATACATAGGGGGCACTGTCAGATACAATGGGAGTTGAAGTGGAACGTCCCACGCAACACCCACTGCAGGCCCCTTTCACACTGACCATTGCGTGAAAAGATGCCTTATGTATAAAGCAGTATTGATCCACGTTTAGTGGCTTAAGGCTGCCTTGTACATAAGGAGCTGCCCCTAACTCCATGATAACGTCACTGATAGTGACGTGATGGTGGCGATAGGGGCTTGTACATATGCCCCTGACTGTCTCACTGGGTTGTGACACTACATGTCACATGCCATGCACTGTAATGTCAGTGTTGCCAGCATGTTGTAACTGATCCTTGATTGTACATTGCATTGTCCATGGCACTTTCTGACTTCACAATCTTTCGTTAGAGTGTAGGCTCCCACGTTTCATTGACCTTGTGTTACTGAGTTTAATGGAGAACATTGACATTGTCATCAGGACTCACATTTTGACATTTCTCTTATTTGACAGACAATATGTCGCCAGAGGAGGCCCATGCGTTCAGGGTCAGGAAGGACCGGTATCTCCATATCTGCAAGGTGGCCAAGGGATATCGCAAGATGTCAAGGAGGTATGTAGCTGACTGTGCATGTGGGAGGTGGAAGTCTTTGCCCGAAGTGGCCCTCCGACTAAGGCAGAGTGACGCACAGCCCATACCGGGCACTTCTGGCGACAGGCGTGGGTCCAGACATGGACATGGATCTGCACATCCCCCAGGAACAACACACAGACAAGCTGCAGACTCAGGATCAGGCACAGAATCAGGTGGCCCCTCACAGCCTCACGGACAAGCTACAGTGCAAACTTCAAGTTCTGATCAGGTAGTGCCATTTACCAGGCGGGTCTGTCGCACAATCATGGACATTAACGTCAGACTGGCACAAATTGAAAGAGAAATGGCGGAGCATACCACCCACCTGCAGGACATTAAGGCTTCCCGGGGTCTCCCATATTGATCAGTACAATGGAGACCCATCCCCCTTTTCAACGTTCCCCCAATGTTATTTATTCTAAAGAGTTAGTAATAGGTTCGTTTTTTAAGTGTTAAGTAGTGTAGTTGTAGTGTAGGTATAGGTAGTGTTAGATTTTAGCATAGTTTTAGTTATTTATTCTCTTGTAGTTTAGGGAATAAGTTTCCTTTTCCTTTAGGTGGGGGGTTGATGTCTTTGTTCACAAAAAATAAAAAATACAAAAAAATATATATTTGTGTGTGATATCTGTGTAGTTAGTTCATGTTTAGCTAAGATGTATTTGTCCTGCCTTCTGATGTGCTTTTAGGGTGGGATGGGGGTTGATGTCGTAGATATGTTGTTGCGTGTTTAGTATTAGTTTTGTTAGATAGTTTAGTTTCACGTTCACTTTGTTCCAGTTACTTATGATTAGGTTAGTTGTAGGAGTATAGTATATAACTTTATTCGGTTATTGCAACCATCAAAGTATCAACCAACATCCTGTACATTAAATTAACTAATAATACACAAATATGTGTACAATAACAACAATAATAGCAGCAGTGTATCCATATTTAAAGTGCATAATGCTTCAAGTTACATTACAATTGTATATACAATAATAGCAGCAATAAGTCCATGTTTAAAGTGCATAATGCTTCAGAGTGGAGTACAATAATAGCAGCAATAACATCATAGTTGATAAAAAGATAATAATTACTTTAGCACTGTACATTAGATCCAGCTACAGACAGTACCTAAAAGTTACACCTAGCAAGACAATACAGAATAAAACAGTTCATTAATATAAATAAGCAATAAAATAAAATACATCCTTAATCCTTACACTGATCTAATTTTAAAATTGCATTGCGTTTATACCAAACTGCCTCTAAAAATTTGCTGACAGCTACAACTATTCTAGGGGAGAGATTAGTTTTTAGAATCCGTAATGCTATTCGATATTGTACAAGCCCCAATTCCCGGCAAATCGGAATAATCCACCTCCTACGAGGGGACAAATACTTCGGACAGAAAAATAGCAAATGTGATTCATTTTCATCACATTGTTTACACATTGGGCAAGTCAATGCTGACTGTGCTGGATTCCATTTGTGAGTAAATGATCTTATGGGCAAAGTCCCCAAACGAAACTGTATAAAAAGACTTTTAGGGAAAGCAAAGGGTATAAAATCCATATAATCTTCCAATTGTGGAGTAGATTTAAAATCAAGAAAACTGTTAGTCAGAGATCCTACATAATTTTTCCTTAATACACATTCATTAATAAAATTCCAATAAGTAGTTTTAAGAAGATGCTGATCGACTTTCTTGAGTTGAGTAGGGTCATCCCAAAATCTACGGAGACCTAACATTCTCAACCAAGAAAACACGTGTTTAAACCATGGGAGCGATCGAGCACCTGGTATATTTAAAACATCGGTCAGGGATTCTCTATAATCAGCTAGCTCCGGTGTACACCAAAGACGAACCCAATAGATCAACACTTTCAAAGCCACTAAGTCTGATATTCTTTTCAATCCTAGATCTAAATACAATGGAATAAGAGGTGTACTCTGGGGAAGGCATAACATTTTCCTAACAAAGCTGTTTTCTACCAGTGCAAGAGGCTTGGCATCAACATAGCCCCACACTTCAGCCCCATAGGGGTATTTAGTGTTAGTATAGGGAATTTCATTTTATAACTTGATAATAAATGTTTACAGTTTTTGAATTCTGGTTGCACTTATGTCTGCAGTGATTAGGTGGAGTGTTGTATTTTACCATGTATATGACTTATTCAACCTCAGAACAATCATTTGATTTTGTATGGGTGGTCATGGCATGTTACTTAGCTGGAGGGATAGTGTCATGATCCTTTTGCTTTGAGCACAGTGGACTTGCATGGATCACAGGTTGGGAAGTAGTAGTTATGGCCTAGGCTAGGGACACTCTTCTGTGAAGTTGACATCTTATGTGTGACTCACAGAGTTGGACAGCACTTTTTTGCCCATGTGTTTTGGAACATGGCCTGGTGCAGACATTGACATTGACATTGCAACTCTTGTCCATCATGATGATGGATGTCTGCACCGTGTTCCACAGAATGACGTTCACACCCTGCATTTCACATGAGCCTGGCGCAGAGTTCATCTACCATGCACACACATAGGCACACTTGCTGCTTAGTGCAGGTGTGTTAGCATTATTGAAATTGGATGTGCCTGTGCATGGAGGGTCACCCTCCTGCCCATGCACGATGTTTTCATTTTGAGAATTACATGTACACGGCCTATGGCAGAACACATTTTTGATACAAACAGGAGGGGAAATGTAGCATTGCTCCCTGTATTGCCAGTGTCATACACACTTTTCCCAGCAGTTACTTTTGTCATTGGCTCATAGTGATGCCACCCTTGAAATGGTGGTACAGCCTCTGAATATATGCTAATAGCAGTGCACTACACATCCCTAGCCACATTGTCCTCTCCTTTAACAGTGAGGCCAGCATGAGAGGGTTCCTTATTTCAAAGGCATTGTCAAGCCATGGGAAGGGGCTGTCTGAGGACTTACAGTTTAGACTAAGTCCCTATTGCCAACACAACTTCACGGAAAACGACATTGTGGTTCCATTGGCGGTTAGTATATATGTGCCTTAACGAATCTTCCTCTATGTGAATATGGTGTGCTCGATCTTGGAATGTGACATGCTATGACCCCCATCACAACAAGCTTTGTACACCCCGTAGAGTGTGAGTAGATCTGCCAAGTGAGACTTGTTACCAATGCTAATTGGAGACACTACTTGTGGCATGCAACTGACTTGGAGATATTTCCGCACATGCCCATTCCCATTCCCATAATGTACGTAGGGCAATGTTTGAATCTTGCAGGAATGTTGTATCTGACCAATGTGGGCACTGCTAGTTCACACATACCCGATCATCTCACTGCCTATCTGGGACACAGTTAAACATGACCATTTAGCATATGTCCCTCGCTGTACGTTTTGATGGATTCAGGGGGCCAACATTTAGTATAACTTCTATACTTCAATGGTCATAGGCAACAAACATCTGTGTGACTTACATTTTTTATTTACATGTGCATTGACTTTGTTGAAGACTGGCCCAGTACTTGGCCAAACAACCCCCACATTCCATAAATGCCCATTGGAGGGCCAGACAGAGACCTTTGGGGGTAACATGTCCAAAGGAAGAGGCAGAGTTCAGTCAGCAGGCTGATAGCAGTGTCATTGTGAACAACACATAATATGGCAGTCGATATTGAGGTCCAAGGTGAGTGTCGCAGAGTGAATCGGGGGACAGTGTAAGCTGATGTTCTGGGGCATGATGCTGAGCACAGATCCAAGGAGAAACAGTCCATTTGGCATAGATGAGTGCTACTGCTTTCTTCTTTGCAATAATGCTGATTCATCCACATCTTCATCCTCTGATGTGTCATGTGCCTCCCGTGTGCGTGGTGGTCGATTGGCTGCGGCACTGTGAGGCATTGACACATCAGGGGGCAGAGATGTGGATGATGAAGCAGCAGCAGCATTCATCTGTGCTAAACCTTGAGGCAGCACTGCTGTGATGAGCAGCTGTAGGGCATGGAAGATTCCAGCAACGTCTCTGTGGTGTGCAGCCGTGGCAGCCATTTGTGAGGCTTGCATCCGCTCCATGTTCTCCATGATCATTCGCATGTGACGCAACTCCTTGCTGACATCGCTGGAGGCACTCTGACTGGACAGTTGTTCTTGTCTCTGAGTCAAGACTCCAGCGATGTCAGCCATGGAATGCTGGAAAGCATGGAGCGGACTGTGGGTGTCTGTGATGGTCAGTAGGTGGTCCCGAATGGGACTGAGACACCCTCGTAGCCCTTCTAATTTGGCCGCCAGACTGTAAAAACCCCACCCGCACCAGACCAGCCATCTCCTGCTGGACCTCTACCGCACGACGTTGGAAGGCCAGAAGTGGGTCCTCAAGGTCCTGGGAGACAGATGTGGTGGTCGGTGCTTGCTGCTGGGTATTCTGTGCAGGTGGTGGAGTTTCCAAAACGCTACTGGATGGCCCTGCTTCCGGAGATGGGGTGCTGATTGAGTCTAGCAGCTGTTGGACGGTGTCCTGGTTGATGTTTGGAAGCTTTTCATCTTCATCATTGAAGAGTGGCACAGGCTGTTGTACAGGAGGTGATGTTTCTCCCTCTGCAATGTAAAGGGGAGATGCAGTTGTATGTGTGTTTCAAGTATGATAATGCATTGGATATTTGTACTAGCAGACAGCATGACAATGTCCATTCAGAATGTTTAGGAGGAGATGCCTATTACATGCCGGATAGTTATTCATTGTACATCATCACGGATGTGACGTTATAGTTGTACATTATCGTCTCACAGTTTACAGGGATGCCAAATGTGAGTGACCAATTTCTACACACATGCAGCACCTGTTGTGTCCTCTGTTCAGTAGTGACAGTGATGTAGTTTGTACAACATTGTTGTCAATGTTGATTAGCTCAGATTCATGTGTCTGTGCACTGCATTGTGGGAGAGTCACCACTAATCAGTACACCCTGATAGTTTTTCAAGATTACTCTTTTTTGGAGGGGTGTATTGCATGGTGCCACACCTTGCTGTTGGCAATGCAACATGATTGTTGTTGTGCCATGATTGGGGCTATCCCACTGTTGTGATCTGAGTTGATGTGATGTGCCACATGATATGTGCAGGGAGGTATGCTTGATTTGCCATGATACCCACAGTGTAGATACTTGTTTATTTAGTTAAGTAATAGAGAGTGCTGACATCCTAATGGATGCATGTTGATCTGCAGGTATGGTACAGCTTTGGCTTTACTGCCCCTTATCCCTTTCACCCAGTGACCCTTTCACTTATGTGCATTTCCAATGGTGAGATGTTGCAAGCTTGACGGGATTTGGTTCTTGGTCACAGTTGGGACACTTGTGCATTGTTGGCCATCTGATTTCTTTATTACATCAGGGGTTGAATGGACACGAGGAAGTCACAGAGTGTGACCTGCTGCTTTGTGGATGAACTCCACACTCAGCCAATTCAGTGACCGTGGCCTGCACCATGTTAACATGTTTATGGTGAAGGCATGCTTTTCATCATGAACTGTCACTTGCCTTGTCATTGTGGCTCACAGACAGGCAGTTTTCCTGGGGTGCACACGTGCATGTGTTTGGTGCGAGTATGTTTATGTGTGAGAAGGGACCCCTTCAGGCACATTGGCAATGATGGATTAATTGCTGTTTCTATGTGTGCTGCACAATGCAGTACATATTTATCTCCATATTGCTTTGTCTATTGTGATTTCTCTTGTGTGCATGTTGTCGCTCATGTTTTTCCTTGCATGCATTGCTTACTGCCTCCTGTTGGCTTAACCGTGGTGAATATGGTGCAGCTTGATTTTCAATTGTTGGTGCAGGCTGAACAGACAGTAACGACATCCATTACCGTCAACGTTGACACCACGTGTAGTGTGTAAGTGGGCCTAGATTTGAGGGCTGTGGATTTCCAAATGCTTATTAGTGGTGCTCAGGCCCTATCACCCCCCCCCGCCCCCCAACATCACATCAGGTGTGATTGCCAGGGTGATGTGTGTTTGGGATTATGCCACGCAGATGTTCAAAGCGATGATACATGCAGTCCACTTTCATTGTATCGGATGCCGTGGTTTGTGTGCGGATGATATCTGACATGACTGCACATTTGTTCACTGACACTGGACATTTTCTAGAAATTACTTGTTTACATGCACAGCAAGGTGTGATGGGCAACTCACACCAGGACTAATGTTGTATACTGTTTTGGGTATGGCACATGTGTACACTTGAGAGGAGAGGAGTGCATTTTGACATAAGGGGTGATGATGACATTTACCAATTTGTCTCTGTTGGGTGCAAAATTGCTATTCTTGCTTGATGGCATGTTACATAGACAAGACATGTAGCAAAACATTATAATGACACATTCCTGATATGCATAGTCCATGGACTGTGCTGTTAAAGGCATGTCCCCCCTTTGCTTATGGTTTGACATCACATTTTGACTCAACTGTGCTGAATGTGTGCATTGTGGGATATGCACCTTTTAGACAGAAGGCTGCATGGTAACTATGCATGTGTTTATGGTATGCAGACTCAATACATGCTTTCTCACTTGGTGTACACAGGGCTGCATCTCATGAACAAGAGAACTGGCACATTGCCTGTAGATGCAGCATGGTGCCAAAATGGCCCCCTTGCCCCAACACCACACATATACAAATTGTCTGCACAGTGCTGCATCTCTTTGACAACAATATGAGGATGCACTGTGAACGTGACTGTTCGTGTGCATAAGTGAGCATGCCACCACCAATGTCAGCACACATGCACCATTGTGCAAGGGTGTCTGAGTTGAATAGAAGTTTGTACATGTGCACAAAGGGGGACCTTACAGCACATACACATTCTTGCACACAACTCAGACACACATGCGTAATGGTGCATGTGTGCTGAAATTGGTGGTGGCATGCTCATTTATGCACATGAACAGTCGCGGTCACAGTGCATCCTCATATTGTCATCAAAGAGATGCAGTATTTGTTGACTAGGGAGATATGTGTTCATACCCCCAGGGACAGAAGTATATGGGACAAAATTTGCAGTCATTGTGGGTGTGCACTGTAAGATATTGAATTGTGCATTAGTGAAATTGGGCCCATCCACCCCCGTCACCCCACTCCCTTGTTGTTACTCACTCTGTTGCTCATGTTGCTGGTCATGTTGAGCAGTATCCTGTCCCTGGACTCCAACCACCAACTGCTCGCAGATGACTGCGGACACCTGTTCCTCCAACGCATCCAGCTCCTCCTGTGGAGCTGGACTCCCACCTCCGGTCTGCAGTGCTGCCTTGCGATTGGCCGCGAGTTTCCCCTTGGTCTTGCCCTTAGCATCATGCCAGCGCTTCTTGCAGTAGTTCACTGTCCTCCTCACCTCTCCAACAGCATTTACCTTGGCTGCAATGGACTGCCATATTGCATTTTTTGTTACCAATGACACAGTGGAGCTGACAAAGAGCTGTTGTTGTTTCTCTGTCACCTCTGCAATCAGGACCTGGTTTTCCTGCTGGCTGAACCTGGTTTTCCTCTTCCTCTTGTCCTTCTCCTGGGTCTCTGGCTGGTCCTCCTGGCTGTTTGGGGGGGTTGTTGGCTCCTGCAGTACTGGGTCCAGCTTCCTCCATGGTTCTTCAGTGTTTTTTTATTATGTTTGTGATACATCGCGGGTGTTTTATGGTCACTTTTCCTGCCGAACGTGAGGAAAAGTGGCGTCACGCTAATTTGCGTGCAGTTTCTGGCCGCTGATTGGCCTTTCGACACTTTTTTCACGTTAGCTGCAAGATTTTTATCGCCGTAACGCTGATGTTTACGTTTACATTTTCCGCTGCGATGAGAAACTATCACCATGTAGCGACGGCTTCTACATACGTCGGTAACATGGCGATAGTTTTCGGCGGTACGCGGCGATGAAAAAATTGCCGCTAACTAACGTTAGCGATAATTTTCACCAGTCCTTGTACATATGCCCCTATGTATAAAAAAAAAGTGTTTCCATCAACTACAGACATAGACTCATCCACTTTAACTTCATTAGCCGAGTATACTATACCCTACTCCGTTTGCATTAGATGGACAACATCTGGTCCCCTGAATGTGCTCGGTGCTTCACAGACCCAGCTGATTTTATACACCTGGCATGTGGCTGTTCCCCGATTGTGGCCTTTTGGGCGGAAACGGTCCATACAATTGGTGAAATAATAAATGCACCAATGCCTTGCTCCCCACTTCCTATGCTCCTTGGTTATGTTCTAGATATACCTCGCCCCAAGAGGCGACTAGTGCCCTTATTTGCTGCTGCTTGCTGGCGCCAAGTAGCCTGTCTCGAAGGTCGCCTTCCCAAACTTTGAGACTGGTTAAAAGATGTAACACCCTGTAATTCATAGACGGACACATATGTATCTATGCACATTTCAAAGCTGAGGTCTAGAGATATATGAGGACCATAAAAGAAACTCTGCACCTTCTTCTGGTCTTCCGCCCTCCATAAGGTCATAGATGATTCTACTCCCCAGTTTGCCCTATAGATGACTCCATAACCACGTCTCCACGCTTTCTGTATAATTGTTATACCAGTGTTTTTCTCACTCTTAAAACGGCTTCTTGTTTTCAAATGCCATGTTCTATAAGCACAATTGCATTGCACTATGCGTGGGCGACCCTTAGTCATTAGGGTGACCAACCGTCCGTAAATTTCACGGACCGTCCGTAATTTGGACCTCACGTCCGTTGTCCGTGAGGATTCCTTTTACGGACTCCTTTTGTCCGTAATTATGGCCATTGCAGGGTGCAGCACTGCTCCCTGCCAGAAGCCTCAGCCCCCTGATGGGGCCCCCTCGCACTCCTCTGAGCACAAGAGCAGCCCTACCCCGCCCATTGTCATTCTGTATACCGGCTAATTGCCACATACAGAATGACAATGGGGCAGTCTGGTCTGTTAAAGCATGTGGCGGCCTCCTGCCTCAGTGTAGAGCAGGGCATTCTGTAAGGTGGTTAAAAGGTAAAGTGCCCATGCTGCAACGTGATAAAACAGTTACATAAAGAAGCCTGTGAAACAAGTTAAAAAGAACGGGTTATAGTTCTTTCACTGTCTCATCATTTTAGAACTGACACATTTTCAATATTATATTCAACAAAGCTATGGTTGCTGCTTTTTTATTTTAAGCAACTAACAACCATTGACAAAGCCAATAGTCCTGGCTTGTTGTTGGTGTAATGATACTTGCTGTATTACATATCTGGATGCAATGACAGAAACAACATAATACCAGTTGGGCCGAACACTATGCTAAGCACAGAGTTTTAGCCTGGGCGTTTTAAGCCACGCCCTTAATTACATCGAACACCCCCTTTGAAGAGACCCCCCAGTTTCTTTTACCCCACTTAAAGCTCTGGAAACAACACAGTCACCTCACGTCCTGGCACTGTACATCATGCATGACTTTTGACTTCTAAGTTTTCAGATTGCCTATGTGCAGGGGCATAGTGAACCCTCCCCCACCCCACCCCACTCCTTGCTTTAGGAACTACAGCATGGTGAAGTTCTTGATGGGCCTCTTCAGTCTGCAACTCTGCAGACAAAGGCTCAGCTCATAATGTGAAAAGGTGGGTGAGTAAATAAGTGAAGGAATGTGTGAATGGCTGGATGGATTAGTGAAAAGATGAATTGATGAATGAAAGGGTGAATGGATAGATAATAAAAGAAAGGATGGATGGGTGGATGAGTGAGTGGAAGGATGGATGAGAGAAAAGGTAAATAGATGGATGTATGGGTGGAAGGGTAGATGGATGGGTAAAAGTGTGGATGGGTGAGTGAAAGGATGGATGAGTGAAAGGGTAGATGATGGGCGAGTGAATGGGTGGATGGATGAGTGAAAGGATGGATGGATTGATGAATTGATAAGTGAAAGGGTGGATGGATTGATGAGTGAAAGGGTGGATGTAAGGATTGTTGAGTGAGTGAAAGGGGGGTAGATGGACAAAAGGATGGATAGATGAGTGAAGAAGTGAAAGGGTGGATGGATGAGAGAACGGATGGATGGATGAGTGAAAGGATGGATGAGTAATGGGGTCAATGGATGGATTCATGAATGGATGAGTAGATGGGTGGGTGGGTGGAAGGATGGATGAATAAGTGAAAGGGGGATGGAGAGAGAAAGGGAGGATGAATGACTGAAAGGGTGAATGGGTGGAAGGATAAGTGACTGGGTGGATGGATGAGTAAGTGAAAGGATGGCTGGATGGGTGAAAGGTTAAATGGCTGGATGGATGAGTGAACAGATAAATAAATAAATAAAATAAATAATGGGTGGAAGAGTGTGTGTAAGGTTGGATGGAGTGAAAGAGTGGATGGAGGGATGGATGAGTGAAATGATGGATGGAAGGATACATGGTGGATAGGTTTGCAAATGGTTGAATATGTTTGGATATAGATGAGCACACAGATGGAAGGACAGAATGAATGGTGAAAGACTGAATGATAGATGAAAGAATGATTACACCTTGTAGCACCCATTATCTTAAGTAACATTTCCTATACATTGACTTTCACGTTTATATGAGTCAATGTCTCTATATAATGTGTGTGTGATGTAACGCACTCCGACACCCTGCCCTACATACTTGGGATGAGTAACACTATAAAATAAATTAAATACACATGAGAGACGGTCTATGTGAAGATGAGGGGCACCATTGGAGGGTGGTAGCAAGGCCGGACTGGCCAGACCGGACATCGGGTGTTTCCCTGGGAGGCTGGAAAGGGGGGGGGGTTGTTACTGGGGGCTGGCACTGCAAATTTCCTTGTATATCCAGTAGTTTTCAATCAACAATAAAAGCGGCCTCACTTATATTCAGGTGTGGTTCACCATTGTCTGGTGACTAATGTACTTGCTGGAGCAAGATGCGAGTTTTGAATCGTCTAAGGTAGCAAGCTGTGGGCATACTGACAAACCTTTAAGTGCACGATTGTCTCAACCTAATATAAACTTATTTTGACTTGTACTTAAGTGGTGGTCTATTTACTTACTTATATACTATTGCGCGACCTCCTCTGACGTGTCTGTAATACTTACCTTTTGTCCCGAAGTTTTGTCCTGAATTTTGACCTCCTGTCCTGAATTTTTGTCCTGAATTTTTACCCTTTGTCCTGAATTTTTACACTCACCGTCCTGAATTTGCACCCATGCCAGTTGGTCACCCTATTAGTCATCCGCCTTTACTAGAGGGTTGTAAGTTTTGTTGTAACTTAAGTAGAACTCAATAAAAACGATTTTAACTAGAAACCTCAACCTAAAACTGTCTTAATGCTACTCGGATGTGATCTGCAGGAGATACTCCTCGGGTGAAGTATTAGTTCATATTCCATTGACATTCAGTCTTCCATCAGTGTTCAAACAACTGTTCCAACAGTGTGGCTGCTTAGGACAGGAGAGCTTTCTAAATGGAACCAGAGATCAGATCACCAGGTCAGGTACCAAAAGTTACAAATGGCATTAACGTTTCATCCATTTGCTTTCATGTCAGTGGCTGAGGTGATGATAGTCTATTGAAACCTGCTCCTGTTTCTGAATCCAGGGACCTAATTTATGTGAACTCTGTCCGAGAAGCTGCTATGAAACTACACTTTTATATACATTTACATGAATTAATTGTTTTCATTGTTTGCTTATGTCTATTGGTAACGGGAAGTTTGTTTTTGTTTGTGTATGAAGGACCCCACCAATGGATATTACATCGTCAATTCTTTCAAGGATCAATCAATCAATCAGGGAATTGTAAGCGCGCTACTCACCCGTGAGGGTCTCAAGGCGCTGAGGGGGGGGGGTCCGCAGATCTGTTTAGCCGAAGAGCCAGGTCTTGAGGGTCTTCCTGAAGGTGTTCAGGGAGGGGGCGCGTCTGATGTCTGCCGGTAGCTCGTTCCAGGTCTTGGCTGCAATGTGAGAGAAGGATCTTCCGCCTGCTCTGGCTTTGTGGATGCGCGGGGTTTCGGCCAGTGCGAGGTTGGAAGATCGGAGGTTTCTTTTGGGTACATGGAAGTTGATTCTGTCGTTGAGGTATTTGGGTCCGTTGTTGTGTAGACATTTGTAGGCCTGAGTGAGGATTTTGAAAGTGACTCTTTTCTCCACGGGGAGCCAGTGGAGACTTCGTAGGTGTTGGCTGATGTGTTCGTGGTCGGGGGATGCCGAGGACGAGTCTGGCGGCGGTGTTCTGTACTGTCTGGAGTTTGCGGAGTAGGGACTTGTTGATGCCGGCGTAGAGTGCGTTTCCATAGTCCAATCTGCTGGTGATGAGTGCGTGGGTGACTGTCTTCCTTGACTCAGGGGGGATCCACTTGAAAGTCTTGCGGAGGATGCGGAGGGTGTTGAAGCAGCTGGAGGTGACGGCGTTGACCTGTCGGTTCATGGAGAGTGATGAGTTGAGTACGATGCCGAGGTTCTTGGCGTGGTCTGAGGGGGTAGGTGGGCTTCCGAGGGCGGTCGGCCACCAGGTGCTGTCCCATGCAGAAGGGGTGGTACCGAGGATGAGGACTTCTGTCTTCTCAGCGTTGAGCTTCAGGCAGCTGTTGGTCATCCAGACTGCGACGTCTTGCATTCCTTTCTGGAAGTTGAGTTTGGCAGTGGTGGGGTCTTTGGTGAGGGAGAGGATGAGCTGGGTGTCGTCGGCGTAGGATACGATGTTGAGACCGTGTTGTCGGACGATGGCTGCGAGGGGGGCCATGTAAATGTTGAAGAGGGTGGGGCTCAGTGATGAACCCTGTTTGACTCCGCAGGTGATTTTCGTGGGGTCGGAGAGGAAGGGTGGGAGTCTGATCCTTTGGCTTCTTCCCTTGAGGAATGATCGGATGCAGTCCAGGGCTGTTCCTTGTATGCCTGCGTTGTGTAGTCTGACGACTAGTGTGCAATGGGAGACGGTGTCGAAGGCCGCTGATAGGTCGAGTAGGATGAGGGCTGCGGAGTGGCCTTGGTCCAGGAGGGTGCGGATGTCATCTGTGGCAGCGAGTAGGGCGGTCTCTGTGCTGTGGTTGCTTCGAAATCCGGATTGGGACGGGTCGAGGACGGCGTTTTCTTCAATGAATCGTGTCAGTTTCCTGTTGACTGTTTTCTCTGCAACTTTGGCTGCGAAGGGGAGGAGCGAGATGGGCCGATAGTTCTTGAGGTCGGTGGGGTCAGCTGTGCGCTTCTTGAGCAGGGGTCTGACTTCTGCGCGCTTCCAGTCATCTGGGAAGGTGCCTGTTTTGAAGGTGGTGTTGATGGTGCGTTGTAGTTCGGGTGCGATGGCGGCCACGGCTCTGTGGTAGATGTGAGGGGGGCAGGGGTCGGTGGGGCCCCCGAGTGGATGCTTTTCATGGTCGAGGCGGTGTCTTCGGCCGTGATCGGTGTCCAGTTGGAGATGGTGGGCTGGCTGGTGTTTCTGGGGGGCAGGGGGCCGTCTGTGGCGCCTGGTGGATGGTCGATGGTCGATGATCACCACTCTACACCTACCATCTCGATGATCACCACTCTACAACTACCATCTCCCTATCAAGCTGCCAGCCGGAGCTGAGGCCTGTCAACAAGCAGTGGGTCAATACACTTGAGGGCTGGAGGAGTTTTAAGGACCTGCGTAAGCTAACTCCCCATCTAATTAATGTCACACAAGAAAAGAGCCACGGGTCCGGATTGGAAGGAGGTTAATTAACTGTATGAATGTGCTCTGCCATGCAAGACGGGGGATTTCCCTTTTCAGGACGGTTCCCCTCACACACCAGAGGTGTCATGCTTCATCATGGGGGTGCCTCCTCACGCGAAAGACCTAGTCTTTGCGTGGGCTACAACCCCCTCTCTACGAGGGAGGAGCTCAGGGATGTTTTTATTGCCAGGTAGGTCGCTCCCCCACCACACAGCTCCGCCTGTGCTGTCCGCCCGCTGCTGCTGCTGGTAAGCTCGCCCCTCTGCTTGTGGCCTCGGTGCCCGTGTTTTCTTCTGTTTTTGTCCATTTTGCCTTCTGTGCCCTCGCTGCCCCACTGTACTGTGCCCGTGTTTTCTTCTGTTTTTTGTCCATTTTGCCTTCTGTGCCCTCGCTGCCCCACTGTACTGTGCCCGTGTTTTCTTCTGTTTTTTGTCCATTTTGCCTTGTGTGCCCTCGCTGCCCCACTGTACTGTGCCCGTGTTTTCTTCAGTTTTTTGTCCATTTTGCCTTCTGTGCCCTTGCTGCCCCACTGTACTGTGCCCGTGTTTTCTTCTGTTTTTTGTCCATTTTGCCTTCTGTGCCCTCGCTGCCCCACTGTACTGTGCCCGTGTTTTCTTCTGTTTTTGTCCATTTTGCCTCCTGTGCCCTCGCTGCCCCACTGTACTGTGCCCGTGTTTTCTTCTGTTTTTGTCCATTTTGCCTTCTGTGCCCTCGCTGCCCCACTGTACTGTGCCCGTGTTTTCTTCTGTTTTTCCCTCGCTGCCCCCACCCCCTTGTGCCCATTTTGCCTTCTGTGCCCCTCGCTGCCTCTCTCCATTCCCGCCGCTGCGCCCCCTGCGGCCCCGCCCCCTGACTGCCCATTCGCTGCCCCTGCCTCCCAGCTGCTCCTCCCTCCCACCTCCCCATATATGGCGGCCGCTGCGCGGTGAGTAGAGCGACCCTTGACCTTGCCAGGTAGGTCGCTCCCTCACCCACACAGCTCCGCCTGTGCTGTCCGCCCGCTGCTGCTGCTGGTAAGCTCCGCCCCTCCGCTTGTGGCCTCGGTGCCCGTGTTTTCTTCTGTTTTTGTCCATTTTGCCTTCTGTGCCCTCGCTGCCCCACTGTACTGTGCCCGTGTTTTCTTCTGTTTTTTGTCCATTTTGCCTTCTGTGCCCTCGCTGCCCCACTGTACTGTGCCCGTGTTTTCTTCTGTTTTTTGTCCATTTTGCCTTCTGTGCCCTCGCTGCCCCACTGTACTGTGCCCGTGTTCTCTTCTGTTTTTCCCTCGCTGCACCCACCCCTTGTGCCCATTTTGCCTTCTGTGCCCCTCGCTGCCTCTCTCCATTCCCGCCGCTGCGTCCCCTGCGGCCCCGCCCCCCTGACTGCCCATTCGCTGCCCCTGCCTCCCAGCTGCTCCTCCCTCCCACCTCCCCATATATGGCGGCCGCTGCGCGGAGAGGAGAGCGACCCTTGACCTTGCCAGGTAGGTCGCTCCCCACCACACAGCTCCGCCTGTGCTGTCCGCCCGCTGCTGCTGCTGGTGCAAGCTCGCGCCCTCCGCTTGTGGCCTCGGTGCCCGTGTTTTCTTCTGTTTTTGTCCATTTTGCCTTCTGTGCCCTCGCTGCCCCACTGTACTGTGCCCGTGTTTTCTCTCTCGTTTTTTGTCCATTTTGCCTTCTGTGCCCTCGCTGTCCCACTGTACTGTGCCCGTGTTTTCTTCTGTTTTTTGTCCATTTTGCCTTCTGTGCCCTCGCTGCCCCACTGTACTGTGCCCGTGTTTTTCTTCTGTTTTTTGTCCATTTTGCCTTCTGTGCCCTCGCTGCCCCACTGTACTGTGCCCGTGTTTTCTTCTGTTTTTGTCCATTTTGCCTTCTGTGCCCTCGCTGCCCCACTGTACTGTGCCCGTGTTTTCTTCTGTTTTTCCCTCGCTGCCCCCACCCCCCTTGTGCCCATTTTGCCTTCTGTGCCCCTCGCTGCCTCTCTCCATTTCCGCCGCTGCGTCCCCTGTGGCCCCGCCCCTGACTGCCCATTCGCTGCCCCTGCCTCCCAGCTGCTCCTCCTCCCACCTCCCCATATATGGCGGCCGCTGCGCGTGCCGCGCCGCTGCCCCGCGCCGAAGGCGCGCCTAAGGCAAGCCCGTCTGCGCCCGTCCGCGACTGGACCGCGCCCAGCGCCAGAACCCTGGGCCGCGCGCCCCCGCTCCAGCCTCGAGGACCGACGCCGATACGATGCCACCACACTCCACGCTCTCAACCCCGGACGGACGCACAACTGCTTCAAGGCCGCCCGAAACGCACCCATGGTCCCTTCACCTGCCGGAACTGCAGCTACACCAGCCTCAGAGCCACCGAGGCGCCCGCCAAGAAGGACCTCAACCACCTCCGGTGCATCCTACTGAACACCCGCTCCGCACGCAAACACGCCATCGAGCTCTGGGACCTGCTCGACACATCATCACCAGACGTCGCCTTCCTGACTGAGACCTGGATGAACGACTCCTCCGCCCCCGACATCGCCATAGCCATCCCAGACGGCTATAAGATCACCCGCAGAGACCGCATCAACGCAGTAGGAGGAGGAATCGCCATCGTCCACAAGAACACCATCAGGGTCTCGACCAGCACCGACGACACTCTCAGCACCGCCCGAACACATGCACTTCCAGATCCACACGGACCCCAACACCACCCTTAGAGGCACCCTTGTCTACAGACCCCTGGGCCCCGACCCCAGTTCAGCGACTCCATCGCCGACTTCATCAGCACGCACGCCCTGACCTCTACCGACTACATCCTCCTCGGAGACCTGAACTTTCACCTGGAGAACAACAACGACAGCAACTCCACCACCCTGATCGACAGCCTCGCCAACCTCGGTCTGAGCCAGCTCGTCACAACACCGACCCGCTCCGCCGGCCACACGCTTGACCCCATCTTCTCCTCAAGCTCCCACGTCTCCTTCAGCCACACCACGGAACTCCTCTGGACCGACCACCGCTGCATCCATTTCACCTTCCAGAAACCCACCACACACCACTGCACCCAACAGATCCCACGCCGCTGCTGGAGCAAAGTCACCGAAGACCAACTCGGGCAACCCTCGCTCTCAGCCCTCCCTCCGACCCATCCAACACCGACGACGCTGCCTGCAACCTCAGACGATGGATGGACGACTGTGCCAACACCCTCGCCCCGCTGAAAAGCTCACCTACAGCGACACCACCAAAAGAGCCAGCTGGTTCACCTCGGAACTCCTAGCTTCCAAGCGTACCTGCCGGAAACTAGAGAAGAAATGGCACAGTGATAAGACACCGGACAGCCACACAGCCCACAAAGACGCCATCCGTAACCACCACCACCTCATCAGGTCCGCCAAGAGAATCTCCTTCAAAGACCGCCTCGACAACAACGCACACAACAGCAAGGAGCTTTTCAACATCGTGAAGGAACTCTCCAATCCCAGCTCCAACACCAACGACATCCCGCCGTCGCAACCCCTGTGCGATTCCCTCGCCACCTTCTTTCACCGCAAGATCGCCGACATCCACGACAGCTTCAACACCCAGACAGCCCCAACTAAGATCGATGCACCAGACCCGCCACACACCATCGACCACGACCCCCTGCCAGCCTGGGCCAGCGTGAACATCGAGGACACCATCAAGACCATGAGCACAATACACTCCGGCTCCCCGTCAGACCCTTTCCCGCACCACATCTTCAACAAAGCCAGCAGCTCCATCGCACCCCACCTGTGCAACGTCATCAATCTCTCCTTCGAGACCGCGA
The DNA here is from genome assembly GCA_963921515.1 of Calotriton arnoldi. Lineage (NCBI taxonomy): Eukaryota > Metazoa > Chordata > Amphibia > Caudata > Salamandridae > Calotriton > Calotriton arnoldi. The sequence continues at coordinate 246,501 of CAWUFW010012943.1, forward strand.
CCTTCCCAGAGAGCTGGAAACACGCAGAGATCAACGCCCTACTCAAAAACCCAAGGCGGACCCGAGAGACCTCAAGAACTTCCGGCCCATCTCCCTGCTTCCGTTCCCAGCCAAGGTCATCGAGAAGATCGTTAACAAACAGCTAACCCGATACCTCGAAGAAAACAGCATCCTGGACCCATCCCAATCAGGGTTCCGCAGCAACCACAGCACTGAGACTGCCCTCATCGCCGCCACCGACGACATCAGGATCCTGCTGGACAATGGTGAGACCGCAGCCCTCATCCTGCTGGACCTCTCCGCCGCCTTCGACACTGTCTGCCACCACACTCTACGCGCACGCCTCCACGACGCGAGGGATCCGAGACAAGGCCCTGGAATGGACCACCTCCTTCCTCGACGGCAGAACCCAGAGAGTCCGCCTCCCACCTTTCCGATCCGAAGCCTCCGAGATCATCTGCGGCGTACCCCAGGGATCTTCCCTCAGCCCAACACTGTTCAACATCTACATGGCCCCGCTCGCACGCATCGCCAGACAGCACGACCTCAACATTATCTCCTACGCCGACGACACTCAACTGATCCTCTCCCTCACCAAGGACCCCTCGCTGCCAAAGCCAATCTCCATGAAGGAATGAAGGCCGTCGCCGATTGGATGAAGATCAGCCGACTAAAGCTGAACACGGACAAGACGGAGGTCCTCATCCTCGGCTCCAACCCCTCAGCCTGGGACGACTCCTGGTGGCCAACGACGCTGGGAGCAGCCCCGACACCCACCGACCACGCACGCAACCTGGGAGTCATCCTCGACTCAACGCTCTCCATGGCCAAGCAAGTCAACGCAGTCTCCTCCTCCTGCTTCAACACCCTCCGCATGCTTCGCAAGATCTACAGGTGGATCCCGACAGACACAAGAAGAACAGTCACCCAGGCCCTCGTCAGTAGCAGACTTGACTATGGGAACGCCCTCTACGCGGGAGCCCCGGCCAAGCTCATCAAGCGACTGCAACGCATACAAAACGCCTCCGCACGCCTGATCCTCGACGTACCACGCCACAGCCACATCACCCCCACTTGAGGAACCTGCACTGGCTCCCCGTCGACAGGAGGATCACCTTCAAACTCCTCATCCACGCACACAAGGCACTCCACAAAACTGGCCCAGCCTACCTCAACAGACGACTCTTCTTCTACGTCCCCAACCGCCAGCTCCGCTCCGCCGACCTCTCCCTCGCCACCGTCCCTCGCATTCGGAGAACAACCACCGGCGGCAGATCCTTCTCACACCTCGCCGCCAAGACCTGGAACACCCTTCCACTAAGCCTACGACAGACCCAAGACCTGCTGACCTTCAGGAGGCTACTCAAGACCTGGCTGTTCGACCAGTAGTAGCAGCACCCCCCCTTCCCTCTCCCCAGCGCCTTGAGACCCTCGCGGGTAAGTAGTGCGCTCTACAAATTCTGTGATTGATTGATTGATTGAGTTAGGCGGGTGTACTAAACCCCTATGTGAGCTTGGCGTGTGTCTAAAAAAGAAAGTGCAGTGCTGTAATGTGAAAATTTAAAACTGGCTACTGGGTTAGCTATATTGTAACTTTATTCAGCTACCCGGTGTCAGGATTAAAAACAGTGAGGAGCTGATAACACAAATGCGGACATTCGAGACAGATGTGTAGATCACTAGACCAACATGTTTCGGCCAGAAAGACCTAAGTAGTGTCGCGGCCTTCTTCAGGGTCAGTTAGTTCAGCTACTGCAGAGGTTAAGTGCAAATACGTGAAAAAACATTAAAAACACGTGAATAAATCAAAAGTATGATACTGAAGCAGTAATTTTGACTGTTCAGTATGTACTGCATACAACCACAGTGGGTTGCGCAATTCACTACGTCTATCCCGGCATATTAGCCATGTGGTACGTGCACCAAAACCGCGGGGTTCCTGTCCCTGGACGTGCTCGTTGGCATGAATCCATGACTCTGTGGTTTTGGTGCACGTACCACATGGCTAATATGCCGGGATAGACGTAGTGAATTGCGCAACCCACTGTGGTTGTATGCAGTACATACTGAACAGTCAATATTACTGGTTCAGTATCATACTTTTGATTTATTCACGTGTTTTTAATGTTTTTTTCACGTATTTGCACTTAACCTCTGCAGTAGCTGAACTAACTGACCCTGAAGAAGGCCGCAACACTACTTAGGTCTTTCTGGCCGAAACATGTTGGTCTAGTGATCTACACATCTGTCTCGAATGTCGGCATTTGTGTTATCAGCTCCTCACTGTTTTAATCCTGACACCGGGTAGCTGAATAAAGTTACAATATAGCTAACCCAGTAGCCAGTTTTAAATTTTCACATTACAGCACTGCACTTTCTTTTTTAGACACACGCCAAGCTCACATAGGGGTTTAGTACACCCCGCCTAACTCAATAAAAACATCCCTGAGCTCCTCGTAGAGAGGGGGTTGTAGCCCACGCAAAGACTAGGTCTTTCGCGTGAGGATGCACCCCCATGATGAAGCATGACACCTCTGGTGTGTGAGGGGAACCGTCCTGAAAAGGGAAATCCCCCGTCTTGCATGGCAGAGCACATTCAGACAGTTAATTAACCTCCTTCCAATCCGGACCCGTGGCTCTTTTCTTGTGTGACAACAAGCAGCGGGTACCCACTGGCATGTCTTTCACCAATATCTATACCACACTGAGTGGCCAGAACCGCCTCTTTAATTACAGCCAGCGCTTTGTGCTGGGCATGGGCAGCAGTTCCATTGAGCTATGTGAGCGGGAGTTTCAGCGGGGCTCCATTAGCGACAGCAGCTCCTTCTTGGACACGCAGTATGATAGCAGCGTCAGCAGCAGTGGCAAGCAGGAGGGCTACCTACAGTTCGACAAGGCCAGCAAGGCATCTGCCTCCTCATCCCACTATTCTCAGTCATCATCCCAGAACTCTGATCCGCCCTGCCCACTTCAAAAACGGATGCTGACACATGTCTAATTCTCTAATTTAGAGGCACTGTAAAAGGTGGTGGCGTGGGTAAAAATTGGTGACAGTATTGACAGATTTTCTTGTAAGAGACCATTAAAACTCAATTAATTGTGATGTGCTCCCTGTGCTATAAAAATAATATTTATTTTGCTTGCAAACGAAGAATAATGTTTTCCAATGCACTGCGGCCCACACTAGAACTACAAGCCATGATTAGATGTCTTAGGAAAATATGAGTATGTGTGTTAACCTTGGCAAAGAATAGTCCAAGCACATTGAAGAATGCATAGCTTGTACTTCGCAGCGTTCCTGAAAACGATGCGCTCCACCAGGTGGATTTTGTCATGGTGTGTTGGTTAAAAGTATCCCTGGATAACCGAGTCAATGCCAAAATCTATTTTACTACCGTAGAGTAGATGTTAGAGGAACATGGAAAGAGGAGTAGAGATTAAAATCAGCATGCATAACTTGAGGCTCTCGGACACCTTTACGCGGTGACAAAGTAAAAGTGCACGCTAGGCTCCATCACCAATCAAAATCTAGCTCTCATTCCGTTAAATAAAGTCCAGCACCCCAACCTCGAGCACCATTATACAAAGTGCCCTAGGGCACAACGGGCATGTGCATATGTTGCTTGTAAACTTGTGGCACTCTGCTATTACAAAAGTGGCAGCAAATGCTTGCATGCCTACCTCTATAATGTGGCTCACACCAGGGCAAGATGGGGTGTTCCCTCATTTACATGGAAACGTAGCCATATTCAAAGGTGGGAATCGTTTGCCATTGAGCCCACGTCATATTAAGAATGCAGGCATAAAGTCAAAGCTGTAAGGAGGCACATTAACTCTGCGCCGCATAGAAAGTGGCACACAGTCAGTCTGCCACCTGAGGCGGTCTGTGGGTGCGTGTCACAGGTCCCAGAGACCCCCAGTTAATCCACCTCCAGACTGGTATAGTAGCACACTTGACATGTCTGCAAGGAATCCATGCCCCCTCTTTCAATTGACCTAGGTCCGCTTCCAGTAAAAGGCAGAGCCTCAATGAGCTATGACTTTCACCCATGTGCTTTTCTCAGCACAGGCACCAGCTGTCAGAGATCACACCTGTGCTGAGGACAGCACAGTTTTGTATGTAATCAGGCACATTGTCTTGATCTGGGACCGGTGCGCTGTGTTAAGTTTGCACATTGGGGCAAACAGAGACACTGCTCCAAAATGTTAGTCAGGCCCTGGTGTCTCTGCTGTAAATCCAGACTGACATGCTGAACATCCTGGAATGGGATTCAGAGTTGAATGCAACAGGGCTGGCCCTCAGTTTCATAATGACAAATAGCTGATAGAAATCTGGATTTTGGCAAGAGTCAAATATGAGTGAAAGAACATCTTAGGCACTTCATACTCTACACGAAGCCAGAAACAAAGCACTTCTTCTGTAGAGCTGCAAATTATTGAAGACTTGAAACTCGCAAGCGGACCACATTTTACATTTAAGAAGACCTGACCCATACAATGAAAATGAGCATGTGTTGTTGCATCATCCAGTAGATATTTGCAGTAGCTGTCAGTAGTTAATTCAACATGACGAAAACGCCATGGACTCAAATGATTCCCGAGAGAGCTCCATGCCTCCATTATAGATCCATCCATCAGTCTGAGGAGAATGGGCACCAAGTACTAGCACTGAATTCGGAAACAGCCTAACCTAGTGCTGTGCCTATCGGAAGACTTCCTAAAGCCGTAAGGTTAAGTTGTTAGCCAATACTTAGCCAATACTTCTAAAGTAAACCTGTTCCACAAGGCATTCTCATACTTAGAATTCTTCAAGATATCCTTATAATGTTATTTTTAGTGAGTCTGAAAAAGTCTTCTGCAAAACTGTTCATTTTTTACGGCTGATTGCCTACTTGTAAACCATTCCAGCTTTGTACATCAAAAGCAGTGATAACATTTTTTTGCGTATACCAAGTGATTTTCATATCTTATGCACAGACTCCAAAACGTGGCTTTTTTTCTGTTTCTTTGGTTGTTTCATATACTTAAATTGTTGTCTGTGAACTGGAGCTCAAAAAGACTTGAAACCGCTCCTTCAAGTGGCAAGAGTAGAAGTAGCAGGTGCATGTGTGGAGCTAGAAGTCTCAAAAGCGGGGAAGTGATGGAACAGCATCTGCTACAGGACTGTGCCAGTCTGAGTATAGAAATGATAGCTTAGTAGAGGAGACTGTTTCTGATCCATGATTTCGCCTATCCCTTAAAGAGCACATGTGAGGTCAGAAAGCTGGAAGTGTTTTTCCATAAAATAAAAAAATCACAAAATAAACTGGCTGTGGCTCTTCCGGGAGAAGGGCCTTAGTGAATGATTACCAGGTGAATGTAAAGAAAAAAATCAATCATGATGAGAGTAGGAGGAAATTGGATTAAAGATAGTGACATGTTGACTTGGACCCTAAAAAAATGTTGGTCTCTGCTGTGTACACAAAGTAGACTTGTGCAATATTAAATCTGTTTATTTTAGAGATTCCTGAAAAGGGTGGTCTGTTATTTTGCGCTGAAGCGGGGAAATGTGTTTTGGAGTGTGTTTATGCGATGGTCCTGAAAGTTGGTGGCAGATGTACGTAAAACTGCAGAATAACTAAAGGACGGCCACCTTTTATTTATAACGCCTAGAGACACCAAAAACTGCAGTAAAATTATACTTATGATTCCTATTAGTCTGCAGCTGTGCAACAAGTACCCAGTGATTATGCTGTTTAATGTATAACTGTTATATTTTCCCAGTATGTTCCATGAAGGTCCTTGTAAGGTATTTGTTACATAACTAGGGCTGATAGAAAGGGAGTACCTTAGGGCCATATTATCAAGAAGGGCGTTAAAATTATCGCCGCTTTAGCGGCAGGAAACTGCCGCTAAAGCGGCGATAATGGGCTTGATAATATGCCCTTGTGAATTCCCATAGAAGCCCATGTTCTGGTGTGAACATGGGCTTCTATTGGAATTCACAAGGGCATATTATCAAGCTCATTATCGCCGCTTTAGCGGCAGTTTTCTGCCGCTAAAGCGGCGATAATGTTAACGCCCTCCTTGATAATATGGCCCTATCTTCTTTAATCACTCCAGCCCCAGACAAGGTAAGTTGATACATACACAACCAACAAAGGCCACACATTCTTTGATAAGCCTCCCCTACGTATCTCTAGCTGCTAGGTCCTCACATTCCATTTCTGAGCACAGATTCATAAAGTCAGGCTTAGAAGATGTGCACATAAAAAATAGCAAAAACTAGGATACTTCATTCACGTAGCTCAATATTATAACATAAAATACTGAACGTGGAATTAGAAATAGCAGCACCTAATTGTTCATATAGTATAAGAAGCAACATTCTATACAACAAGGCTTTACGGAATCCAGCACCTGGTTGAATGAGTGAAATTGTGTGGATTACACGAAGACGGTATGCACTGGGTAAACCTTCATCTGGAGTGCCGGCAAAGACCGGGACTAAGTGCCTGATTTCAGAAAAAAAACAAATTTACACCAGCGTTGCGTGGCAAATCTGGAGTAACGCAAGGCAGCGCAAGTCCCTGCCTTGTGTTTCTCTGTCCCAGCGAGGCGTTCCATGGGTGGTACGTGGGTGTTACTAGCCATACACCCATGGATTTTGGTGCATTCCAAGATTTACCATGAGTGGCAGACCTGGGAATGCGTCAAAATGCTATGCCTTTCCAGGGGAGGCATAACAAGGAGAAATATCTTTATTTCTCCTAGTTTTTTCCTCTTTCTTTGTGTGCTGCATTCTGCAGCGCACGTAGAAAGAGGAAAACCTCAAAGGATTATGTTTTTGTGCAGGAAGGTTTTCCTTCCTGCACAAAAACAATCCTACCTACAACACAGGCACCCTGGCACCATGGCACAAGGGTACCTGCGTTGGCACTAGAAAGCAAAAAGTGCGGCAGCGCAAGGAGAAAGCAGGAATGCGCTATATCTTGATAGATATGGGACATTCCTGCCCTCTCCCTTTCATACAGCGCAGCAAGGTGTTTTGCTGCGTTGCGTGAAAAATAGATAAATATGGCCCTTAGTCTGTAAAGCATATTAGCAGACACACAATTTGATCCCCAACAAACCTAAACTCAAGCAAGACCTCCGCCCCAATTCCCTGGAAAAAAATAAAAAGAGGCATTCTTAACTTTCTGATGGATACATCTACCCGTGGATTCCTCACCTTTGAATATCCCAATGCACCAGCATTCCAAGTAAACTTTTTTTTTACAGCTCTCCCACGTCGACGAGGACGTCATAATGCTACTGCTCTGCATGCAACATCATCGAAGTCATAAGAAGCTCTCGTCGGCGTGCTGACGATCGTTCCATTTTTTCTGTGTTTTTGACGTGTAACATTTTTTTCCTAGGCTCTCCATTGTATATGAGTCTTGTGACATTTTTTCCACGAGAGTGCAATGTTGTTGCATGGAGAGAATATCGTCTCCGAGAAAGTCTGGATTTAAGCCTTGCAGGGAGTGTGAAGGTCAAATGTCGATCACAGATCCTCATGACAACGGTCTTTGGTGTTGGTGTTGATGCCTGTTCTTCATGCCAGAAAATGAACCCCAAGGCGTTGAAGGAGAAAGAGGTGAAGCTCTTTATGGCCAAGGCAAGAAAGTAGAAAAGAGGACGTGGGAAGTCTTTGTCCTCGGTCGGAGTTGCTGTCTCCTCACTCTTCAAAGTCATCTAAGAGGAAGCAGAAAGCGGCATCATGGTTCCTGGCGTCGTTCATCGAGTGATGTCTCTTCGAGGTCGTGTCCCCGGTTCCAAACAATCATGAAGACAGAAGTGAGGTGTTCCCGACTCCGTCTCCTGGGGTCGCTCCGGCACCACCCCCGAACCCAAGGGCCTTGACTCCACCTGGACGCCCTGATCCGGAGTCAGTACCGGATCCAGTTATTCCACCGATTCCGCTGCAGCCTATGCCTCCTAGACAGGAGCAGGAGTATCTGGAGTTTCTGACTTCATGGTCCGACCTGTCAAGTTATCTGAAAGCTATGTATAGCATTTTCAGTAGGACGATGACTCCATCTGGTGCGGCTGCGGGCCCCATGTGTCCGCTTTCCTATTCATTGGGTCTACTCGCACAGCATCAGCAAGTTCCATTCTTGCAGTTTATGCCGATGGCTCAAGTTAACTGGCCCCCTCTGGCGCAGAGAATGGTGATGTCATCGCCAATGGAAAAGGGTCGGCAAGAGTCTCCGGCGCCTCTTGATCCTCTGTCGGCATTGACTGGATCCATACAGGCCTCACACCGCTCCTTTTCGGTGCCACTGACATCTTCTGTGCAGGTGCCAAAGTCCCCGGCGCCACTACATACATCGCCGGTGTTGCCTTCATTCACACCGGTGCTGAAACATAGATCCCAGAGAGAAGCGCAAAGGCTTCTTGAGTAGGAGCGATATTTTTATGGGGAAGATCTGGATGTGGAAGAAGGTGAAATAGTTTCTTTGGATCTGGAGTTTGAAGGCCTGGAGGTAGCAAGTGTTCTAGATACTTCACCGGAATGGCAGTGTTTGTCCCCAAAAGGCATTCCACCGCCTGAAGTCACATTTTATCATTCTGTGATAAGGAAGGCTGCAGAGATGCTGGAGTTACCTCTGCCATCAACTTGTCAGGAGCACATTAGCTAGTGTCCAAAACCACATACCTAGAAAGAAGAAGCTTGATTTTGTCTTATATCCTCGATGGTTGCAGCAGCGTTCTCATTCCAGGTTATTTTTGTGGAGGCTATTTTTAAGAACTCGCCTCCATCAACTTTGGCTGTGACTCAAGATGCCGCCCGTCTTGTCAACCACATCAGCGCTCTAGTTGTTTCATTTCTCCCTTGCGCTGTAGTGTTCTCCCAGCGCACGCAATCTAGAAGCCGCGCACTTCAACCGTCGCTTTTGGATGTAGAGCACTGTTTCTGTAACTCTCCTGCTTTGAGAAGATTTTTCACAATGGTTATTCCTTGTTTTTTTTTAAAACCGCCTATCCCGCGGATCGGTGTGCACACCAGAGGCATTCCCCTTCGTTTTGGGAGATTAGTGTCTCGCTGAAACTTTGCTCCGCTGAAATAGCTTTTGACCCGAAGCCCAGAAGAAACTCTTAGTCGCTGAGCATCTGCATCGCAAGGATAGTAAGAATACATTTTTTGATGATTTATCTTGATGAATAGAGACTTGAACTAAAATAGAGAAGAATATTCAAGACCACTAAACGGAATGGCTTTCCAAGGTGTTTGGTCTTCTGGATAAGAGTTAACTGCTGAATTCCCACGTGTAATATTTTTAACAGTTACTAGAAGTTCCAGTGATAGTTAAGATATGAAGTAAGAAGAACTCTATACAGACATTACACATAACCTTCAAAGACTGGCTAGCATTTCTAGTACTCCAGGTAGAAAAGAGTGATTGACCAGAGTGACTAAACTTAGAAGTCGGTAGAATGAGTTAAAGGTATCATTATATGAAATGTTTTTGTATCCCTATGCAGGTCCTGTTGCTAATCTTCTCAGAAAGAGAAGAAAATATGTACATAAATAGACAAGGTTTATACCTATAAGTGAGAAGGCACAGGCAGATACCTGGCTCTGGAGGCGGTCTCTCTTGCTTCCCATTCCCTTTTCCCCCAGTAGATGTAGAATGCAGGCTATCAATCTTATCTGGACTCGCAACTGCAGAGGGGATTTGGGGTATCAGCACCTGCTCCTGTGGAAGTAGGCCCTTGGTTGGTAAGACTCTTACAGATTGAAGTGCCACCCAACTTATTTCCACCCGAGCAGAATGACTGAAGGAATTGATGTTAATGCCTTGGCGGCACTTATTTACAATAGGCAAAAACAACTGACTCTTACCATAGAAGAAAAAAAAAATTTGAGAGAAGTAATTAAAAGATCCCACATTGAGGCCCAACAGCTTATGAAAAATAAAATTACATTACTTCAGGAGGATCTTCCCAGACTAGTGGTGCAGCGGGTAAAACCTTTCCCACATCAGCTTCAGAAATCTCCACTCAGGTTATTCATTCTATTTCTCCCATCATTCCCTCGCCCCTCCTGAACGATTTAATGGGGATCCACATAAAGCACAGATATTCCTAAAGCAATGTTCCCTACATTTTCTATGCAGACCAGTCATTTTTGTAGGTGATCATTCTAAAACAACATTTGTGTTATCTTATTTGAACGGGGACGCAGCGTCTTTGTCCATGCCTTTAGTTTCTCAAAACTATCCACTTTTGTATGATTTTGAAAGATTCAAAACAGAATTTCTTGGAATCCTTGCTCACAGAGCTATATCTGAAGCCACTGACAACTAATTACTTGGTCTAAGCAAGGTAATCGGGATCTGATCTCTTATTTGGCCCAGTATAACAAACTGATCATTGAGACGGAACAGTCTTCTACCGAGGATTGCAAGAAGAGTTGAAAGATGCCCTTAGGCCAAATTCCGGCTTGACCAATCGGAGGTGTCAAAATATATTGACCTAGTCTTGCAAATAGATCAACTCCTCTTTGAAAGAAGAACGGAACTTAAATGAGAATTTCGTCCAATCCCACCTCGGTTTGACTGAGTCAAGGCGGAAGGAACAAAAATCTCAGAGACTCGCCCTTGGAAGTGTTAGAGGTCCTCTTTCCAAAGAGGAAAAAGACAAAAGGAGATCTGGAAATTTTTGTTAGTATTTCGCCCGACCAGAACACTTTGTGAAGTAATGTACGAAGAAGCCTAAAATCCATAATTCGTGAAAAGAGAAGAACCGTCAGTGAAGGGGATTGCCCTGATGGACGTTCAATAAAACCCAACCCTAAGCCAACAACAGATGGTTAACACCTTACAATCAGCCTCCCCCCATCGTATCATTTCTTTCTAATTCAATTGTTGAGAAGAGGAGTTGCACGAAGTTTCCGTTATGATCGATTCCAGCAGTGGACAGCACAAATTTGTCTCCTGGACTAATCACTGATGAGACAAAGTCCATCAAACTACAGTATCAGAATGGGCATCAAGAGAAAATATCTTTCAACTTAATGGATACCCCTCAATTCCAATTGATTTTGGGTCTACCGTAGCTCACTGAGCACAATCCGGGGATAAATTGGGAAAAGAGAACCGTTCAGTTAAATGAAAATTATCGTAAAAAGAAGTGTTACGGTTTTTCAGATGATACCCACAATTCATCTCCAGCAAAGGAATTGGCAACTACATAAAAGGTTGTCTGTGCCCTAGAGAAGGTGGTTATCCCTCCAGAATACGAAGAACTGGCAGCAGTGTGTGACAAGACCGAAGCGGAACCCCCCCCCATAGACCTTACGATTGTAAGATTGAATTAGAACCTGGGGTAAATTTAGCTTGTAGCAGAATCTATGCCCTAACCGAAAAGGAAAATAATTTTTTTAAAGAATATCTTGACCAATATTTAGCTAATGGCTTCATTCGCCCCTCTCAGTCTCCGGTGTCATCACCTCAATTTTTTGTCCCAAAGAAGAATGGAAAGTTAAGGACCTGCATAGATTATCGAGCATTGCATCAAGTTACAGTGAAGAATAGATACCACCTGCCCTTGATCTCAGTATTACTAGACCAGGTAAAAAAGGCTAAAATCTACACCAAACTAGACCTTCATGGAGCTTATCATTTGATTCGTGTCGCCGAGGGAGATGAGTGGAAAACGGCGTTCCGTACCAGGTTTGGATTGTTTGAGTACCAAGTGATGCCTTACGGGCTTTGTAATGCCCCGGCCGCATTCCAACTTTTTGTTATTGACGTATTGAGAGTATTCCTGGATTGATTTGCAGTTGTCTATATTGATGACATTTGAATCTTTTCCAAGAACCAACAGAATCGCATGGAGCATGTTAAAGCTATCCTTCAAAGTTTATTGGACAACAACTTGTACGTGAAATTAGAAAAATTAGTTTTTTATGTGAAGGAAGTCGAGTTCTTGGGATTCATCTGGTCAGAAAATGGAATCTCTATGTACCCTGCTAAAATCCAAGCAATTTGGAATATGCCCTCGCCCAGAAATGTGAAAGAAGTCAAAGCTTCATTGGTTTTGCCAACTTCTCTTGTCGCTTATCAAGGAATTTTCAAAGGAAATTGTCCCTATTACCAAACTATTGAAAAAAGGAGTACCATTTCACTGGTCAAGCGAGGCTAAGGAGGCCTTCAAATTCCTCAAGGAAACCTTCACCACAGCAATGGTTCACCTCCATCCTGACCCTGAGGAACCCTTTTACGTGGAGGCTGATGCTTAGATCTGGCCATTGGTGGAGTTTTATCCCAGCGACACAAGAAGACGGGTCAACTTCATCCTGTAGCCTTCCAATCCAGAAGTTGACTCCTCCAGAAATAAATTACTCAATTTCTGATAAGGAATTGCTGGCAGTGAAGGATGCGTTCCAGGAGTGGTGATACTATTTACTTAGAGATCGCCATGTAGTCACAGTATTCACCGACCATAAAAACCTCAAAAATTTTTAAATCGGCTAAGACCCTAACTCCCAGACAGCTGAGATAGTCATGTACTTTGCGGATTTAAATGTTACAATTACCTATCGACCTGGTTCTGCAAATGGTAAGGCAGATGCCTTGTCGAGAATGTATACCATCCCCAGATATGATCAAACGGACAAGGTTCCAATTATACCAGCAGAAAAGTTTGCTTGTATCCTGCAATTCTCTGAGGTTAAAAAGAGAATATGGGAAACTATGTCAGATCAAGAAATTTTGTATTGGGCCAAAAGGGACAAAGACAGAAGGATTAAGGAATAACTCCCTTATGTAAAAGATGCCTTATTTCTGCCAACACCCGAATTACAGGAGTCTGCACTTCAAGCTTGTCATGATGATCCTTTGGCCGGTCACAAAGGTATTCTGAAGACACAGACTTATTGAAAAGACATTTTTGGTGGCCAACCATGACTCCTTAAATAAGATAATACATTCAAACCTGTGATAGGTGTATGTGCGGGAAGGCAAATCATCAGGCCCCAGAGGGTGAGCTTCAACCTCTGCCACTAGCACCTTATCTATGGCATACTATAACTATGGCTCTCATAGTAGATCTACCCACAAGTACAGGTTTTGACACCATCCTGGTGTTCGTAGATACCTTTTCCAAAGTGAGCCATTTTATCCTGTTGAAAAAGATCCCAAGTGCTTCCGAATTAGCTCAGTTGTTTGCACAACACATAGTCAGGTCACATGGCATTCCTGTAATTGCAGTTTCTGATTATGTGTCCCAATTTGTGTCTAAATTCTGGAGAGCTTTCGTGCAGAAACTAGGTATTGACTCCCGATATTCCACTAGTTACTACCCAGAGACTGATGGCCAAACAAAGAGAGTTAACCAGGAAATCGAACAATATCTCTGTCTATACCTTTTGGATCAAGAGGGAGAGTGGCCAGACTTAATTTGGACTGCAGAATTAGCGTATAGTAATGCAATCCATGTGTCCACTGGTTACTCTCCATTCTATCTAAACACAGGTAGACACCCAAATATTATCTTAGAAAAATCTGACAGTGCAGTTCCAGCAGTGAAGGATTTTAGTCAAAGAATCCAAGAGACCTATCATTCTGCTAGAGAACACTTGGTTAAGGCTAAGGCGTCATATAAAAAGCATGCTGATAAGAAGAGAAAGGGCAATGCAACTTATTCTAAAGGTGACAAAGTTTGGTTATCTACTCAACACTTGCATCTCAAGGGAAATAAAAAATTCCAACCCAGATATTTGGGGCCTTTTAGAATTGACAAGGTTGTGAACCCAGTGGCAGTCAAACTAATATTGCCCCTCAGATTAAAATTCATCCAGTAATTCACGTAAAATTACTTAAAAAGAATCCTCCAAATTTAAGGTCCACTGCCCCTCCAGATCCAGTTTTAATAAACTCACATCTAGAGTATGAAGTGAACAGAATTCTAGATTCAAAACTGAAGAAAGGAAAGTTATTCTACCTCATAGATTGGAAAGGTTTTTGCCCGGAGGAGAGATCCTGGGAGCTCTGTCAAAATGTTCATGCTCTGAGACTGGTTAAACAATTCCACTGTTCTTTTCCTGACAAACCTTTTGTGGGAGGGCATGCTTTGAAGTGGGAACTGTCAGGAACACGTTAGCTAGTGTCCAAAACGTCATACCTAGAAAGAAGAAGCTTGATTTTGTTTTATCCTTGATGATTGCAGCAGCGTTCTCATCCCAGGTTACTTTTGCGGAGGCTATTTCTAGAACTTGCCTTCATCAACTTTGACTATGACCCAAGATGTCGCCCGTCATGTAATCCACATCAGCGCTCTAGTTGTTTAGTTTCTCCGTCACGCTCTAGAAGCTGCGCACTTCAACCGTCGCTTTTGGATGTAGAACAGTGATTCTGTAATGCTCCTGATCTGAGGAGATTTTTCACAACAGTTATTCTTGGTTTTTTGACTCCGCCTATTCTGCGGAGCGGTGTGCACCCCAGTGGTACCCCTTCATTTGGGAGATTAGTGTCTCGCTGAAACTTTGATCCACTGAAATAGTTTTTGAACCGAAGTCCAGGAGAAACTCTTAGTCGCTGAGCATCTGCATAGCAAGGACAGTAATACAAAATTCTTTGATGATTTATCTTGATGAATAGAGACTTGAACTACACAAGAGAAGAATATTCAAGACCACTAAACGGAAGGCTTTCCAAGATTTTTGGGTTTCTGGATAAGAGTTAATTGCTGAATTCCCACATGTAATATTTTCAACAGTTGGTAGAAGTTCCAGTGATAGTTAAGATATGAAGTAAAAAGAACTCTATACAGCCTTTGTACATTACCTTCAGGGAGTGGCTAGGCTTTCTAGTAATCCAGGTAGAACAGGGTGATTGAGCAGAGTGACTAAACTTAGAAGTCGGCAGAATGAGTTAAAGGTATCGTTATATGAAATGTTTTTGTATCCCTATGCAGGTCCTGTTCCTAATCTTCCCAGAAAGAAAAGAAAAGACGCACATAAATAGACAAGAAGGTTCATACCAATAAGTGAGAAGGTGCAGGCAGATATCTGGAGGCTGTCTCTCCTTCTTCCCATTCCCCTTTGCCCCCAGAAGGTGTGGAGTGCAGGTTATCACTCTTATCTGGACTCGCAAATGCAGAGGGGATTTGGGGTATCAGCATCTGCTCCTATGGAAATAGGCCCTTGGTTGGTAAGACTCTGACACTACTGAACTGAAAAGTTACATCTATTAACAGAGGTACTGCATTCTTCAACATCTTCATCGGAGCCTTTGCTGACTTTTAATGAAGCTCTCACTGAGCCTATTCCTGAAATTTGGCAGATATGGAATCCAAGAGAATGGAACAGTCTGCAAAGAAGGAGTTTTCTTCTGGTAGCATGGCCCTGAAGTCAACCAGTGCAATCTGTTTGTTAGGACAATACATCCATGCGTTAATGGAATCAGCCAAGACAGTGGTCCCTAAATTACCTGTCGAAGTTCAGGGACATTTTTCAGAATTACTGAACGAAAGTCAGGCAGCTGCCCGCCAAGTCATTCAGTCGGGTCTAGATATGGCTGATTTGGTTGCTAGGGCAATGGGATCTTCAGTTGCCACAAGGAGACAACCATGGTTAAGGGGGTCTGGTTTCTCGCCTACTGTGCAACGTACCTTAATGGATTTCCAATTTGATGGTTCAAGGCTGTTTAATGCCAAAGCAGCTTCTGCCTTGGAGAGATTCAAAGACGGCAAACAATGGCGAGATCTTTGGGCCTTCAGTCGTAGCCTAAAGATTATAGGCAGTTTCATAGGTTCCAGGGGTTTGGCCAGAACTTTTCCTTTGGCAGGAGTCAATACCAGCAACAACAGCAGCAGCAGACCGCCAGTCCCCTCTAGAGCAGGTTTAGGGAGTGGGGCAGAGGTAGACAATGTAGAGCTGCCCATGCTTGTCCAGTGGGAAGACGGTTACCTTTTTTTGTACCTCAAAGGAGATCTGTAACAACAGATCTTTGGGTTTTGGATATTGTGGAAAATGGGTACGATCTACCCTTCCAAGAGTTTCCTCCACCCTTTCCTCCCCAACAAGGTTTTTGTTCAGAGGAACATCTTCTGCTTCTCCAATAGGAGGTTCAAATCCTACTTTAGAAGGGTGCAGTAGAGTCGGTCCGAGAGCAGGAACGGGGTCAGGGATGTTATTCCCGATATTTCCTTGCTCCCAAAAAGGACGGACATTTGTGGCCAATCCTCAGGATTTTAAACTGGCTCCTCAAGCAGGAAAAGTTCAAGATTCTGACCCTTGCACAAGTGCTTCCTGCGCTGGAGAAGAAAGACTAGATGTTTTTGATCGATTTGCAGGATGCGTATTTTCACATACCCATTCTGCAATCACACAGGAAGTATCTCCGTTTTACGGTGGGGTCTCAGCATTATCAGTTTGCGATCCTTCCGTTTGGTCTTACTTCCACGCCTCGAGTCTTCACAAAGGTGATAGCAGGTGATAGCAGTGGTTGCAGCGCATCTCAGAAGGTGGGGAATTCCAGTATTCCCTTATCTAGACAATTGGCTGATCAAAGTCAAGACTCCAGAGTTGGTGTTGCAGCACTTGCAGTTGACAACATTGTTGTTGTTGTTCAACCTGGGTTTTACCATCAATGTACCCAAATCTCACCTAGAGCCCTCTCAGTGCACACTGTTGATGGGGGCAGTGCTGGACACTACGGTGAATCAAGCCTATATGCATCCTCAGAGGATTCTGGACCTTCACACTGTGATTCCAATGTTTCACAATGGAGCTATGGTTCTAGTCCTGAAGGTCTTACGCCTGTTAGGTCCAATGGCCTCCTGCATTCTGTCGGTCACCCATGCATGCTGGCAAGTGAGGGCCCTTCAGTGGTGCCTTCAGAGGCATTGGTTTTAACACAACAAGGATCCCAAAGAGTCGGTCAAGATCTCCAAAACTGTGTGATGGATCTTCAGTGGTGGGATGTGTCCGGCAATCTGTCTCAAGGGAAGCAGCTTTACCCTCTACCACTGGTGGCCACAGTGATAACGGATGGCTCCACTCTAGGTTGGGGAGCTCATCTGTGGGAGCTGGAGATCAAAGGTCTTTGGTCTCCAGAGGAAAGATTGTTGCATATCAATCTGTCAGTATTGTGGGTGATACATCTGGCTCTCAAGGCCTTCCTCCCTTCCATTTGTGGTCAGTTAGTTCAAGTCTTAACAGTAGTAAGAGTAGGGTCATATCTTCTCTGCAGAGAGGCTGTATTGACTGGCCCTTGGCTCAGGACCACCAGATTTGCATCTTGGCAAATCACTTGCCAGAGTTCTGAATGTGCTGTTGACATCTCAGTCGGCATTTTTCAGCCAATCACGAGTGGCATCTCCATCCGGAAGCGGTACAACCCATTTTCTGGCTATGGGGGACCCCTCAGATGGACCTATATACCACTCAGGCACTGCCCGTTGTTCTGCAGCCTCCAGTATCCGTTGCAGGTAGCTCTGGGGGACGAGTTTCAATTGGACTGGGGCACTCAGCTGTTTTATGCATTTCCCCCATACCCTTGATTCCTCTGGTTCTGAGGAAAATTCCCCAAGACCGGGCCCAAGTCATATTAATAGCCCCAGATCGGCCAAGAAGGGTGTGGTACACAGACCTTCTTCACCTCTCTTTTTGCCCTTCGCTCTGTCTCCCTCACAGGGCAGACCGCCTCTCGCAGGGGCTAGTTCTATACCCCACCTCCAGAGGCTGCACCAACATTCCTGGAGACTGAACAGGGCAACCTGAGTTCTTTTTCTCTTCCTCCTGATGTGGTGGATGTTATACTATCGGCCAGAAGACAATCCACCAAGTCGGTTTATGCTGGCAGATGGGTGAAGTTTGTAAAATGATGTGAAGAAAATTCCATTGACTCCTTAAAAGCCCATTTGTCTGACATCTTGCGCATTCCTTAGCGCAGCAAAGTTGTGTGGTTGCAACAGTAAAGGAATATTTGTCTGCCCTTTTGGCATTCCTCTGTTTACCAGACCAACCTTCCCTTTTTAAGTCCCCTATAGTGTTGAGGTTTATTAAGGGACTTACTAACAAGTTCCCTCCCACTCGTTTATCATGCCGCTGTCGGATCTTAATTTGATTTTAACCTATCTTATGGGGACTCCGCTTGAGCCCCTACATAGTTGTCCTTTAAGGCTACTTACTTTCAAAAACATTTTCTGGTTGCCATAATGTCAGCTAGATGTTTTAGGAAATAGCAGGCATTAAGTGTGAAACCCCCCTTCAAGACTTTCTATGCAGACAAGTTGGTATTGAGAACCAGGGCTGCTTTCATGCCAAAGGTGGTTACTCTATACCACTTGGGCCAGTCTCTCATCCTTCCTACTTTCTGCCTCCTCCGCACCCATCTAAGGGGGAGGAAAGGCTTCATCGCTTAGACTCTAAGAGGGCTGTGAGTTTTTATGTGGACAGAACTCGTAATCTCTGGCTGGACGATCAGCTGTTTGTTGGATATGTATGCAATATGAAGGGGAAAGCAGTGCATAAAGAGGACATTGTCCAGATGGATCATCCTGTGCCATGAAGGTATTTAAGCTTATTCTACTAGGGCTAAGTCTTCTACTTCTGCTTTAACTAGAAGGGTCTCAGTAGTTGACATTTGCAAAGCTGCAACTTGGGCCTCCCTCCACACTTCTGCAAAGCACTATTTCTTAGGCTTTGAGGTGAGGAGGGACGGTCACTTTGCCCGTTGTGTTTTGCAGGATTTATTGGTATAGGCAGACAGACACCCATATTTGAGTGCAGGACTGCTTGGGGATTCTATTCAAAAGGTGAGGAATCCACAGACAGATGTATCCATCAGAAGAACAAGTTACTTACCTTCAGTAATGCTTTTTCTGGTGGCTCTACCTGTGGATTCCTTACTGACCTACCCGCCTCCCTGCTTATGCCAGAAACAAAGCTTGTTGTATATTGTGTATTTTATTTATCTTTACAAGTGTGTGTATAGATGACGAATCTTGCGAAATTTTCCAAACTAATGGGGCGGTCACATCAGCTGCTGTCTTAAATATTTCGTAGTGATCCATCAAGCGAAGGACAAGAAAAAGGGGGGACCCAAAACGCTTTTTCTCCATTTTAATTTCCGTAGGAAATTTTGGGCACGACTACAGCCCAAAGTGCTGAATGGAATTCACCAAATTTGGAAAAAAGGTAGCTCTTGGTTCAGTAAGCACTCTTTTTGTTAAACTGTGTAAATCTGTTCAGTAGTTCCTGAGAAATTTAAAGATTTCCCAGATATACAACTGTGGCCGTGGTGGATCCGCGAACCCTCCATATCTCGTGCTTGAGATCTGATTGGCTGCCACACTTCAAACCAGGAAGTGTTGGCAGCCATCTTGTTACTTGGTTGAACCGAGTCACAGGAAAAAAGGTAAAAAAACAAGAAACGAAGGCAGGGTAGAAACCCCCTGACCCCCTAGGCCTGTTCAGGGGTTTTCACAGGGACCCCAAAGGCCCCAAAAAAGCATTTTTTTTTTTTAAATGTCAGCGTTATTCGTGGTGGCCCAGTCACAGCTCCCCTGACATACAAGATTTGTCAAGTCCAGGTGCTAACAGCCAGCACAAAATCCTCATGCATGATGATGTTGAGAGGCGCTGCCCAAAATAGGATGTCTCCCCTGTCAACCCAGTGTAGTGTTGGTGTGTGCCATGCAATGCAAACTACCCTTTGTTACTGATTAGGAGCACCTTGATATTTCACCCTTACAAGGTGCACCATGCAGGCTTCTCCTGTCAGCATTAGGACTACATCTGGCATGCCAGACTTTGTCAACAGCTAAGGGTCATTGCTGACGCATCAATGTCCGCTGCCAGGGCCCACAGGCTTGTGCATGACACAGGCCCAGCCTTCAACGTAATTTGGCAGTAACTCTGCAGTACCTGTGCCTACCACTACAGGTCGCATACTGAAACACAGTGTTGTTTCAAGTCAATGGTGACTTTCTGTGCTTAACGGCATTGGACGCCATGCTGTTGCAAGGAGTGCACATTGTAAAGTGCTGCATTGCTGTTTCCAGCCAACAATGTCCTGTCCACCTTATACTCTGGGTCTATAACATGTTGTCACATGGCTTTGTGTGATTTGTTGACCTTTGAATACTTTGCACCAAGCTGTAAGGCTAGAAGAGGGAATATTAGTGGCGCCCACAGGGTTTACTGGGAAGATGGGTTTTATACACTTGGGCCAGGGACCGCAAACAGGGCAGCCAGGAGAATGGTGGTTCCCCAAGTGTACAGAGAACTAATTCTAACCTTAGCATATGAAATCGCCCTCGCTGGACATCTGGGACAAACAAAACCTGGGACAGGTTGTTTGTCCATTTGTATTGTTCCCAGATGTCTGAAAAAGTGAAGGAGTTTTATTGCTCCTTTTTCACCTGTCAAGCCAGTGGCAAGACAGGGGAACTTACAGTGGTTGGAAAACCTTTGAGAGGGTAGGGATTGACACTGTTGGTCCCCTTGACCCTCCAACTGCATCTGGGAACTGATTTATTCTAATTGTAGTGAAAGATGCCACTACGTACCCAGAGGCAATTCCGCTCAGGCATGCCATTGCTCCTGCAGTGACAAAGGCCTTAGTTGGTATTTTTACCAGAGTGGGGTTTCCTAAAGTGGTGGTCTCTGATAGAGTGACAAATTTCATTTCTGCATATTTTAGCGCTATGTGGAATAAATGTGGTCTGAGCTATAAGTTCACCACCCTCTATCACCCCCAAATGGTTCAGTTGAAAGGTTCAATAAAACCATGAAGGGCATGATAATGGGACTCCCTGAAAAACTCAGAAGAAGATGGGATGCCCTGTTACCCTGTCTCTTGTTTGCCTACAGAGAGGTGCCACAGTAGGAGGTTGGCTTTAGCCCCTTTGAACTTCTGTTTGGCCATCCTGTAAGGGATCCATTGAGTCTAGTGAAGAAAGGCTGGGAGAAACCTCTCAAAGAGTCCAAGCAACACATAGTGGACTATGTACTTGGCCTGCATTCACATATGGCTGAATACGGGAAACATCCTTTACATCGCGGTGATTACACCGCGATGCATTTAGAACGCTGCCATTACAACGCAAGCGTTACATCGACTTGCACTGGAGGGCGCTATAACCTAAGGAATAGTAAGATTTACTATTCCAACACCTTCCCTACTGTATGTAGACTGGTGTTGGAATAGTAAATCTTACTACTCCTAAGTCCAGCGGCCTCCAGCGCAAGTCGTTGTAACGACTTGCGTTGTAAAAACTGCGATGTTACATACCGCGATCATTTTGATCGCGTTGTAACATCACATATTCCTGAATACATGACGAGGGCAACCAAAAATCTGGAAGCTAGCCAAGAGATGCTCAAGATCTGGTATGACAGCACTGGTTGAGTACCAACCAGGTCAGTTAGTGTGGATGTTGAAGCTTGTGGTTCCCAGGGTCCTCCAGGACAAGTGGACTGGGCCCTACCCCATTTTGAAGAACAAAGGATAAGTCCCTACCTGGTAGACATAGGCACGCCTAGGAGCCTTCACATACTCCATGTCAATCACCTAAAACCCCACCACGACAGGACTGACATGACCATACTGATGGTCACTCATTGGTGATCAGGAGAAGGAAAGTGAGCCCCTCCGTGATTTACTGTCAAACAACCCTCAAGATGGTTCAGTGGAGGATATTGTCTTGTAAGACTCCCTTACTGAGCTCTTCTCCTTACCCCCTGGACAGACAACATGGTGTTTGCATGATGTCGACACTGGCGACAGCCTCCCTGTCAAACATGAGAAAAAAAGGCAAATGTGGGCCAGAATAGTTGACAGAGTAAATGCTGTAGCAAACAACTTGCACACACAGGAGGAAATTAGGAAGAGGTGGAATGACCTGCAGGGGAGAGTGCGTTCCCTGGTTTCCAAGCGTTATGTGGAGGCCCAGAGGACTAATGCGGTTCTCCCAGCCCCCTCTTACAACTTTTTCCCCGGGAGGAGAAGGTCTTGCAGATCCTACATCCTGAAGGCTTGACAGAAATCCCTTGTGAAGTGGAGACTAGTAAATTACACTTCTGAATGCGTCACTAAACCTGAATCTACTTTTTGTTTTTCATTTAGCTGTTGCTAATTTGTTTTGCACCATTTGGAAACATACAAACATATAAATATTTTTATTAATTGAATTGTTGTCTTGTTTGTTTGTTTGAATGTATTTTGTTTTATATAAGATTACAGGTTTCAATCTCCATAACATTTCACATGATGTAATGTTACTTGTATGTGTTTTTACACCAAATTACATATTGCATATATGTTTTTTATATTGTAAATGTCTGTTCTTTTTAACAGCATAATTCCACTAGGAATGTTTAACTTACAAATTTGCAAGTGTTGTTAATGTTTATTGAAATGACTACAACTAGCACAATGCCTTGTTTGTGTTTTGTCAAAATAATATTGTAACGTTATATTGCTCATTCTCTCTTTCCTATCACAGTTTCACATATGTCAAAGTGTAATGTATTGATCAATCTGTATATCATGCTATGTTTCTAAATGTTTTTGTGTTTATATTTGTATGTTGTCATATCCCAGTTATTTGATGAAAATTATCTTATTTGTTTCACAAATCAAAGTGTATTTACTAAAAATGTTAAGGTATGTAATTTTGTATGCTTAAGATAAGTGGTTGGTTTTTGTGAACATGTACTCTGCAATGGTCCTATGATGACTAATGCTATATACCCTTCAAAGCAGTGTAAATTTCAGAATATTAACCGCTAGGCCTTGGAATGGTTTGTTTCAAATTTCAACTCTGTACAGTGTTGTGTGAAATGTTTTGTATATATTTTATGTTTACATGTATACCTTATACTCATCATATTGCAGTTCAAGACATCTTTTCACCTGCTTTTTTGAAGTACTTTTGTGTATCATTTAAACTGTTTGTATCCACTGAAAGGTACAATCATTATAATCTTTTACATTTTACTTTTAGGTTTCTTCATATTTTTGCTTCAAAATAATTACTTGTATATTCCAGAATTTTCAAAATTGTATTTCTCAATAAATCATAATAGGTCCAACAGCCAGAGTACATGGACAATCATCTATCACAGAGGATACCTCCACTCCAGACCAGGATCAAGCCTTCAGTGAGGAAAACGCTTCTGTAAGTCCGGTTGCTGAGGAGCAGCCTGGCCCATTTGGTCTGTCTGGGCAGACAGCTACAGTGAGTCTCAGTCCACCGACACTTACACCTCCCATCCTAGCTGTTACCACACCTCAGCCTATGGAGACGTCCACTTCCTGTGTCCAAACCAACATCACACCAATCTTGTGCTCCCCCCAGTCCTGCCTGGTGTTGATACATCACCACCACTACCTCCAGTTCAGCCAGGAGGCAGTGGGATGGGGCACACTGGGTCAAGGGCACATGGTATTGGGGTAGGGGTTGTGGAAGGGAATATGTGGGCCAGCAAAGTGAGGTCACTGGGTTCACTGTCACCCAGGCCACCATCGACCAAGTTTTAGGATCCCTCCATCAGTTCCCAAGACATGATGGGCCAGGTCCTGACAGAGCTCTGGGAGATGAAGCAGTTGCAGTGGGAGCACAATGTACAGATGGAGAATCTGAACTCCAATGTCAGCTCTTAGACTGGGGTGCTGCATGATATTTTCACCCATCTGTGCAGGGCTTTTCTAGCAACACCTATCCTTTTCTGTGGTCTAACTACATCTGGCTCAACTACATCTGCCTACTACCTCTGCCTCAGCCCTGAAAGGGAGGCCCTGCTACAAGTAGAAACACCTGCATCCACCTCAGTCCCTGCAACTATGGTTCCATCAACCCCCGTCAGGAGTACACGTTCATCCAGACTACCAGGAGAGGATGGCAAGACCTCCGCCACCACCAGCAAGAGACGCAGAACCTAATTTCCTCCAGTGTGTGACTACCTTTCTGATGACAGTTGTATTTTGGACATTTGACTTCAAATAATTTTGGTTCTGCAATAATAGTTTCATTCAACATGATTGTCTTTTTAATTTTTTGATAGGTTCTTTTGATTTTATTCTGTGTTTATTTTTTTGGGCTATGCTGAATAAAACAAAACTAACAAAGTCAATATTTCATTTCTCAATTGGTTCATTTTTTTCTTTACATCATACATTTCAAAATATAACATTAAAATCATTGTTTAGTCATAAATAATTTCCATGTAGGTAATGTGTCCCACATTTTTCAAAAAGGAGCAAAAATAACAAAAAAACGCTACTCAATAACTAGTAGTTTATTAAATTGGAAGAAAGAAATCTGTGTCATTTAAAAAAAAGAATTTTTACAACCCATGCTTAACCCAAATACTTAGTGCCTTTTTCTCAATAACCGTTCCAGACCTTGCCACCATGGAAGAACGGAATATAATCAAATACATCAGATTACAGAGGGCTAACTATTATTGATTTATGACATCTGCTGGAGTCAGATCTCCTGGCCTACAATAGAAATCCCACATCAATAACACCAACGGTCTAAATCATGGCAGTGCTCCATTTAGTGGCCACAGGGTAATTCAAATACAGGGTTGCAGTATCTGGTGCAATGTCACAAACAACTTTGAGTGTTATGCTACAAGAAGTTCTTTATACAATGAAAACACACATGAACAGCACACACAAAATGAGAATTTTGCAAATGTGAAGGGAGATTAGTATGCTTTGTCTCAACTATTACATGTTGTTAGAGCAATGTAAGCAGCACATAATGGGTTGGTTTCCAACAGTCTACAGAAAACAAGTCTAACGCAATCTTGAAAACTGAAAATCAATCACTGTGCAAGTTGTCTTTGTACAAGATATGTATACCCAAAGTCTGTGTTTGTCTTTCATAGGATCAACCAATGTTCCCTTTCTAATTCCCAACAGCAGCATATAACTGCAAATGTCACAACTTTGAAATGTCCAAATGAAGATGACATGGTGAAGGAACTTAAAACAGGTTAAAAACAAAAGAAATTAGTTGATTACATCACACAATTTTAACATAACAAATTAATTTTGAGGACAAATTTTCTAAGAACAATCAAACCTAAACAATGTAAATTAACAGAGTAATCAATGTGTTAAAACTATGATCAACAAACATCTTTGCCCTGTATTTTCCTTAACGTGCCCTTTCTAAAAAGAATTCCAGCGCAGACTGTCATCCTCATTGTAGGAAAGTAGGATATGCTTTTATGGTTACCCCCACTTTTTGCCTGGTGCTAAGCTGTTATAGTATATAGTATAGTATAGTATAGTTATATTTATAGTCTGACTGGGATCCTGCTAATCAGGACCCAAGTCTATCTGCTTTCTCCCTTAAACTGTTGTGGTTAGTACTTAGGTACATCCCAGATTGGATACTGGGGTACCCTTATCAGTCCCTAGTATATGGTACTAAGGTACCCAGGGCATAGGTACCCCAGAGGTCCCCCATGGGCTGAAGCATGCATTATGACACCCATGGGTACCATTCAAAATGCAACTACAGGCCTGCCATTGCAGCCTGTGTAAGCTGGTGCTAGCACCACTTACTAAAGATGTAGATTTCCTATATCTAGGGTCACTGCACTTAAAACCTATAAGTCACCCCATTAGCAGGCCTTATCAATCCTGAAGGCAGGGTGCTTGGTTCTAAGTGTGAGGGTGCCCCTGCATGAGCAGGACACCCCTACAGCCTACGGAATCCATTCTCCCGGGTTGTAAGTGAAGCAGCCCTATAATATATAGAGGGGCACCGCATAATTACGCAATGACCTTCTCAAAATTGGCTGAAACAAATCCTATCATGTTTGGTATCAAACATGTTGGAATCATACCCCCCCACACCATAAACAGTGTGGGAGGTATAATTCCAAGCACTGGAAGAGCCCTCCGTTAGGCTCTCAGTGTTCCCGGTGCCAACCTTCTAGACCCGGACAGCACAAAATGGTTGCTGCCCACCAGAGACACAATTCTGCCCTCCTGCTGCTGAGCCAAGCTCTAGCAGGGGAAGGCACAACAATAGGCATCCTGTCACAGGGAGGTGTGATCACCTCCCAGACAGGATTTAGTGTATTGGGACTGGGTGGGTGCGCTTGCCAGCGCCACTAAGTCTGCATATGGGGGGCACATTTGGTGTCCCCGTGCATAGTCCAGTTCAAACCCTCCCGCTCTGGAGCAAAACTGGACAGACCCTCCCCTGTGAGGGTCCCCTGAATCATCCCAACCCTTTCTTTAGGGTATGTAAGGGCTTACCTGAGGGTGGGTCCCTATATTGGTCATGGGACAAGATTCAGATCAGACACCACTTCTTCTACTGTCTGGGCACTCTGGACTTCGCTGGACTTCATTTGAGCTCGACTTCATCCCCTTTTCAGTCTGCTGTATCGTCTGTGCCTGTGCACCATACAGGAACCTTCCAAGGCCTGTGGGCATCAAAGACACCTGAAGGAATCTCCCTTTAAGTGAAGGAGTCACTTCCCTGCATTCGCAGGCACCGCAACTAAGTCCAACGGTCTGCTGATCCTGAGCTCCTCCGGACTCCGTAAGGTTGTGCAACACAGGTGGTGGTTCTTCACAGCTCTCAAGGCCTGCCCTGCCCTCTCACCATGTTTGAGGTCAGTATCCCTCGTGGGAACCGCAGGAACCGACCCCCTGTGCACTGCGTCGACTTGCCGTTGCAAAGGCTTGTTGGCTTCCTTCCACCAAGATCTTCGGGCTCCAATTAGCCCCAACCTCAAGCATCTCCAGTGACTAAAGTCTTCATCCACATCGCATCGTTGGCACTGTGGCCTGCATCTTTTGGTGAGCTGCTCGAGGTCCTCTTACGACTCCAGTGCCTCCGGCCTGTGGGTCCTGTCGAAGGTCATCTTTGCTTCTTTTGGGCTCTCCTGCGTCAACTTGCAGTAGCAAAGGCTTGTTGGCTTCCTTCCACCAAGATCTTTGGCCTCCAAGTAGCCCCACCCTCAAGCATCTCCAGTGACCAAAGTCTTCGTCCACATCGCATCGTTGGCACTGTGGCCTGCATCTTTTGGTGAGCTGCTCGCGGTCCTCTTACAACTCCAGTGCCTCCAGCCTGTGGGTCCTGTTGAAGGTCATATTTGCTTCTTTTGGGCTCCCCTGATTGCTCGGGCCTGCCTTGAATTCCCTGCTTGTGGTGAGTCCCCTGGACCTTGCTGGTCTCGACATTGCACCTTCTTAGACTTCTGCGTGGGTTGCCTTTGACAAGGCTTGTTGGTTCTCCCACCTGATACCGACCCCTCAGCACTCGACATCCGATGTGGGACAGCTTGTGTGCACCTCCTGGTCTTCCTCAACGTCGCCTGGTCCTCACAGCTGCAGAGTCAAGGTCATCGTCATCTCTCCTGCAGCACCCGACATCAGAGGGCATTCGTCTTCCAAGTCTCCTGGTCACTCCTGAGTGACATAGACTCTGTCCCCTCTGCTTGCAGGTACCTCTCATCTAGACTCCACCTTCGAATTCCACCGGACACTTTCTTCCTCTTAAGCAGCGGCACTTTCCTGAAGTCCTCCATTGGGTTTGACGGCGGTTTCCAACACCACTTCCCACCTATGCACCTGGCTTCCCTGGTGTAGGTAACGTGGGTACTAGGGTATCCACTGGTGGGGTGGCTCTCCAACCTTCTGTCTTCCACGGGGTTTCAGGGAAAAAATCAAAGTGTGAGTGGGAGCTCTATTTAAGAGGATTCCTTTGGAAAAAATCTGTATGACCCTCAACGACTACTTTCGGTTGTTGGTACATGCTTTGCCACTAGCTTATTTGTAGTTGATAGTGTCATCATTGGGTCTTCTTTCCTCCAACCAGGAGGTAATCTCTTAGGCTCAAAGGGATTTTTCGTTGGGATCCACAATAAATTGAGTGCTCTAAAATTGCCTCTTGTCTATCATTCAAAAAACTTTTAATAAAGACTAGAGAAGGGTAAGATTAAAAAGAGAAGATGGATGCATCAGGTGGACATGTTAAGAATCTGTAGCATCCTATAGTGTGGTCGGGCCTACATGTTTCAGCCTCTATGCGCCCTTAAAGGGTCGGGGGCTTTCGTCAGGACCATTCAAAATCGAAAAAAAAATCTTTTTCTGATTTCTAGTGGGATCCCTTTTATTAATTAAGTGGGTAGAGTGATATCCCCTTAATAGTTAAAAACAGGTGAAAGTATTTTCCCTTGGAATTATGTACAGTGGTATAGCTATTCACGTTTTTGGCTAAGAGTACATTGTCTCCAGATAGCTTAAAGAACTCCTATTTGGGCCCCATAGGAGTAGGGGAAGACGCGGCTGCTGCCTTAGTTTACGCGGTGCCTCCGTGCTGCATTAGCTCCCCGTGAGCCTAAGAGATTACCTCCTGGTTGGAGCAAAGAAGACCCAATGATGACACTATCGACTACAAGTACGCTAGTGGCAAAGCATATACCACCAACCGAAAGTAGTCTTTGAGGGTCTTACAGATTTTTTTCAAAGGAATCCTCTTAAATAGAGCTCCCACTCACACTTTGATTTTTTCCTTGATACACATTTGGGAGCTGAGTGGGATCTCTTAACTCCAAGCTCCTTATTCCTTCCACTTGATATTTAAGGGCTCCACGGGGTTTCTTCAGGGTCCACTGGGAAGGGTCCTTAATCTTTAAAAATCCAACCGCGACTTACACGTAGACTTGTACGGAGCACGTGGTTGTGTTCCCACACTGCACACGCTCTCCGTGGGGTTCCTAGTCACTCACCTTGGGTGGTTCCTTCGGTCCCCAGCACTTCTACGTCCTCTCGACATTGTCTTGACCCGAGTCGTGGTTCTTATACCACTTTCTTAGTATATGGTTTGGTCCCCCCGGGGTCCACTGTGTATTCTGTGCTTTTTACTCTGTTTGTATGCAAAGTATTGTGTGAATTATGCATATCTCCGGGTAGGAGATATTTCTATGTGTTAGAGAGTATTATATAATAAATACATATTTTTATAAATACCTTGTTTGGTTCTTTTTCACTTAATATATACTATAAGATTGCATTCTGGTAAAACAAGCTGCTATACACTCCTTCTGGACTAATCCTGAAGGCTGCTCGCCACAGCTACCACTTAGAGAGCTTTCTAAGGTTGTCTAAGACCTCTTAAATCACCATAAGGGTTGTCTGGACTGGTGCAGGGTGTCCACCTACATAAGTGGACATCATATACCAGCCCAGCTTCTCACACATTAGATTACTGTAAATATATACTTTATATATACTATATGATTACTGTAAATATATACATTCATGTGAAGAAGTTTTCAATAACATCTTGACGTAAGCCAATTCATTCCTCTTCACCACTATGATCTTCATTTGACATGTCAACATCCTCACCCGGTGGCTCTTCATGGTCTCCATCCTCTGCAATGTATGGGATGTTCCATCGCATTACTATGTTGTGTAACATGCAGCAGGCCATAGTGATTTGTCACACCTTATCAGGTGAGCAGAGGAGGGCTCCACCAGTCTTTTCCAGTCATTGAAATCTGGCCTTTTGGAGCCCAATAGCCTGCTCCACTGGCCTCCGTGTTCTTCCATTGACCTCATTGAAGCAGACTTCCCCTGGTGTTGTTGGATTCCTCAGTGGTGCCTACAACCATGGTCAATTAGGATAAGCTGAATCTCGTATATGAAGAAAAAAATGTTTTACCAAAAAATGTAACACTATTTTAGATCACTAAACTTGATATTACCCAAACTATCTTTTGAATGATTGTACTGGCCATTAAGCCAGGCCCTCTCAGGTCCAAGTTGTGACATATACAGGGGTATGCTGCTGTTCCGTAGTACAAAGGAATCATGGGTTGATCCTGGAAAACCTGCACACACGATTGTGATGTGCAGATCTGGTATACAGACAACTTGCACATTGATTGAATGGAAGTTCTTTCGATTGCGATAGACTTATTCTCTGGCGTGTGGTGGCACTAAGGCAATATGTGTGTGTTAGAAATGGGATTTCTGGTTGGCTAGGGCTTGCGCCTAAGCCAGGCAGAAACCACCACTCTAGTCAGGGCAAGGGAGTTACACGCTGAAGATAACCCCTGCTCACCCCCTTGGTAGCTTGGCACGAGCAGTCAGGCTTATCCCAGAGGCAATGTGTAAAGCATTTGCGCAACACACACACACACAGCAGCAACCCACTAGGCACACTACAAAAGAAACTACTCACAAGGTTATATAAAAAAAAATAGCCTTTGTATTATCCAAAACACATTAGAATCATAATCACAAATTTACACTGTGCCAACTGGCACTAGGCAATATTTACAGGGGATTATATACACAGGACAGGGACAATCGGGCCACTGTCAGAACCATCACAAGCACAAGCAGTAGAAATAATATCACAACCAGTAACTACTGGTAAAATACTGTACTCAGCATTATATCACCTTAGCAACATAAACACATGATGCATAAATCACATTAGATCAGGCATAATCAGCAGCATAAACACCTTATGTCATAGGCATCACATAAATCACATTAGGGCCTTGCACCCTACCAACCTACAACTGACCCCAGGCCAACTGGCCTTCTCTGGGGCTCAAAAATGCCCTTTGTCCAAAATGTCAGGGCGCAATCCTAGGGCTTTCCAAGTGCCCTTTTGCTGCCAATGCAGCCAAAGCAAAGTGCGCAATGCGCTGGGGCAGAGGAGTGTATTTCACTCCTTTATCTCAAGAAAAAGAATGCCCCACGTTGCAGCTGCCCGCTCTCTCTCGCGGTGCAGCTGGAAATTTAAGCAAAAATGGGCACTGGCACCAACTGTGCCGTGGAGGCCCCACTCAGGGACCTTTGAAATAGAACTGTCCCTTTTTGTGTAGCTGCCCGTAGTCAGGGCGGTGCAGCTGAATGCAGAATTAGCCCGGGCACCACGGTGCCCTTGAAGCCCCACTCCGGGACTCCTAAAGACCAAATTGCCCCCACGTGGCAGGAGGATGACATGGACACGGCCCACTCTGAGCCCCACTCACCGGGGCTCTCCTTCACGGCTCTCTGCCTCCTCCGGTCTCCTGGGGCAGGGGGGAAGGCACCGACAATGTGCCTCGGCAGCCCCCCTCTCCCGGGGCTTCTTCTCTCTTCTCTGTGCTTTCGGCAGACACGCGGGGCTCTCCTCCAGCTCGCCTGACTTCCTGCTGCTTGCGCTCCCGGAGGCGGGGTAGGCTCCCGCCCTCCTGCCGGCACTTCCTCTTCCCGGACCTTCCACGGCAAGGCTCCGCCCTCGGTCAGGCGGTCCGCCTGACTTCCGGCCCGGGTCGCGGCGGTGAATTCTGCGGCGGCTCTTCAGTGCGGGGTGGGCTCCCGCTATAAAATATGCATAAATGCGGGGTGGGCTCCAGCTAAAGGAGCACAAACATGGGGTGGGCTCCCGCCAACAAAAGTGGCAAAAATGCCGGGTTGGCTCCCGCTCTCCCCACAGCAGCACACAGCAAGACACCAGCTCCCCTCTTCCTGGGGATAAAAAGATAGCGCTCACGAGGCGCTAGGGCCCTCCAGGTTCCACGGACAAAGCTGGGCCCAGGCAGGCCAGCACACAGGTCCCAAGGAACCTGTGTGGCGGTTCCTCCTGGGGCCCAGCAGCAACAGGTCCCAAAGAAGCACAAAAGCACAACATTTTCATGGGGTCACAGCCCCAATATTTATACACCATTTTCCTTTTGTCTGCCCTTGGCACAGGGCTTGGGGGAACCAGCCTGAGCTGGTTCTGGGGTTTTTTGGAGCACTCTGTTTACAGGGCTCCTCTTCCCTTTTGTCAGGTGGGGGCTCATCATCAGACACACCACAGGGGGGCGGAGCCAGCATTCACCTTGGCAGGCACAGACCTATTCAGGGTCAGGGGACTACTCCTCCCACTACTCCAAATGCAGATCCCCTATTCAGCCTAGCGCTGACTCACCCTGCCCTCCCTGGAGCCACACACACCTCACCAGCCCCTGTCACTCCAAAGCCAGACATGCAATCCACATCAGGCAGGCAGACACATAGCACACAGAAATGCCAACTTCTAGAAGGGGCATTTCTAAAATAGTGATAATAAATCTGCGCACACCATTGCGCAGCATTTATTATTACTATTCCAACCATACCAAACTTGACCACGCTGCTCCTCTCATATCAGGAATTACCACTGAAACACTTATCAGGGAATCCCCAATGCATTCCTATGGGAGGGCAGCCTCACAGCAGTGAGAAACCAAAATGGCTGTTCATCACTACCAGGACATGTCACACACTGAAGGTACATGTCCTACCTTTTACCTACAATACACCCTGCCCATAGGGCTAGCTAGGGCCTACCTTAGGGGTGACTGACATATAGTAAAAGGGGGGTCACAGACGTGGCACACGCTTTAGGTGCCATGTCACAGTGGCAGTAACACTGCGAGCACAGGCCCTGCAATGGCAGAGGCCTGAGACAGGTTTGCAAGCCTACTTTGGTGGGTGGCGCAATCAGCACTGCAAGCCCACCAGTAGCATTTAATTTACCAGCCCCGGGTATATGAGATACCACTTTACAAGGGACTGACAGGTAAATTAAATATGCCAAACAGGTGTAGACCAATCTTACCATGTTTACCACAGAGAGCACACGCACTTTACACTGAACAGCAGTGCTAAAGTGCCCAGAGTCCTAAAACCAGCAACAACATGTCAGAAAAAAGGCTAGGAGGAAGGCAAAAAGTTCAGGGATGACCCTGCAAAAAGGTCCAAGTCCAACAGTGTGTCACCAATTGCTTCAACCACGTATGGTAGGTGACACAAAGCATACAAATATTCCTTCACATTGGCAAAATCCTAGATTTGTGGAAACTGGATGACGCTGTTGATGTGCCTCATCATTGAAAGTTGGTTATGACATTCCACCAGATACTGCCACAGTGTACTGGAATGATCCCGTGGCCACAAAAGTAAGTCTTGCCATGATTTTGACTATTGATGTAATTGATGTGGGATTCCTATTGTGAGGCAGAAGATCTGGCTCCAGCTGATGACATAAATCAACAATTGTTTGCCTATTCAATCTGAATTATTTGATAATGTCCTATTCTTCCATGGTGCTAAGTCTGGAAATCGTCGAAACACTTGAGGCTGTCCTCACCTCACTCTCCCTGGGATCATATGTCTGCATTAAAAAATCGCAAACATTTTATGACATTTGCAAACATTTATTTTATGATACATAACACAAATGTCATGTATTTGTAAAAGAAAAATATACAGTTGCTTAACATAATTTTCCACCACATTAATTACTGTCATTTTTAATGTTAAAATAAACATTTTTACATGGCTATTATTTATTTCAATAAATGTGTAAATAATAAATTTTAATGTATTATTTACGCATTCATTTAAAAAAAAATGTGTTCCCATCAAATCTTTAGTCAACGGATGTGTAAACAAAACCGTGCAAATATCACATTTAACCACAGTAACGTACTACATAATACAGCTATGGTTTTAAGAAATGGGTAACATTAGCATTTTGTATATGTAAGCACACTAGCCACCATTTTGAGTGATGGTGACTCACTTAACTTTGACAAACACACTATTTCACCTTCTAAAATGGCAGGGCGTGACCTCGCCGTCAGGACATTTGGAATTAGACAGCAACGGCGAAAGTTGACCGGGTAGTGGGTGGGAAACTCCACAACAGACACAGCCATAGGCTAACGTGTGTGAAACCAAAGTACAAAAACCAATGGATTGGTTTGTCTCAGTTGACGATCATGTATGTCGTGTACATGTACGTGGCGTTACAACAAAGTTCACTTGCCTCCTAACACTGCAGCCAACAACATCCCCTCAACTTTTGCAGCTGTTTCCGACCTCTGGGAGTCACAATGCCTGGGTAAGCAGGTGACAGAGCCCCAAGCTTCTCACCAGAGGAGCTGGATTTGCTGGCTACGGAGGTCCTGTCCCTGTACAGCTAGCTGCATGGCTCACCAAAGGAACAGGTACAGGTTTAAAATTAATATGTAATTCTGACTAACTTGTTTTTTCAAAACCCAGGCTAGAATGTTCCTTTTAGTTCCTCAGTGAAGTTTCAGTTATTTGTAAATTATATAGAAGAATGGATGGAGTGTATGTTTAAACTTTGTAATTAGACAACACCACAACATTAGTATGTGTTGTGTGTTTCACGCCCTATATTTAATTTGGTGTGTATTTCTCTCTCTCTATATATATATATATGTGTAGATTTGATCACTTCATACGAATTCTACAAAATTAACATCATGTTAGTTTAGAAAATACATTATATTTCCAATAGAAATTTACATATATATATATTTTAATACCAAATAAAATTGCTATTTGCTATTTGTATCATCCCACAAATCACTCAGCCTAGATAAGGTGTCTCCAACCAGTCGATCGTGAGTTACCAATATCTCCCCCAGACAACTTCAGAGTAACTCACAGGTTTAAGTTCATTTTTAAAATAGCACAAGGTCATATTTTCCTTTGAAAGTTAAGGGAAGACTGTGTTCATTTTAAATTAATAACATTAGGCTACAGATAGCAGGGCCTGATAATGAGCAGTGCACAGTCGGATTCATGCCCCAGCCTGTGGCTGGGTCAAAGATGTGAACAACTGAAGCACTGAGGTATTTAACTCTGAAGTAAATGTCCTTGTCAAATCAATATTGGAGCTATGACCAAAATGATGTTTCAGAATGCTTTTAAATGGGAAAACATAAAAATGGAAAGTTACCTTAAGGAGTGAATTAATTCTTCATTTCAATTTTCTTCCATTTCAAAGTGTTGCAGTTACGAACAGTAGGCCCCCCTACTCCCAGTGGCCAGTAGACACTCTGCCATAAGTATAACGAAAAATACAGCCATCTTTTTTTGAATGAGAGAAATTTAAAGTGCGGAAAACTGTTCAATATTATGAACTTTTAGGCAGAATATTTTTCAGCACTTTAATTTTCTCCCATTTATAAAAATACATTTGTATGTTTGTGTTAATCATGTAACTGTTCCACATATGGCGAAAGGTATGTCCTGTGCTGCAAGTATATACAACACAGGCTCTCACTCACAAATATGTCCCTTTCATACGCACACATGTTCATACATCCCCCAAAAATCGGGCTCTCACTGAAACACATGGCAGCTCTTTCATAGTGCCCTTAGTCATAGTATGTTTTTCAAACCACAGTATCTGGCTCTATGGACATTAGGCCTAAAGTCAATTAAGCTGAGTGTGGGGGTGTCTGATAACAATGCGCAAATTGTTAAACCTTCAGTAGTTCACAATAATTTTCATTGATCAGAAGTAGCTCTCACTACAGAAAATGTTGTAGACCCGTGGCCTAGATGATGTCTCAGGATGCTTGTTTCCGGTAAAGGGAGCACCTGGCATGGCAGTTCGGGCTGGACTGCTCCCATAAGGAATAGGGTCAAGACTGATTTGCATATGGCTGGGTCCAAACTGGGGTGGCTTAGTGGGCAAAAGAACAATGGATTTAACCCAGATCTCTTGACTGGGGGAGAATGTTTGAATCATTCAGCATTCCGTCCATCATTTGTTGCAGTTACACTTTTCGCCCTAAGTGGGATGGGTATGCTCAGACGTGGGTCCCTTGCTCACTGTGCCACTGGATTCAAACTAGCCTGGCTGATGAGTGGTGACATACACCGAAACCGGTCCCGGGATGGTTGTTTCCGGTCCAGGGAGGACCTGGCTTCGCAGTTCGGGCTGGACTGTTCCCATGATCAATAGGGTCAAGACTGATTTGCATATGGCTGGGTCCAAACTGTAGTGGCATAGTGGGCAAAACAATGATTGATTTAACCCAGATCTCTTAACTGGGAGAGAATGTTTGAATCATTCAGCATTCCGTCCATCATTTGTTGCAGTTACACTGTTCGCCCTAAGTGGGCTGGGTATGCCCAGACGGGGGTGCCTTGCTCACTGTGCCACTGGATTCAAGCTAGCCTGGCTGATGAGGGGTGAAATACCCCAAAACTGGTCCCAGGATGCTTGTTTCTGGTCCAGGGAGGACCTGGCTTGGCAGTTCGGGCTGGACTGTTCCCATGAGGAATAGGGGCAAGACTGATTTGCATATGGCTGGGTCCAAACTGCGGTGGAGTAGTAGGCAAAGAACTATGGATTTAACCTAGATCTCTTGACTGGGGGAGAATGTTTGAATCATTCAGCATTCCGACCATCATTTGTTGCAGTTACACTTTTCGCCCTAAGTGGGACGGGTATGTCCAGACGTGGGTCCCTTGCTCACTGTACCACTGGATTCAAGCTAGCCTGGCTGATGAGGGGTGACATACCCCGAAACCGGTCCCAGGATGCTTGTTTACGGTCCAGAGAGGACCTGGCTTAGCAGTTCGGGCTGAACTGTTCCCTGAGGAATAGGGTCAAGACTGATTTGCATATGGCTGGGTCCCAACTGCGGTGGCGTAGTGGGCAAAAGAACAATGAATTTAACCCAGATCTCTTGACTGGGGGAGAATATTTCAATCACTCAGCATTCCGTCCATCATTTGTTGCAGTTACACTTTTCACCCTAAGTGGGATGGGTATGCCCAGACGTGGGTCCCTTGCTCACCGTGCCATTGGATTCAAGATAACCTGGCTGATGAGGGGTGACATACCCC
Organism: Calotriton arnoldi; assembly: GCA_963921515.1. Lineage (NCBI taxonomy): Eukaryota > Metazoa > Chordata > Amphibia > Caudata > Salamandridae > Calotriton > Calotriton arnoldi. The sequence goes on from CAWUFW010012943.1 coordinate 283,166, forward strand.
GAAACTGGTCCCAGGATGCTTGTTTCCGGTTGAGCTAGGACCTGGCTTGGCAATTCGGGCTGGACTGTTCCCATGAGGAATAGGGTCAAGACTGAGTTGCATATGGCTGGGTGCAAACTGGGGTGGCTAGTGGGCAAAAGAACAATGTATTTAACCCAGATCTCTTGACTGGGAGGAGAATGTACAAATCATTCAGCATTCTGTCCATCATTTGTTGCAGTTACACTAGATGATGTAACTGGCATGGATTAGTAAACTAAGGACAAGACAAGGGATGAGGATACTCAATAGGTTACTACAAATGTTGTTATATTATTTTACAAAAACAGAAAAGAAAATGCTGTTGTAACGTTTTACAAATACTAGTGATTGATTTCTCAAAATTGTGTTACATCAATACAAACAAACAAAAAGTCAGGAGAAAAAAGAAGACCATATGGAAGGCCATTGCCAAGAAGGTGCGGATCCTGGAGGTCTACAAGCGGCCCAGCATCCATTGCAGCAACAGGTGGGAGGACCACGATGCTCGACCAAAATGTTATCTGAAGTCCTGCTTGGCTAGTCCTCTCAACATGGGAAGCGCATGTGCCGCACCCTGACCCAATCTAATGGCCGGCATACTTGCAGTGGTATCCCCAGCTTGAAGTTGGAACCCAACTGCAAGGGGGTAAGTTCTTGTTTGAGTTTAACATGTTAAATAACAATTTTTTGTTTCAGCAATGAATTATGACATCAACATTAAGATCGACACATGTCCAACGCAAAAGAAGAGTTCTTAAAGGTATATGTTTTGCACAAGGTGTATGATTATGTGTTATGTATATTAATTTGTGGAAAAAGATACCACCAGATTTCTGATCCCTACCAAAGTACTGTTTTGAGCAGATACATGCCTGCCTAAACAACAAATATTCATGAGTTTGTTATAAGGAACAGTTGTACCAAACAGGCCACAAGTTACAAATGTGTCAGGTGTGATGCTCCATCACAATTGTGAAGGATGTTACATTAGCCCTATTACAGGTGACATAGCATAAAATGAACTTATGATACAGTGGAGGTTCCAAACGTCACATTGGTGAGTTGGTATTATAAACAAACAATAGTGAGCATGTCCGCCAAAATGACGAGAAACATAGGATTAAATGGCTACATTTTTGATTTACAAACATATCACAAATATGTTTAGAACCAAAAATACTGTTTAATTTATGTTAAAAGTGCCAGATTTGCATGATGTCTTACTTCTTCACAAATGTGCATGTAAGCCAGTCTGTTGCATATTATGATTTTCATTATAATTTTTGATTTCAAAATTATACATGAATCAGTGTCTTGAAATATTTACTGTGATGTTGTACCAATTTTTGCCTATTGTAAAAGTCAGCATATTTTTAGAGGATTTTCACAATGGTAAAACTAACTGGAAATAACTTAAGATATCTTGGAGTCAAATGTACAATTATTTTTGCTCTGTACTAAAGTGGATTAGAAATGTATCAAGGGCCTATGTATTTACTTATGCTGTAGAAGTCATTTGTAAATCCCCAAATAATTATTTCTTAATTTCTTCAACCACATGTGTAAATACATAGGCCATGATACAATAATAGGCAACTTCAGTACTGAATCCATATAATATTTTTAACATGTGAAAAATACTTAAGTTACTTGAAGTAAGTGTTACCATTGTGAAATGCCCAAACAAAGGAAACAGGCTTTCAGGTTATACAAATATTGGTACAATATTGCAGTAATTAGTAATAGACAAATCATATGATAATTATTATTAAAAAACATTAATTCAGCTTTTTTGCCTTGTACACACACTGTACAAAGGTATTTTTGCTTTATAAACGTTTTTGTGACAAGTTCGCTAATCATCATCATCATCATCATCATCACACTTTATTCGGTTTTGACAATTAAAACCATGAAAGTCATACATACCTCATCATAAAAACACCAGCGTGTATACAAAAACAATACACAAGACCTGATTGCAGAGTTAAAAATGTGGGCCCTATTATCGAGGTTAATCACAACTGGACCTAAGCCTGAAGGCGGCCCTTAAAAAGCTAAGTGTATACAGTGCTGAATCACTTGAGAGAAGTTGTAAAAAAATAAAAGCAGGTCTGAACCTCCTAAAGGGTTTTTAAGGATGGGGATAATAAAAGACTTCCTAGTAGCCTCGTAAGAATTGCAAAACAATAAAAAGTGCATCAAATCCTGAGGAGACTGTCGCAGCCACAGGGTATGAGACACTGTCCTCTATGGGCGCCACGAGGTTGGGCTAAAGGATAATGAGGAATATCAAGCTGAAATCTTGTCAATGAAAAGCGATCATGATTACGTTTAACCCCTAGACGATATGGTTCGATAGTTGGCACAGTTTTCAGTGCAATATACCTGCGCACACTGGCCCTTTTCAGCTCTACTTCCTCTCTCTCCCAAATGTGCCTTTTAAAAATAACGCTCTTTCAGCCAAGTCAGATCCCTCCTACTTGTCACTTCTGGGTTATCAAATAGATCTGCCCTTCCTAAGTTACAAAAACATTCTCGAACGTACTTTAACCAACAAATACGTTTAACATGATCAAGGGAGAGACAATCCCTTAAGATGTCCTTACTAAGTGCATTTTCTTTCTTGGTCCAAATCTTCCTCCACAAAGCTAGGGTTTGCTATTCAAAACAGCAAATCAGAACCATTCAGAGGTTTTTAACACTTCCTGGAGAGAAGTTAAAATGGTAAAGAGAAAAGATGTTAAATGATATAGGAGCAATATGGGAAAATTACAAAACTGTGACCAAATGGTTTCTGAAGATTTTCCTTACATGCATGAGATAATTATAAAAATTAACAAAAGTTTGAAAGCTTAAAGCAGATGAATTAAAAAAATTAGGAAAATGTTGTTAGAAAAAACGTAATAATCAGTTATATTGACACAGATACAATAATACTATTGTATATGTCTTTCTAGCATCTTCAGGAGCAGGAGAAGGGGACGTTGTCCACAAAAGCGGGGAAGCAGCTGGCCACTGTGGTTTGGGTGGTGAGACCACGGACACCGATCAACACAGTAGCACAGAGGATGAGGGGACTGGATCGGAGGCCACCAGCTCATGATCATATTCTGAGGCCTCCACAAGCTACCAGCCCCTAGTGGTGGCGGACCTTATAGGAACTGTACCACCTGCATCCTGGCCTGCCACCCAGACACCCATCTCCACCCTCCTTCTTGCTCCTCCCCAGTTGGACAAACCCACCCCCCTAAAAGGGTTGGGGTCTCCTTTGCCACAGACACCTCACCCCCTGCCCCTGTCCCCCCAGCTGCACTGAGGAAGGAGGCTATTGACCTCTTACGCAGCATCTCTGTAGGCCAGACTGCGATAGTGAATGGCATCCATGGCCTTAGTTGCCAAATGCAATAGATGGTTGCCTTTCTGGATGTCATTCTCAGTTCAGTGTCTGGCATGCAGAGATTGCTTGTGAAGATAGTCACCTCACTGACCACAGCCTCCCAACCAGCCCGACTTGTGCCATAACTCTGTTTCCTTTCTCATCCCACATCCCTACTCTGAGCCCTTTCCCCAGCACACTCACTTCTTTGCAGACACCCACTCCAACAGACATAAAGCAGCACACTCACACACATACTTAAACACAAACACACAATCACAAGCAAACACCCAAACAACATACAGACACTATTGATACCACACCCACAACCATTGACCACCACCACACCCATAACCACCACCACAGCTACCAGCATACCCACAAGCATCACACCCCCTGCCACAACTACCAGCACACCCACAAACCCCACCACACTCACAAGCACCACCACACCCACAAGCACCACAACCACACCAACCACCTCAAAGGCATACTCATCCAAACGCACACTTATACCCCCAAACACCACCACCCAAACACAAACACACACACTCACCCGAATACAAAATACCTGCCAAACCACACACATCCAAACATTCACCAGACCAGCATGCAACTGTAAAATATATACCTGCACACACCGCACCCACACCAACCACCTCAACAGCACATCATCCAAACGCACACCTACATGCCAAACGCCACCAACCAAACAGAAATGCACACACTCATCCAAACACCTGCACAAAAACACACTCCCAAATGTACACAACATACACGAGACCCACATGCACCTGCAAAATCAGACACATGCACATCACCAACTCCAGCTCCCTCTACCTCCGAAACCAAATCCTCTCCCACCCCTCCTACTCGTATTCCTCAGGAAGAAATTACTGCTTACCTGCCACTAACCCCTGTAAAACCCAAACCCACCCCCCCAAGAAAGTTCCTTCAGATGCCTGCTCTGTGCCCACTAGATGCCCCTTCCTGGGGAGGTTCCCTTTTGACAGTCTGTTAAGGAGGCACGTTCGGGGCAACACTCCAACATTATTGTTGTCAGTCAGTTTTTTTTACTGTATTATGTTCGGCAATAAAATATATTGATTTGAGAGAAGTATGTAATTTCTTAAGAAATATTTTAATTTCACCAAGTTTGTTCTGACATTACTTTTCATTTATAATTCTTTGATTCCTAGAACTGTTAATGATGAAAATGGGATTTATATATTTTAACTTACATTATGACAGGAAATGCTACTGTATTTTTTAATGTCTGATTTGTAAAGTCCATTGTAGGAAAGTGACCCTTTTTGCTTGGTTACCCCTAATTTTTGCCAGATACCTGATGCCAACTTGCCTGAGTGTGTGCTGGGACCCTGCTAACTAGGCCCCAGCACCAGTGTTCTTTCCCAAAACTGTACCTTTGTCACCACAATTGGCACACCTCTGGGCCTCATGTAAGTCCCTTGTAGAAGTACCCCTGGTACCAAGGGCCTTGTGACCAAAAAAAGGCCTCTGAGGGCTGCAGCATGTAATGTGCCACCCTCAGAGACCCCTCACCTTAACACACACATACTGCCATTGCAGGCTGCATGTTTTGGAGCAGACCAAACCGACGAGTCGACATGGCACATGTCTCTGTGTGCCATGCCCACCAATACTGCATGTGGCATGGGTCAGTCACCCCTCTAGCAGGCCTTACAGCTAGGCTGCACCATACCACAGGTGAGGGCATAGCTGCTGGAGCAATATGCCCCTACAGTGTCTGTGCCATTCACAGACATTTTAAGTGCAGTGAAGCTATTTTGAGTACATGGGCTGGGAGGTTGTCATTACGAACTCCACAGTCAATCAGTCAAATCACTTTATTCGATCCTTGTTCATAAAGATCATAAAAGTTCAAATATACAAACAGGAAACATTCATCATTATAATATCCTATTAAAATATCCTATTAAAAACTGTTCATTAAAAACAGATAAAAACTTATAATTCATTCCAAGTTAGTATGAACTCTCCTAGTCTTTAAAGAAAGACATAGAAAAGATGCAACACAATTACAAACAAAGTAATCATTTGTAAAAATAACATTCCTGGGCCACATTGCCTAAAATTGCATTTGCGCATAATTGGCAGTATAAATCTTTTGCGATGCTCCGAGTAAAACTTACAAATTAAAAAAATATGCAGGTTTGATTGTGTGGACACACCATCATATGGGCAAGGCGGGAGCTCTTGTAAAGAAAAATTTCCCGCAGGATGGGCCAACATGCAGGGGATAAGATTTAACAGAACCTTAGTAGTATAATCTGTGACGTTGGTTTGTCACAGATCGTAAGTATGAGGCTGCCCCTTCGTCGGTGATCGGTCCCTCTAAATTGGATCTTACCATATATTTTGGGCTGTTAATTTTAAATCTTTCTTTTGTCATTAAATTGAGAAATTGAGTTTTAATCTCCTTTTTCGAAATAGTTAAACATTTACTTCGCGTTTCGAAAATGTGTGCTAAATCTAGAGAGATTAGACTGTTTTTAACCTACATGATCCAAGGGATCCTATGTAGATGTTCCCGAGAGAGACAGTCTTCAATAAACTGATGTGTGAGGTTAACAGATTCCCTTCTCCAGATGGAGTGCCATAAAACAATTGGGGCCAGGCTAATCTGATCAGAAATAAATGGAACATTCAGTTCATAGTGACAATTAAAATCTGAACAGCTTTTGGGGAGACCTACCAATTTTTTCCAAAAGGTGTCTTCAATAACTTGGAGAGCTGTGGAGTTAAAATATCCCCATACGCTCACCCCATAGGTAGCTACTGACGTGGTTTTAGTCATATACACTTTTTTGACAGCCTCCAAAGGTTTCGAACCTAATTTTTTGGTAAAGGATTATAAAGCAGTAATACTTTTTTCTAACATTAGACCCCTGCTAGTCCTCATATGGGACCATGTTAACATTCTATCAAAGGTCACTCCTAAGTATGAGAACGTGTTTGTCTGTGCCACTTTTCGAACTGCTATGTAAAAAGATGGTACCTTCTTCTCCTTACGACCAATGATTAGAATAAAATACTTCACCTCACTGGTTTTTAAATCTAGTTTATGCATATAGTTCACAACTACCTCTAAAGGTTTCTGAAGCGCTAGACAAGTGCTTGCAATAAGCACCACATTGTCAGCGTAGAGAAGTATGGGAATTCGTACCTGATTCATCTTTGGGACATCCGGCATTGATTCAGTCAGGGGGGCCTCCACTCCATTAGTGTAGATTGAAAAGAAAAATGGGGCGAGAAGACACCCCTGTAGAACCCCCCTATTTACAGGGAACCACCTAGTGCACTCTCCCTGTTTCCCATAGCGGACGCAGGCCGAGGCTGTGGAATATAGCTGCCTGATGAAGAGGATGATTGCCTCATCAATGCCCTTCTCCTTCATAATTCTCCACAAATGATGATGGGTGACGCAGTCAAATGCTGCGGATAGATCCATAAATGCCAAGTAAAGATTGCTTTGTTTGGCTTGTGTATATCTGGCGATAAGCAAGCTTAGATTAAGGCACTGATCCTGTGTGCCTTTCCCCTTTTTGAAACCGTATTGGACCGGGATCAGAACATTATTTAAGGTGGCCCATTCCTCCACTCTGTTCAATAAGACTCGTCCCATAAGTTTGGCGGTACTATCCAAAAGTGAAATGGGCCTGTAATTTTTTGCCTCAGGTTTATCTCCCTTTTTATAAATGGGGATTAGGATAGATTTCGACCAAGAGTCTAACGGGCCCATACTGGCAACTGCATTAAAGACATTTCTCAGTACCAGACCCCAGAGATCCAGGTTCTCAGAGAAGACATCTATTGGAGTACCGTCCGGGACGGGAGCCCTATTAGTGGAGCACTGCATAAGATGGTTAAAAGTAAGGAGAGGCTTCGTGGATGGCATATTATCTGTCTGGGGAAAATGCTTTCCCTTGCTTGGAGGGTCAAATATTTTGGTAAAATGAGCCAACCAGGATTCTTCATCCACATGAGTGTCTAGGCTTGGCTCAGTAGGTGCTTTCAGAAAAGGGGCGTTAATTACCAAATCAGAAATCCCCAGAGTTATTTGTGATGGAAGCCTGATAGAGTTGTTCCCATGCCTCCTCCTTCAGTGTTTTTAATTTAACCTTTCTGGCATCTTTGTACTGATGACGCAAGAACTTAACTTGATCTACATTTCTTGGGTTAGTTATAAGATCCTTATGTAGATTTGATAGGGATCTAGTACAGGTTTGATAGAACCACCTAGGGGGCACAGAATTAGCAGTGGGACCATTTTTAGTAGATTGTTTTTTACCTCGACCAATATTGTCTCAAAGGCAGTCACCAACGTAGTTGGATCAATATTCGTGTCAAGACAGGTCATAATTTCATTGTGTCTATTGGCACGGACCATGGGGACAATTTTCTCCTTGTTTATCTTGCCCCATTTAAGAATAATCCATATTTTTTCTTGTTATATAGGGTTTTATATGCCTTATCTGCTGGATATGAATGCCTTCCTATGTCAGTTGACAGGATATAGCTGCATGATTGCTAACATTTTTAAAAATATTTTTATATCAGAAATGGAGTTTAAGATATGCAGAAACTATCATGTAATCAATGGTTGAGCCTTGGCAGATACTACCAAAGTTTTTTTGTAACATGCCTGTACTCGTGGCAATGGGGTTCATTATTTCTAGATCTTTAAGAATAAGAAGTCTATTCAGTACGTCGCCATGGAGATTATGAGTGAAATGAGGAATAACCTCACCTGACTCGTCAGTTAATCCACATATTGCTTTGGTTAAGAAACAACAACTATGCGCATTAAAATCGCTCAGCCATAAAATGCAAGGTATTTGCTTAAGAGCCTTGAATAGTGCATTGATTTTTCCCTCAAGTAAGTCAACAACCTTTGTCATTTTGCCCGCAAAATTATTATTATAATAGTTAATTATAAGCACAGTGATGCCTCCTGTACCTTTTAGATGTAATAGATTATAATAAGGGGAATCATTATGAGTGGACATAACTTCAAATTTAAGGGTGTTTTTCAACAAAGTCAGAACCCCTCCCCTGGCACAACCTGATTTTGACGGAAGGGCAGGAGTGTAAAAAGAACGGTAACCGTCTAAATGCATAGGGCCTGTTTCCCTTGTCTCTTCCAGACATATCAGATCGAAGGTTGTCATATTCTTAATCCATTCATGTTCAGACAGTTTTGAGCCCAACCCAGCAATATTTCATACAATTAACATGATCTTGTCATTTACTTCCGTACTATGCTGAGAGTACTCTAACCCTTCTGTAGTACAGCTAGGTGCAGGGATAGGAATCATCCCATTCATCCTCTGTCAATCACAGGCATCGAGATCTGCCAATGCAGTAAATCGGTTACTAGTTGGAAAGGAGTTAGTTGCTTGCCTCAAGTAGGGAAGATGGGTCGCTGGATGAAGAAGACTAGAATGAACCACAGGGTCCTGACCCCAAGGGTTATGCCTTACTGGTTTGTAAAAAAAAAAAAAAGCCTAACGGCAATGCAAACATCGGTGTATCCGGTGATGGGCCTTTGGGTAATAACCTTAAAAGTTTCTGAACCATAAGGTGGGACTTAGGGCCCGATTCACAGATGGGCCCAGCCCCATCATGGTTGCTCGGAGCTGTTGCTCCGTAGTGAACCCTCTCTCCAACCTCCTGAACAGCGCTCCGCTGCATTATTTTTCTTACTAAAGCGACGATTTCGCCACCGGAATACAAGCGGATCTCCTGGAAATAAATTTGACCTTTATCCGTTCGAGCATTGCGGAGCTATCCGAGCAAACGGCAAAATCGGCACAGCCGGGCTCGTCTGTCCCGAGAAAGCGGAGCAGTTGAAGAACAGCACCTTTCGCTCACCATGAGAGCAGCGATCCTCCAGGAGTGACACGGCTGAGGTGCAATGTGAAGCCCGCCGGTACGGAGGGGGCGCTCACAACGCTGGGAGGAGATAACACCGATCCCAGAAGGATCCCGCCCGCCATTGCAGACACTCACCGCAAGACGAAATACGGTGAGCGGGGGCATTGTTGACATCACCAGAAGTACCGGGAGTCATCCAAATCAGCGATTCCGAAACCGGAATGCAGGCTGATCACCCGAAGCCTGAAATCGCCCTTCTCCGACCTAGCATCCCGGAGAACTGAGCCCCGACGTCCCTGCCAGTCACTACACCAAGATGGCGCCTGGGGAGCTGCGAGACTGCAACCGGTGGCCGAGGGAGGTGCTCCGCGATGGCATCGACCTCCGTTTACCCAGCAGACGGTGCCCCCCCTCAAGTAGTGAGATGCGCATATGATGTGTGATACGGAAAACAGGGATCTTTGCATGCCTAAGACCACCGGATTGTATCACCGGATCGGCATAGGACTCAAAATGGTGGGTGCACTGATCGCTGCACCTCCAGCCTAAGAGTACTTCTTTTACCCTCACCGAGCGGCTGCTGCCTATGAGGGAATCCTTGTACACCTTTCTGCTCAAGGTACACTTTGTTTGTGGTCCGCTACTTTGACAATTACACTCACGGCGTTTCGGCCCCGCGTTACTGCTTGTCCCTGCCTGACTCCAAAATGGCGGCTTTAATTTCCCCAATCGTTTTCGCGTCTGAATCTCTTATTGCCTCAATATGTACTATGTGTTAGGTGGTACTTTAACTTCCTGCATTCTGCTTTGGAGGCCCCTGCTCTGTTTTTATTGTTACTATCACCGCTACAACTGCCCAGTGACCCATCCCGTGCTGGCAAACACCACTGAGTACAACCGAGTGCAGAATGTATACAAGATGGCGACTAGCACTTGTGGGGCTCTGCTTTTACCTGTGCTGTTTGACCCTCACAGCACCTGCTCCATCATGCTAGCGGGACCCCAGACAGCCAAATCAGCAATACATCTAGCGCCTGTGTGTCTAAGGCCTCCTGTGTAATTAATGCCTCGCAGTGGGGAAGTTCTGCAGACTTTGGAATCTGTCCCTTCCACCCCTCCTCTCATCACCCCTGACCTGGGGGCGAGCTGGAGGTTAAGGCGGATATCGCTTCCAGTGACTCCGTGATAGGTGCTCTCAATGGAACTTTGACGATGCCCACTGGGCGGAATCCATGACTGTCTGTTTATTACGTGGTGCCCGAGCAACCGTGGCCGATGCCCGGTGGAGCTGTCCTATGCAGCTATAGAGGAGTTTTGGCTCTGGTTCACCCCTCGGCCGGCACCTACCCAGCTGGACATCGGACACTGTTCTCCTCGTCTCCCCGTTCTGTCTTCCACCTGCATTTCTTACCCCTGTTACCATTCCCCCTCTTCCTTTGTCTCCCCTTAAGAAGTGTGTACACGCTAATAACTCTTGTAACCTGTAACTCTCTGATCCTCATGTAAAGCGCTCTGATACCTTCGGGTCTAGCCAGCAATATTTGCTTCCTTCCCCTTCACCCTACCCCCTACCCCTCTCCGCCCTACTCCTCTCCTGTCTATAGCTACTGACCTTTGCCTTCACCCTGCCTTACTCATACTTCCCACACTTTCCTATCCACTTATCGCTCTTTTGTAATCCTTTCCCTCGCCAGTTGAGACATAGCTATTTGACTGATGCCCGATGGAGCTACCTTGTTTAGCTATTGGGGAGACGGGCTGTGGATTCCCTCCTCGGACGTCACCTACCCAGTCGGTCTTTGGGCAGACTTCCTTTCGTCTCTCCTGCCGTCTTTTCACCCATCCTCCCCCTTCACACTTCCCCCTCCACTCTATCTGTCTCACCTTTACTCCCTCTCTCAATATGTTGCTTATTTTTATGTAAAGTGTAATTTGTTTACCGTTTTCTGTAACATTGTGGAACTTAATGTAAAGCGCTCTGATACCTCCGGGTCTAGCCAGCGCTATATAAAACTCTCAAAATAAATAAAATAAAATAACTTACGACAAAATCCTAAACTTACTACCATTTTGGTATTCACAGAATTAACTTACTCATTTTGGTATTCACAGAATAAACTTACTCATTTTGGTATTCACAGAAGACACTTACACATTTTGTGTTACTTACACATTTTGTGTAACTTACACATTTTGTGTAACTTACACATTTTGGTATTCACAGAAGGCACTTACTCATTGATGAGTAAGTGCCTTCTGTGAATACCAAAATGAGTAAGTTAATTCTGTGAATACCAATAGTGTTGTAAGTTCATTCTGTGAATACCCAAATGTGTAAGTTCATTCTGTGAATACCAAAATTGTTGTAAGTTCATTCTGTGAATACCCAAATGTGTAAGTTCATTCTGTGAATACCAAAATTGTTGTAAGTTCATTCTGTGAATACCCAAATGTGTAAGTTCATTCTGTGAATACCCAAATGTGTAAGTTCATTCTGTGAATACCAAAATTGTTGTAAGTTTAGGATTTTGACGTAAGTTAGTTCTGTGAATCAGGCCCTTAAAGTTTACTACCACAACCCCCCTAAAGGTTTTATCTGTATTTCCCACCAAGCCCACCCTTCTCGCCATTATAATTCTAGGGAAAGATTCCGCCTGACCCCCGTACGCTTGTTAATCCAATGACATGCTTTAAAAATTAATTGTTCAGTTGATTCCCTTTGATTGCTGTTTAACTCAGGGGCATTAGCCAAGATAATCACATATGGGCAGGCTGCTGGCGGGAGGGCTAATCTTGTACAGTGATCTTCTCGGCCTTTCCGTTCATCTGTGTGCCCTCATTTCAGCCTCATCGATGATATGGTAGAGTCCGAGTCCCAAAATGTTCTCTGGGTCTGTGAGGCATTAGATTGAATGGTAACAGAGTGGGGGAGCGAACAGATATTCATCTGGGATGGATGGTGAAATGGCCTAATAGGGCCCCCCGACAACGGGTGTGCAATGAGACTCATTTGATGTCCTTTAGGCACTCCCCCTCTCCGACTTTCTTTAAAGCTTGTTTTGCCTGGAGTTCATTGTTTTTTGGGGGGGGGGACAATGGAGAGACTCTAATGGGTCGTTGAGAGGAGTTGCAGTGGGGGCCTGGTCAATCAAATCTCTCAATTATGTCCTTCCCCCCAATCGAGGTAAGCAAAGCTATATTAGCCTCAATTCAAATATCTCCAGAAAAGGTTGCAGCAAATTGGTAATCGTCTGTTCGACTCTAAGAAACAATGCCTCAAGTACTGAAGGAGAAGCCAGAGAAGGACCTGAATCAGCCTGTATAGGTTTGCTTGATCTCCCCCTCCTTTTTTCTTCTTAGTGGGAGGTTCTATGGTTGAAAGTGTGGCTCTACCCAATGGGGGTGCGATTGGATCGAGCATTTGGACCTGGTGGTTGTTGGACTGGCATTTGGGGGCTCGACAGCAATCACAGATTGAGTCTCAGCATTTGGTAACTGAATTTGGCAGCCCTGCTCCCCCATGAAGAGCCTACGCTCAGTAAATTCAATCTCTTTTTCCAGAGCGTCAGATGCTCTTAGAAGGAAAGAATAAAAGGTGTTAGTGGGCTCACCTCCGTGCGTCGCAGGATTTATCTTCCGTTTCCCCATCTTCAAGGGCTACTACGTTAGGGGATGTCAAGAGCTGGGTGTAGATGGAAGTTAAAGTCCCCCAGCAGTTTTGGCAGGCTCCCATGGGGTGCGGCAATCCTCCGTGGAGCGTGGAGCGAGCAAGTGTTTTAAGCTGATTCTGAGGCTGAAGTGATTCTACTTCTCAACTAAGCTGATGTGGACCAAAGACTCAGACTATGCTCCCCCCAGGGACCATCAAAAGGCCCGCCTTTGCTCCTTCTCAGCCCCGACCTCCAACCTCCATTCTGTACCGAACGTTGCACACACTCCACAGCTCCATGATGGCTTTACTGAAAACTGGGAAGTTTGGTACCAAACTTGTCAGCATAATAAACCCGCACTGATGCCAGTGTTGGATTTATTACAAAATGCACTCAGAGGAAATCTCAGAGGTGCCCCCTGAAAAACGACCAACTTCTAGTGCATTGGCCGACTGTTCCCCACCAGCCAGCCACCACCAGACAGGTTTCTGACCTCATGGGGTGAGAGCCTTTGTGCTCTTGGAGGTCAGGAACAAAGCCTGCTCTGGGTGGAGGTGCTTCACATCTCCCCCTGGCAGGAACAGCAACACTTGGTGGTGAGCCTCAAAGACTCTCACCTTGTGATGTGCTGATTTAGGCAGCTCCAACTAGTGGAGATGCCCACCCCCCTGTCCAGGCCGCACTTTTGGCTGCAGGAAAGGTGGGAAAATTAGTAAGCAGAGTAGGAGTGTCCACCTCAGCCTGGTAGACCCCTAGGGTCTGGATTCAAGCTAGCCTGGCTGATGAGGGGTGTTACCCTGAAACCGGTCCTAGGATGCTTGTTTCCGGTTCAGGGAAGACCTGGCTTGGCAGTTTGGGCTGGACTGTTCCCATGAGGCACAGGGTCAAGACTGATTTGCATATAGCTGGGTCTGGACTGAGGTGGTGAAGTAAGCTAAAGAACGATGATGGATTCAACCCAGATCTGTGACTGGGTGTGAGTGACTGAAAAGTTTCAGCGCTCCATCCATCATCTCCTTGTACTTGCTTTGTACACCCACCCCTAGGGTAGCCAGGAGCTGATGTGAAACCTTCTCTTAGAAATTTACCATCTTGAATTTGAGAATTAGGCATAATAGGAACAGGGATGTGCCCCTCTCCCCAAAGGGCGAGGGCACTCAAAGGGTATAGTCACCCTAGGGGACAGCAGCCGTCCTTCCAAAAACCCTGCCAGGACTCCAAGAAACTCTAGATACCTTACAGCCTTCAACCAATCTCAAAGAACCTCCCTTTGGGCTACTCTGGTCCCCAGCACCCGCAGTTGAAGAACCGCAGTGGTAGAGGACCGACATTTGTGTTGGCGCCACTCTGTCCTACCAGAAGAAAGCACCGCAGCTGGACGTCCTCTACAACCTAGAGGGATCCTGTCAGCCTAACGACCCAAGCTGATCACAGCTCTGTTCCCGAGAGCCTGTGCCCTCCTCCAAGTGGCCCTGTCGGCCTCCTCCTGCTCCACCTGCTTGACCGCAGCCTCTCCGATACAGCCCAACCTTGGCAGAACTCCTCCATCCCCTGCGCATCTCCATCAGCACGACCGCGACTGCTGGGCTGGTTGTGCCTATGACCGCAACAGTCCCGGCGTTGGCAGACTGCTGACTCCCATTCATCCCCATTGCCCTCTGCTGACCACAAGAGCGGAACATCATTGCCGGTATCGACCGCCGCGGCATAGGTACTGAACTCTGCACCTGGCTGACCCAGTCCCACTTAAAATGACCCTTGCCCACGGTGGCCTAATCCCGAAGACTGGCAACGTAAGTCGTGTACTTACCCTCTGATGCATAACACTGTTTTCCTTCCTTAGGAATGCATTGCACTCTATCGATTACCTGCATCTGGTACCAGCACTAAATGTTACTGTTTTACCTGTCTGTAACTGAGTTCAACTTGGTTCCTTAAATAAAAGTAACTAAAGTAATATTTTTGCAAAACATTGGTCTGGAGTTAGTCATTGAGTGTGTGTTCCTGTCTTGCATGAGTGTGTACAACAAATGCATTCACCCTACCCTCTGATAAACCTAACTGCTCAGTCCAACTACCACTAAATTTAGAGTAAGGTATTATCTACTTTAACCTCTGCCATACCTTTCGGGACTCACTGGACCCTATGCACACTATACCTCTTTGTGATGTAGTATATACAGAGCTGGCTTCCTACATCCATCCACTAATTAAAAAAGTTTGTGATGGACATTTACATTTTTGTGCAAGCATTCTTTCTGATGATGGACACTTACACCAATAAATTGATTTTTTTAAAGTGTTAATACAGATGTGTTTATTTGTACTTGATAATTGATCAGAATAAACACATATGCATTTCACCTTAAAATAATAATGACACAAATTTCATTTAATAGAAGATAGGAAATGCACTGGACAAGGGGAAATGTTACATTGATAAATGTATTCATAAAATAAAGGAAATGCACTAGACAAGGGGAAATGTTACATTAATAAATATATTAATTGATTAAAGTTTGGAACCAACTTTGATTTTACAGTTTTTTTAAAACAAACGTTTCAACTTGTCCAGTGCAATTTCTACATTATATTACATTTCAATTATCCCAATAATGTGTAATGCGCATGTTTAGATTTGATAGTTTACGAAAATTAAGTTAACACACCTGTATGGTCACTTTTTGATATTTTGATTGATGTCCATTTTTGTGTAAGTGTCCATTATCATGAAGGCAGCTTGCACCAAATGTAATAATACAATAAAATTATACAGGTGTGTTTCTTTACATAGCTTAAACGACAGCATTACACACATATGCATTACACATTGGTATGTTTTTGCTTATAAGAGAGATTTCAAAATGTACGAGTCCAGAGCAAATGTAAACAGACAAGTCAAAAGGTAACTACCTAAAATGGAAGTTCACCTTTGATTCCGGCGACGGTGAGGTTGATTAACTTCGTGGTAAAGTAGCAGCAGCAACGGCAGGACTTAGACGAACGGGTCCATGATGGAAAAGGAAGTGTGAAACAGAAAGAAGGTAAGTTTCGGCCTTATATCCGTTATAATCCGCCAACTCAGATGTGGGTCCCCACCACAGTAATGTCGGCGAGAAGGCACATCGTGATTGGCACAGCAGATAAACTGGCTGTTCTCCCTCTGACAGCCGCTTTTGCCTATGACGCCGTCGACCTGAGTGAAAAAATCTGGCTGAAACGGCGGCACTCCGACTGTCTTTTGTCCATTGGCCCGCCAGCATCTAAATAGAGTGGGTGGACTGCTTACTAGGCAGATGGAGAATCCAACGGAAAAGTGATGGCGGGACCGAATCCGCCAAGACCTAAATTAGGCCCTAAGTCAAGAGTTGCATCAAAGCTGAAGTAAGCAAGATGCTAGAGCTAAGGGCAATAGAGCCTTCTGACAGTCGCTGGGCCAGGCTAGTGGTACAGGTCCTCTAACCTCACTCCAAGGTTGGAAAACCATAGATGAGGTTCTGTGTGGATTAAAGAGGGTTAATGCAGTCACTTAAACTGATGCACACCCCATCCCAAGAGCTGATGAGCTCATTGATCGACTGGGTGCAGCCAACTTCTTAAGTACTTCTGACTTAACATCAGGGTACTGGCAGATTAAACTCACCCAAGGAGCAAAAAAGAGGTCAGCATTTTCTACCCCTGAGGGTCACATTCAGCTTAAGGTGATGCCCTGTGGTCTGAAAAATGCACCTGCCACTTTCCAAAGGTTGGTGAATCGAGTTATTTCAGGACTGGACAACTTTAGTGCAGCATATCTGGATGATATTGCTGTGTTTACTTCAACCTTGTCCACCTGAGGGAAGTTTTATTGGCCCTGCAGTAGGCAGGCCTAACTGTCAGGGACAACAAATAACAGGTAGGGCAGTGTTTTGTTGTCTACTTGGGCCATTTTGTAGGTGGAGGCTAAGTTCAATATCAATCAATCAATCAATCAGGGGTTTTATAAAGCGTGCTACTCACCCGTGAGGGTCTCAAGGCGCTGGGAGGGTGGGAGCAGCTCTGGTTCAGTCGAAGAGCCAGGTCTTGAGGTTCTTCCTGAAGGCGTGCAGGGTAGGGGAGCATCTGATGTTGACTGGGAGCTCGTTCCAGATCTTGGCTGCGACGTAGGAGAAGGCTCTTCCGCCTGCTCTGCTTCTGCCGATGCAGGGGGTCTCTGCAAGGGCGAGGTCAGCGGAGAGGAGGTTCCTTTTGGGCACGTGGAAGGAGACTCTCTCGTTGAGGTACTTGGATCCGATGTTGTGGAGGGATTTGTAGGCGTGGGTGAGCAGTTTGAAGGTTTCTCTCTTTTTGTCGGGGAGCCAGTGGAGGTCTCGTAGGTGTTGGGTCATGTGTTCGTGCCGTGGGGTCCCAAGGACGAGTCTGGCTGCGGCGTTCTGGATGGTCTGGAGCTTGTGTCGGAGAGTTCTGTTGATTCCGGCGTAGAGGGTGTTGCCGTAGTCCAGTCTGCTGGTTATGAGTGCGTGGGTGACGGTCTTCCTGCATT
Source organism: Calotriton arnoldi (assembly GCA_963921515.1). Classification (NCBI taxonomy): domain Eukaryota; kingdom Metazoa; phylum Chordata; class Amphibia; order Caudata; family Salamandridae; genus Calotriton; species Calotriton arnoldi. The sequence goes on from CAWUFW010012943.1 coordinate 300,657, forward strand.
CGGGGGGTATCCATTTGAAGGTCTTACGGAGGATGCGAAGGCAGTTGAAGCTGGTGGAGGCGACGGAGTTGATCTGGCGGGTCATGGTGAGGGAGGAGTCGAGGATGATGCCGAGGTTCCGTGCGTGGTCTGTAGGGGAGGGTGGACTTCCGAGGGTGGAGGGCCACCAGGTGTTGTCCCATGCGGAGGTGGAGGGTCCGAGGACGAGGACCTCGGTTTTCTCCAAGTTGAGCTTCAGGCAGCTCCTTTTCATCCAGGCTGCGACGTCCCTCATTCCTTCCTGGAAGCAGAGTCTGGTGTCCTCGGGGTGCTTCGTGAGGGAGAGGATGAGCTGAGTGTCGTCGGTGTATGATACTATGCTGAGTCCATGCTGTCTGACGATGGAGGCGAGGGAGGCCATGTAGATGTTGAAGAGCGTGGGGCTGAGCGATGATCCTTGTGGTACTTGCAGTTGGTCTCTGTGGGTTTGGAGAGGAAAGGGGGGAGTCTGATCCTCTGGGTTCTGCCGGAGAGAAAGGATTGGATCCAGTTGAGGGCGGTTCCTCGTATCCCAGCGTCATGAAGTCTGGCTGCGAGCGTGCGATGTGAGACAGTGTCGAAGGCTGCGGAGAGGTCTAGTAGGATGAGGGCCGCTGTGTGGCCCTGGTCGAGTAGCATGCGGATGTCGTCAGTGGCGGCGAGGAGGACGGTCTCGGTGCTGTGGTTGCTGCAGAATCCGGACTGGGAGGAGTCTAGGATGGAGTTCTCTTCGATGTAGGTGGTCAGCTGAGCATTTACAAGTCTCTCGGTGACTTTGGCAGCGAAGGGGAGGAGAGAGATGGGCCGGTAGTTTTTCAGGTCAGTTGGGTCGGCGGTGGGTTTCTTGAGGAGGGGTTTGACCTCCGCCCGCTTCCAGTCGTCTGGGAAGATGCCGGATTTGAAGGAGGTGTTGATGGTCCGTCCTTGTTCAGGTGCGATGGCGGCGGCGGCCCTGTGGTAGATGTGTGGGTGGGTGTTCTTCATAGTCGCGGTGGTGAGTTCCACGGTGGTGGGATTCCAGGTAGTGATGGTTGGCTCGTTGTTGGTGGTGGGGAGGGGGGTGATGTCCGGCGTCTGTTCGCTGAAGTTGTCATAGAGGGCCTTGATTTTCAGATGGAAGTAGGAGCTGAACTTGCTGCAGAGTTCCTGGGATGGTGTGACGTCCGTGGCTTCGCTGGGGGGTTTCGTGAATTGCTGTATGACGTTGAAAAGTTCTTTGGCGTTGGTTGCTTTGGTGTGGATTTTGTTTTTGATGAAAGTCCGCTTGGTGTCTTTTATGTGCAGATGGTATTCCTTCAGGGTGTTCCTGTAGTTGTTCAGGTCTTCTGTGGTTTTCCGGTTTCGCCAAACCTTCTCGAGTCATCTGCAGGAGCGCCTGGCTTCTTGGAGTTTGGTGGTGAACCAGGCGGCCTTCAGGAGGCGTTGCTTGCCGGGGTGGCGGAGGGGTGCGAGCTTGTCGGTGCAGCTGGAGATCCAGCGGTGGAGTTCTTTGGCGGCGGAGTTAGCGTTGGTCGTGGCGCAGGGGAGGTCTAGGAGGAGGGTGCTGTTTGGGTCTCCAACCCAAGATCCAGCCAATTCTGGAGTGGGAGGCTCCCAAGACCCAGACTCAAGTCAGGGCTTTCCCTGGCTTGACTGGGTACTATATAAGGTTTTATTAAGGGATATGGTACCAATACTCACTGAACTTACCTCCAAAACGCAACCTAAGAAGGTCATCTGGACCATAGGATGCCAGAAAGCCTTTAACACTCTGAAAGAGGCTATGTGCTCAGCACCTGTCCTGAAGGCACCTGACTGTGGAAAGACGTTTGTTGTGCAAACAGACGGTTCTGAACATGGGATTGGGGTAGTGTTGTTGCAAACACATGATGAGGGCCAGGATCAACCAGTTGCACATATTAGAAGGGGGCTCCTTCCTAGAGAGCAGCGTTGGAGTGCCATTGAGAGGGAAGGCTTTGCTGTGGTTTATTCCCTGAAAAAGCTGGGCCCCTACCTGCTTGGGAATCACTTTAAGGTTCAAACTGACCGGAGGCCTCTTAGATGGTTGATGCAGATGACAGGAGAGAAACACAAGTTGTTGAGATGGTCCATTTCCCTACAGGGTATGGACTTTACAGTGGAACACAGACCAGGGACTGACCATGTCAATGGATATGGCCTTTCCAGGTTTGTCCACTCAGATGATGAGAACTACCAGGGAATAGGTTAGTTGCTCATCACCGTTTATCAGGGGGTGGAGGGGTCATGTAGGAAAGTACCCTTTTGTATAGTCACCCTGAATGCTGATGGTTATTACTCTGAAAGTGCACTGGAGCTTCCTGCACAGGTCTCAGTGCCTGTGCTCTCTCTCTAAACATGATGTCAGCAAATTGGTACTCTCAATTGGTAAGTACTTTGAACCCCTTATAGGTCCTTAGTAAAGTGGTGTCCAGGGCATGGGTGTTAAAGGGGTCACCAGGGCCTGAAGCATTATATGTGCCACCCTGAGTGACCCACGTAAACAGATGACAATAGGCCTGCCATTGCAGACTGCAGGGACAGTGCAAACTGCTCCAACTGGACTTCGCCCTTACCATGAGTAGCAAGGTCAAAAAGCTATCTTTAATATATGTCTGTTACACCTAAGGTGGGCCTCTGAAGCCTGGAGACAAGGTGCAGTATATTAAAGTTGTGGACATACATATAAATGCAAGTTTATATGTACCTATAGTAGCCCTTTCCATTAAGGACTACTATAAGTGATCAGCGGTCCATAGGATAACATGGGTTGGCATATAGCAATGTTTGGTATCAAACATGATTTCAATGTCGGGGTTGATGTGGCATGCACCTAGTTGGCTACCTTAGAGGTATCCCAACTGGTTGTCCCAGACTTCCCTGTGCTCTGGCCCGTAGCCTGCAGCTGCCACCACCAAGACAAAAATCTGACCTTCTGTCAGGCAGTGTGAACACTCTCAAGAGTCAGAAACAGAGACCTGACCGGGAAGGAGGTGACACCCTTCCTCCCTGACAGGATGGCTAGTGAAGTGGCACATCAAGGCGGTGAGCTTCAAAGCATGCACCGCCTCTGATATGCACACAGGCTGCCTCCCAAAGGAGGAAGCCACCCTCTCCCTGCCCCCAGGCACATTTGCACCTGGGCAGGTGGGAAAACGAGTTAGTCAGAGGGCGTATACCCCCAGAAGGCTAGCCACACCCTTAGGGCGGGCTTCCTGGTCTGTTCAGCCAAGGAAGGTTTCTGCCATTTTTAGAGGTGGCAGAATAGATGATTCTGGGTAGAAACTGTGACACATTCAACCGGATGTGGTCACCTCAGGGGCTGATTAGCCGCTGGGGCAAGTAGCCCATTTGCCACTTGCACCCACATCCCTAATGCCCCTAAATCTAAAATTTAAGTGACACCCCTGACACCAGATACTCAGATCTGTGAAGACTGCGAAGCAGGACAAAGAAGAGTCCCCAGTCTGCGACAACAGGAGCTGCACAAACCAAAGGTGGAATACTCTGCACCGTAGACAACACTCTTTTAAGAGCCAAAGGCAACTCCATACTCCCTTGGGCTAGTGGCACTAGCCCCTTGCAACCACAGGTAAAAACAACGAGCCAGAACCAAAGAAATGCTAGCTATCAGGCCCTCCGAGGGATCACCCAAAAGTAGATGGTCCAGTGCATTCTGAGAAATGAAGCCCTGACCACCAGCAAGTTTCAGGCAGCTACAATTTTCCCTGGACATTGAAGTGCCATCTTGCTGACCTTACCGCTACCAACGCTTGTTGGTGACCAGTTTGGTTACCACCCCCTTTACTCGACACTGCAACAAGCGGGAACCATGCAACACCTTCACCCTGTTATCCACCTTTTGCATCAGCTTCCTCCCCACCACCGTCTAAGTGGTAAACCCAGCTCTCGCTTCAGCACCAAGGACAGCCAAGACGACTTTGCACCCGAGCCTCTTGGGCCAGGTAAAATTGAATTGACTGTTGTGGCTTGCTCCTGGGAGCACCATCACCTTAACCCTCCGTGGGTTCCATGTAACTTGACCTGCAAGTGACCGAAAGTCACAAGTACCTTTTTCAAATTGACCGCAATGGTAAAGTTTACAGTACTGAATTGCACTGATTTATGATTTCTTCTAAAATCCATAACTCCTGTTATATGCTTCAAATTGTGCTCATTTTGGTGTCAAAATCTATATAAAAATCTGCATTATTTTTTATAAATGGGTGTTGGATTTCCCTTGAGTTGTGTCAATTACTTATCATCCATGTTGGTACTCTAAAATGCTTAACACATGTTCCTCTAGTAAAGCCTGACTTTTCTTTGCCACACTACCAGGTCTGAGCTAAGGGTTTATGATTGTAAATCCAAGGACCATCTTTGGAGTATTGTGTTAGAAAGATGGTGTGGCCTAACCAGCATTACCACATAATACTTCACTTTCCTACAGCTATGCATAATGCTAAAGCCCCACCTATTGGTAGTGCTGTGTCAGATATTGAGGGAGTATCATGACACCTTCAAAGTACGACTGGCAAGTTTCAGCTGATTCGCTATTAGATGAAAGTTGAGAACTCATCTTGAAACCTCTTGCAGGGCACCAAGTGCTCACCCAACCAAAGTTCTTCAGCTAGGATGCCCCCTCACTTGATCCTCAACCATACATAGGAACATAGATAAATGCTGACAATCTTGAGACAGACCCAAGATCAGAGGTTACTCCTCACACTTCTGCATGCTCAGAACTCTCATGGACATAAGAACTGTCAGGCATGAGGAGGTCTCGGAAGAAGCAGCCCTCTCTCTTGACTGCCAGTGTCTAGCCCTGCTGTTTCCTCATTTCCTCCTTCTTTCTCCCCTACTCCTTCTCCTAGTTGTGAACCAGAAACCACACCTGAACACTCTTGGTCCTTCCCCAACATATCCCGCCTCCTATAATAGTTATCACCGCAATAAATTGAGCCGAAGTTATTGTTCAGCTGGGGAGTGATGTAGTGTTGTCTGGACAGCGTTTCACTCCTGACAAGCGTGTGTCAAAAATGATAGTGTGTATGTCCTCACAACTTGCAAACAGGAACTGTAGGGATGGGGAAAACCAAAGCAGAGCTTAGCATTTAAAGAACAGGAGGCACCAGCTCACAGTCCTAGTTGCTAAATGCCTGCTGCCTGATTACTTGTTTGCAAGAATTGTGTCTATGTAACGGTCTGCAGCTCATAGTTAACTGGTCAGTTCGACACTTTACTCTTTGTTCCATCTAGAGGTATCTGGATGTCCTAGTGAATACAATAAACAAGCGTCTCACTTGACTATTTGCATTAGAGGCATGCAAGATAACACATGATCCCCACATGAGGTAAGTGCACAAGTGGACATGCTCCTTGCATTTCCTCGGGACATAGCTGTGATCATCTAGCCAATGCAAGATGCTTATCCCTTCACTGTGCTAGCGCACTCCCTGAAGGGTTTGTGATGCACTACTTCAGGGTCCATGCAAGTTAAAAAGTTACCCTCCTCATCTTGTCTTCTGGATAGCACCAACTGCCCATAACGTAAATGGTTAAATCCTTCAATCAGTATGGTTTACACAGATGGAGGGCATTTGTCATCTGTTATGTTATGTTATGTTATATACACTTATAGCGCGCACAGATACTCAGCAGAGTGTCCCGGAGCGTACTTGAGGAAAGAAACAAAGGCCAGAGCGTCAGCTAGAAGAGAAGAGTTTTTAGCTTTTTCTTAAAGATCGCCGGGTCCTGGATGCCACGCAGCTCTAAGGGCAGAGCATTCCATGCTAAGGCAGCTTTCCGCACAAAGGAGCTCCCTCCAAGCCTTTGGCGGTTGAACCTAGGGGTCTGCATTAAAAGTTGAGAGGAGGAACGCAACTGTCTTACTGGATTATAAAAAGCAAATCTCTTCTGTAGATAAATAGGACCCAGGCCATAGAGAGCTCTATGGGCAATGGTCAAAGTTTTAAATTTTATTCGAGACTCAACAGGGAGCCAGTGCAAAGAGCGCAAATGAGCGCTTACACTACACCTGCCAGACAGACCCAGCAGTAGTCTGGCAGCAGAGTTTTGAACTACCTGCATTTTATTCAAGAGGTAGCCAGGAATGCCCACATAAAGTGCGTTGGCATAATCCAGGCGGGACAAAATCAAGGCACGAACAACAGTTTCTTTGGCTGGTCTAGGAAGGAGAGGGAGAAACTTCCTCAAAGCTTTCAGGGTGCCAAAACAAGTCCCAGCCAACTTTTTAACCTGGGATGAAAAGGTCAGGTTCTCATTGAACCAGACCCCCAGATTTTTAGCGGCATTTCCCCCTGCACTAGGCAGGGGGAAGCCAGGGGGCCATAGCCTCTCTCTGAAATTGGCAGGAAATGTGCCATACAAGAGGACCTCCGACTTCTCTTTGTGTTTGATTGTGCTTACCTAACAAAACAGTGGCAAAAGCCTGTCAAAGTCTGTGCCTCAAAGTCACAAGTGATTTTGGAGAAAAACACAATTTGTAAACTATTTCCCATCCCTATGAACTGTATTATAGAAGTGTCATGGAGCGCTGGGCATTTGTGCCCACCTTTAGCACCACTAGTGCAGTTCTGTATTACATATATGGCTGCAGAGGCTTGTGCAGCCCCTTCAAGATGGATTAAGCCATCACATATTTTACATCAGCATGACTTCAAGGTGCCTCAGTTGCATTGGGGTGTTGCCCCCTTCAAATTTGGGCAACCCTTTGCACTTCTCTCCGCTCCTTATTACTGATGCAGGCACAGTGGCAAAATGACTCTCCGGAGGCGCAATCACTGTGCACCACAATCAGTGCACACCAAAGAGGATCATTTGAAAAAGTGTGCAGGGGTCCAGGTATTCTCCAAACTTCACCAAATTGAGTGGTGCAGTCACACGTAGCACCCACCAACAGGGAGGATCCCATCCTCAAAATAAGTCACTACACCTTCTGCAGGTGACTGCCAGATCTTCAGGAGTGACCACTGTAACACTGCCCTAGTTGAGGCAAGTTTGAGTCACCGCTGGGGGCAGTATGTATTTATCATAATCAGGTGCAATGTTCTAGTCTGTGCTGAGTGCCACCAATATGCCATGGCCCAGAACAGTGAGCATGGTACGTCATTCTGTCCCATAACCCAGCTTCAAAGCACACAGAATTGGAAACACATATCCCTTTAGCTCCAATACTGACCTGATGGATAAACAGTTTTTCGGTTTGATGCAGCCACTGAGATGCTCAGTTATTCATAATGGGCAAAATATAAGAGTCAAAAACATCCCAGCAGTTCAATTCCTTCGTTGAGAATGAAGAGAAATCAATTTAGAAATGAAGACTTGTACACACAGGCCCCTTTTACGATGTTGGTCAGAGATGCCTCCGACCGACACCGTTTCTGTGTGAGAACCACCCGACCACAGGTCGGCGGTTCCGCACATCTTATTACGTTTCGACCGCACATGGTGAGGTCGCAAACTCCTATTTCCCTATGGGAGCTTGTGCGGCGGGCGGAAGATACCCGCAGCACAAGCTCTCATTGAGAAATGGGAGTTTGTGTAAACCCCAGCACCGTGTGTCAGGCACCTCACGGTGCCTTCCACACGGTGCAGGAATTTTCAGGTGGGCACCATAGGTGCACCCCACTGCCACAACCGTAGGCCGCGGAGGGATGGGTCCCAGCTAGGGGCCCCCAAAGTCACTTTCCAACAGTCTTTCGATGTCGGAAATGCCGACATGGAAAGGCTGTCGGAAACCCACATCATAATCCAGACGGTGGAAACGACTTCCTGAAGGGATTATGCATGGTTTCTGACAGGCTCCTTGAGCCCATCAGAAGCCAGTCGGATTGACCGGCCGGTTTACACTCCGACCGCCGACATTGAAATTCGGCAGTCGGACTGTAAACCTACCATGTCGGTCGGTAAGGTTCCGACGAGCGGTCGGAGGCTTACTGACCAACATCGTAATGAGGCCCTTAATATATTATAAAAGATATGAAAGACTATCTTGACTAACCCACAATATACAGAAACAAATGCCAGCCACTTCAAAAATAGGATTCCAGCCAATACCAGAATCTACATGAGGTAAAAATCACTTGAGAGGGCATATATAAGCCCTAGTCACAAATGTTACTTTGATTGTGTGTAGGAGAGTAGGATCTGCCTCTTATGTTGCCCCCACTTTTTTTCTGATGTTTACACTGGTTTCTGGCTATAGTCAGGCTGGGACCCTGCTAATCAGGGCCCCAGCCTCTCTGTTCTCTCTAAACGATTTGGAGTGCACTCTAGGTGCACTAGTGATTGGATACTGTGGTACCTTATGAGTCCCTAGTATATGGTACCTTAGGTACCAAGGGCATAGGTGCTTCACAGGCCTACCAGGGGCTGCAGCATGTATCATGCCACCCCTGGGAAGTAGACTAAATCTGACACCACAGGCCTGCTACTGCAGCCTGAGTGAGGAAGTGCTAGCACCCCTCACTGAGATATAGGTTCCCTATATCTCTCCTACACACACATATAAACCTATCAGTCACCCCTAAGGCAGGCCCTATCAATCCTGAGGGCAGGGTGCTTGGCTTCTATGTGAGGGGGTGCCTCTGCCTGAGCAGGGCCCCTCTGCAGCTCTCAGAGTCCATTCTCTGGTGCTGTTTGTGGATGCGGTTAAACCATATACTTTTAAGTGCATTATATCCTCGCGGTAAAATGCTATCTTTGGAATGGCTGCATCGAAACATGTCGTGTTTGGTGTCAAACACCTTGGAATACTACCCCCCCGCCAGTCCTGGCGGCGGGGGTAGCATTCCACCCTTCTAGAGGGATATACATGTACCTACTGTGGAAACGCGGTAGAATCCTGCAGAGCCCTGGCATCACAAAATGGATGCCACCAGTCACAGACACTGGGCTGCCCTCCTGCTGATGACCAACACTCGCAGTGGAGGAAGCCCAACAATAGATATCCTGTCCCAAGGGGGTGTGACCACCTCCCAGACAGGGTTTAGTGTTTTGGGGCTGGGTGGGTGCACTCTTAGAGTGCTTTGAAGTCCTGCACTGGGGGAGCAGAAGGCTCCTCTGTGCATATGCCAGTTCAAACCGGCTCAGGGGCTACCTGTCCCTGCTCTGGCGCGAAACTGGACAAAGGGAAGTGGGTGTAGCCACCCACTCCCCTGACCCTCCCATAGTCCCTCCCCTCCTTTTAGTATAAGAGGGGGAACCTGTGCATTGCACCCTAGATTTCCCTGGACGACGCTCTACAAGAAGAATCCCGGACCTTCGACATTCCACTACCTTTGGAAGACTGAAGAATCTCCCTTGGAGTCAAGTTGTGACTCCCCTGCTTGGCAGGCACCAAAAACTACAAACGACGGTCACAAACTATGCCGCTCCCGCCGGAGTCCGAAGTCCCTGCAGCCCAAAAAGTGGATTTCCTGATTTCTCAAAGACCATCGTGAGTCTCCAGCGAAGCTGAGGCCAGTGGACCCCAAGAGTAATGAGGAACTGCGACCCCTGGGTACCGTGAACTATTGTCAAGTGCAACCCCTTCACAATGTTCCACGAACTTGTGCTTTGGACCACGTGTGGTCCCAGCCTCCAGCAGGAATCTCTCCTAAGATCAGAGGCCTACCATGTCCTGAGTGACCGTGGGCCCCTGTGAGAGAATCCTCCCGAGGCATCTTTGCGATCCCTTGCCAGCCGGCTTGCGGGTCCCCAGAAGACTTTGTAAAGAAACCATAGGGCTCCCCTGGTTGCTCCAGGCCTGCCCTGACTTACCCTCGCTGGGTGAGTTCCACAGACCTTGCTGCTCTGCGCCATTGTCTCTTCACACTTTTCCCAAGACTTGCTGTTACCAAGGCTTGTTGGCTCCGATTGAGTTGCCGACACCGCAGTAAGCTGCAGACATCGTGGGAGACACCGAATCCAGCTCCTGGTCATCGTCAACACCTCCTGGACCTCGTGGCTGAAGAGTCAAGGCAACTGCGAACGACCTGAATCTTGCGACGACGGTGGGCATCCATCTTCCTTGCCCCGAGTCACTGCCAAGTGACTTTGAACACTGTCCCCTCTGCTTTCAGGTCTTCCATCTTCCGAATCCAGGCTTGGATTCCTCCGGACACTTCTCCTGTCGCCGCAAGCAGCAAGTCTTCACTGGCTCCCATTGAAAACGACACCGCGACCCGACACCAAAGAACACCTATGCACCCGGCTCCCTGGGTGAGGTAACTTCAGCACTATGGTGCTCCTGTGGGTGTGGGCCCTAGAACTACTTACCCTGTAAGTGACTTGCTTGTAGCTTCCCTCGAAGTGTCCTAAAACTCTAACTTTCCCAGTGCGACTATCGCACTGACTCGTACATGGTTCGCGTCTGTGTTAGACACACCGCGTCCAACTCCCTTGCAAATCCTATCTGTAAACCGTATCCTTCGACTCGTACTGAGTCCGATCGGTGTGTTCGCCTCGAACACGCAAGGGACCTTGAACATTGATATCTCAATCGCGTCTGAGTGCATAGACTCGTACAGGATTCGCATCGGTGCCAGGTCACCGCGTCCGTCCCCTGTGGGTCTCCTACAACTACCCGGGGTGGTTCTTGGGGGTCCCTCGATTCTAGATGCCCTAGACCTAGGTCTAGCAAACTAAGATTGTAATATTCAACTGTGCTAAACTTATCCTGATAATATTTGACTTGTACATATGTTCCTGTCCTCTAATCTCATAAAGAGATTAGTAGAGAGTGTTTATTAATAAATACATATATATTTGATATATATACCTGTGTGGTGTCTTTTCATTTGGTGATTCAAGAGATTGTGTGGTAAAACAAGCTGCTTTACATTCCTTCAAGACTTAGCCTGAAGGCTGCTCTCCACAGCTACCACTAGGATAGCTTTCTATAAAGGTTGTCTTAAACCTATCTACCATAAGAGTCGAATTGTTCTGGTGCAAGGTGTCCACTTTAATTAGTGAACAGCATATACCAGGCCAACTTCTCACATTGAGGCAAGTACAAAAATGTATCCTCCAGCAATATAAATCTTCTCCTATGTCTAAATCCAGCTGCTGGTTCCTCACATTCATCAGAGAGAGTAACACAACCTCAGGTTTGTAATAAAATCTCATGCTCAGTTCATTTATACAGTATTTTAGAGTTTCAGTCCCATATTGCATTGTACCAGCAATGCAGCTCACTTGAGATTAATGCATCATTAGGGGATAAATTGGGAGCAGTGCTGCTGTGTGTTACGTGTTGCCTTTGAGAAAGGACAACAAGTCTGAAACACATCAAGCATGGTACTGCCTTTTGTGTTCTTTCACTGGAGTTGTTTTCCGCTAATGAACCTGCAACCCATGAGAGTGCACTTCACCTAGGGGCAACTGTTTGAATTTGATTAGTATGACTGCTCTGAAGTTGCACCACCGCAAGAAGGAAAAATGGGTCTGTGGCATTTTTGTTGGGGCAGCAATTCACAGAACCAGGTTGGCATTTAATTTTAAAACTGACTTTGATGTGAAGAACATTGGCAGGAGGATAATTAACTGTGCATGTGTTTTACAGCAGCCCACACGGGTAACATTTGGGCTTCCAATCCCACATTGCATTGTTCCAGCTATGCAACTCACTTGAGATGAATGCGTAATTAAGGGATATATTGGGAGCAGTACTGCTATGTATCACTTGCTGCCTTTGAAAAAGGACATCAAGTCCAAAATGCATCACTGGGTGATTGGATGGGTGTATGCATAGTGCCTGAGTGAATGTATGAGTGTAAGGCTAGTGTTTATTTGAAGGATTGGATGAGTGCATGGGTTGTGCCGTATACAGTAGATTCTATCCTTTACATTTCAAGCCTATTAGTTCTATAATATGTCTTAAAATACTTCTTCAAATGAGAAGATACATCATACTTCAAAACACTCAAATTTTTAAATGTAATAAAAAGCACTTTCAATACCCACCTCTCCTGTATGAGAAGGAGAAACTAATACATACACCTTCTTGAACACAAATTTAGAGAACATGTCGTGTGAAACAGACGTATTCTAATATGTGTAGGCTTCCAAATGTATTCTGACACGTGTTGTGCATCTGTTGACTCTAACTTCAAAACTATGTAATTTATAATACAGGTGCACAAATCTTATCAGTTGTTTTAGAGTATTGAGTCACAAAAGCAGACATCTGTTTTCTAACTATGCGTCTCAAAAGTCCTTGGATAGAGATTTCAATACACACCTGCCCTGTGTAATGAGGAGCAAATAACCTGTAATAAAAGCACTTTTATTGGTTTATGCACTTTTGTAAAAAGTAAGTTTGATACTGCTCCTCAGAAATATAATTATACTTTTCTAAATAGTCTAAAGGATGAACAATTTTTAACTTAGAAACAAATAACATAATTAAATTTTAAACACTTTTCCAGGTTATCATGCATATTGTAGTATGTATTCTTACATTTCAAGTAATTTAGATCCATCATTCAGTAAATCTATTTCACATTAGTAATATTCTAAACAGTTTAAAAATTGTTTTCAAACTTCAACAGTAGCTACTATAAAGAAGAAAAAGACGAAATGTTATTTAATAATGATATATTAGAGAAATTATAGTATTATATTTTTGAGAACACAAAATGAATTTAGAATTACATAAGATTCTCAATTTCCCTTTTTGCTGTTCTCAGATTCCACATAACTTCACCACATACAGTTATTTCAATGTACGATCATCGTTGAACAGCAGGGGAAAAAACGATCAAGTTGATTGTCAAAAAAACAGAGAAATCACCATAGAACATCATTATCAATATGTGTAGCTATGCGTTCTCCTTTCTATACTTTCTTAATCAGTTCTTTCATCTACATTAACTCTATTATTTATCACAAATACATTTCACAAAACGTATAATCTCACTTACATCTGCTACAAAATAGACAACAAATATATAAACTATTTGCTTTTAAACACAATTTTCCGGGGGCAAGATGGCGGCTGATCATTCAGCCGAGTGAGCTCTCGTAACCTGACGTCCCTGTACCCCCCGATGAGAGATTGTGGATCGGCGGGAAGGACAGAGGAAATTAAATAGTGAACCCGGGAATGCTGTGGGACTTACTTTCATTACAGTGTCTTGCGGCAGGCTGCCCTCGTTTCCTTCATCTCCATTGCTGTTTAAGCTGGCGTCTGGCACAAGGAGCCCTGCACCGGGTGGCTACGGGACAGGACTGGATTGCTGTTCGAGTCGGGATGCCGCCGAAGAATGCTAGGGGCGGAAAGACCCGCGGTGTAGGAGGCAATACCGCGTTGAGCAAGCCCCCGGAAATCATCCAAAACAAACAACGATGTGGAGCGGCTGAGGACGGCCGCAGTAACAGCCCGGCAAGTAACACCGTTAGCGGGAAGAGAGTGACTCCTGCAATCTTCTTGACAGCCAGAAAGGGCAAGAAGCAGAATCACGGAAAGGACAACAATGAGGAAGTAGCCCCTGCAGAAATTTCAGAAGAGGTGAGCACAGGAGACACAGGGGCTCTGGGACTCGATATGACGAATATGGAGTTAGGGAGAGAGGCTGACTTAGATCCTCAAGGCACCCCCCTATTGAAAAAGCAGACTTCAAAGTCTGATACTAGGTGCGAGACTCTGTCAGCTGTGGCACTACCAGCCTTGGCACAGTAGACATGAGGCAAGAAGCAGAGGTCTCAAACTTACCGGGTGATAGGCTATCATTAGCAAATAGTATGGATGGTTTAAATGATGGTGTAAACCCGATGGAGATGGACATTGAGGGTCCTTTTTTTTTCACTTTCGGATCAGTCTAATTCGTCAGGCGATGAATCGCTACAGATATCCGACGATCCGCTTGGTTCAATTAGCAGGCGTTGGAGTGAAACCAGCAGTGTATGCCAGGAAGACGAGACCCCTGGAAAGGATAACAGGATGTCTTGCTCTGGGACTGTACGCAAAAAAACAACACCTGCCACGCCACTTGTATCAAAGCGGGTTGTCATATCTGCAGTCCCTGGACAATCCGCAGGGGAGAAGCCGGGCAATGATCCCAATTATGGGAATTTATCTGGAGGCGGCTCGAGACAAGACCAACATAATTCACTAGAACGCTCAGGTGATATTTCGCTGGCAGTTATATACGAAACAATGATGGCGCACAGAGAAGAAAGTCGGGCGGAAAGCCAAAAAACTCAAGGCGCTTGCAGAAAATTACAGAATTCAATCCGGCGGATGGCCAAATCCTGCTCAGAGATCGCGGAAAGAATATCCGAGGCCGAGAATCGAATCTCTACTCTTGAAGATGAGATGACAGTACAGAAAACAACCACCGATGCGCAGACGACACAGAGGAATGATATCTCCTGGAAACTTGAGGACATGGAAAACCGCCTTCAGCGCAATAACCTAAGAATCCTTGGTGTGCCAGAAGGAGTTGAAGGCTCGGACCCCCGGAAGTTTGTGGTGAAACTTTTTACAGAAGCCTTCCCGGAATTGCTACATTCGACATGGGACATAGAGATTCAGCGAGCCCACTGTTTCCCTTTTCGAGTGAAGAATCAGGCGAGACTGAACCAATCTAAAACGAGGCCTAGAGCTATATTGATATGTTTATCTAATTTTTTTATCTAGGCAGGCTCTGTATGACCTGGCCAGGCCAGACAGACAGAGAAGAGCGGCAGGAGTAGAGTTTTTTGTTCGTCCCGATTTTTGCCCTGCTACTGTGGAAAAAAGATGGCAGTTACGGCAGCTAATTAATTCTTTTCAGGATAAGGGTGCACAAGCATTTCTTTTAAGTCCAGCTAAACTGAAAATAATATATAAAGAAAAAAACGAGATTTTTCACATCCGAGTTAAAAGCAAAAGAATATTTACAAGAGATTAAGCCCTAGGAAGGATAGTACATAAGTTTGGAAACTGTGGTCAATGCCTGTAACTCTGTTAGACCTATGCTGATTTGTAGTCTAGAGTTCTCCTCAAGGGTATTCCCCTACAGTTAAATTATTTTTCTTTGCAACTTCCTGTTTTATAAACACGATTTAGGGTATTGGTTAATCGGGGGGACAAGGGGGTTAGGGGTGTGTACGAGGCTCTCCATCACTGTAGACTGATGGGTCTACCAGCCTCCTTGTTGGGGAGAGTAAGAGGGGGCCTTCATTGGTAGAGGAGGCCATAGCGGGGAGGAGGGGGGACTGTTGGTGTGGGGAGGGGGGTGGCTACCAACGGTGGTGGGTCTAGTAGGGTAAAAACCATAAAAAAGCCAATAGCTGTTGCAGGACTTATAAAAGGGAGAGAGACGATCTTAAGAGAGAGAGGGAGTGATGTCTGCTGTATTAAACCAGGTTAAAAATGGCACCATTAGTTGTATGTACATTTAATGTGCGAGGTCTTAATGAAAGGAGTAAACAGCAAAGAGTGGCTCGAGAAATCAGGAATATGTCCCCTGATGTGGTCTGTCTCCAAGAGACGCATGTTCCATGGAATAAACGTAACATACTAAAGGAGCTAGGGTATGAGCTTCTGGTTTGTACCTCTCAAGGTACTACCACTAGAGGTGTTGCTATCCTTGCTAAAAAGAATCTATTAAAAGTAACGAGAAGCTTAGCAGATAAGTATGGTCGCTGGGCTATGATTGAGTGTATTGCAGTGAACGAGAAATGTACAATATGCTCTGTATATGGCTCTAATTATGATGAAACTCAGGTTATTGATTATTTGAATATAGAATTGGCCACTTGGGCAACCCCTCTGATACTTACGGGGATTTTAATATTCAATTGGAAGAAGTGATTCATGGATTGGGGGAGATAAATACTCTGGTAAGAAACCAAAGGTGTATAAAGCTCTACAGCAACTTCTTTATGAACACTGCTTAGTTGATGTATGGCCTAGGCTAAAACATCCAGAACTAGGTTACACATATTATTCCTTTCCCCATCAAAAGCTAGCCAGGCTAGATTATTTCTTTGTAACTAAAACTCATATACTCAGATTTTCCCCCGAATTACCTCGGACCATAACCCAGTCCTGCTGAAACTTGCAATGCATGGCTTGGTACGTTCCAGAAGCGCATTTTCTTTCGATAGGAAGCTATTATTAAATGAAGAATTTATCTGTCATATACGAAAATGGTTGACTCAATTCTTGGCCATAAATCAAAATTCTACTAAATGTGACATAGTTTGGGATGCTATGAAAGCAGGGCTCAGGGGAGAGATATTGAGCTTTGGGCTATATGTACAAAAACAACTTAGGCAGCACCAACTGGTGCTATATGATAATCTGCGCCACGCTGAATATGCGTTGATAGTGGCGGTGCAGGGGAAGTTAGACACTACACAGGCACAAACTGAGGTTGCATGTTGTAAAACCAGGATAAACGAGGAGTGGGCCAAAGATATTGCAAAGAAATATCATCTCTTTAGAAGAGAGTGTTATGAGTTTGGGGAGGCAACTGGTAGATGCTTGGCTAAGAAGATCAGATGTAAGGAGGCTAAAAATACTATCACGGCAATCGAAGACTCGATGGGGAACATTGTAGAAACACCAGAGGGGATTTTAGAGGTCTTCAGGGCTTTCTATGAGGGGTTGTACACAGAGGATAGTTTCACTCAGGGGGGAAGGGAAGACCTGTATAAAGATCCTTATAGGAAGATTTTGAATGAAGAAGACCAGAAAACATTAGAGGAACCAATTACAATGGAAGAGCTTTAGAAGCTGTAGGCTCACTAGCTACAGGGAAAGCTGCTGGCCCTGATAGGCTCCCTTTAGAATTTTATAAACTCTTTTTACCAGAAATACAATCGGATATGCTAACTGTATTTCGGGAGGCACAAAAGGGCGCTGCCCCTGCATCATGGGATGCAGCTAGTATTATCATATTTCTTAAAAAAGACAAGCCACCCACACTTCCAGGGTCGTTTAGACCAATCTCGCTCATAAACTGCAATGGGAAAATGTACGCAAAAATATTAGCATCGCGACTTTCTCGAGTGATTACACCTTTAGTTTCGGTCCACCAACATGGATTTATACCAGGGAGAGGCACGGCCAACCACATAAGCAGAGTTACGACATTGCTGGATATCGCCAATGTGAGAAGTTGGCCTGGTATATGCTGTTCACTAATTAAAGTGGACACCTTGCACCAGGGCAAATCGACTCTTATGGTAGATAGGTTTAAGACAACCTTTTAAAGAAAGCTATCCTAGTGGTAGCTGTGGAGAGCAGCCTTCAGGCTAAGTCTCGGAGGAATGTAAAGCAGCTTGTTTTACCATATAATCTCTTGAATCACCAAATGAAAAGACACCACACAGGTATATATATCAAATATATATGTATTTATTTCTAAATAACTCTCTACTAATCTCTTTATGAGATTAGAAGACAAACATATGCACAAATCAACGTTTCACAATAAGTTAAGCACAAAATATGGCTGGGGCCCTAGGGGCGTACCAGACCATATACTAAGTAAGAGACTTAGAAACAACGACTTGCAGGGAGACAAGGCCTAGGGCCTTCAGAAGTGCAGGGGCCTCACGAAACCACCCAAGGCAGGTAAGTAAAGGACCCACGGGGGACGCGTGCAGTGTGGATACACAGGCGCGGATCGCCGTTAACTTCAATGGGGCAAGTCGCGGTTGGAAATAAAGAGTTTTAGGATACTTCGGGAGAACCTACAAGCAAGTCACTTACAGGGTAAGTAGTTCTAGGGCCCACACCCACAGGAGCACCGTAGTGCTGGAGTTACCTCACCCAGGGAAGCCGGGTGCACAGGTGTCCTTTGGTGTCGGGTCGCGGCGTCGTTTTCAATGGCGAACAAAGAAGACTTGCTGCTTGCGGGAGCTGAAGAAGTGTCCGGTGGAATCCAAGCCTGGATTCTGAAGAAGGATGACCTGAAAGCAGAGGGGACAGTGTTCAAAGTCACTTGGCAGTGACCCGGGGCAAGGAAGATGGATGCCCACCGTCGTCGGTCGCTTCAGGTCGGTTGCAGGTGCCTTGACTCTTCAGCCACGTGGTCCAGGAGGCGTCGACGATGACCAGGAGCTGGATTCGGTGTGTCCCTCGACGTCTGCAGCTGACTGCGGTGTCGGCAACTCGATCGGAGCCAACAAGCCTTGGCAGCCGCAAGTCTTGGGGAGATGAAGAAAAGTCGATGGCGCAGACCAGCAAGGTCTGAGGGACTCACCCAGCGAGGGTAAGTCAGGGCAGGCCTGGAGCAACCAGGGGAGCCCTTTGGTTTCTTTAAGAAGTCTTCTGGGGACCCACAAGCCAGCGGGCAAGGGATCGCGAAGACACCTCGGGCGGAATCACTCAACAGGGGCCCACGGTCACTCGGGATGGTGTAGGCCTCTGATCTTTGGAGGGTTTCCTGTTGGAGGTCGGGACCACACGTGGTCCAAAGCACAGGTTCGTAGAACGTTGTGAAGGGGTTGCACTCGACAATAGTGCACGGTACCCAGGGGTCGCGGTTCCTCGTTACTCGTGGGGTCCACTTGCCTCAGCTTCGCTGGGGACTCACGATGGCCTGGGAGAGGTCAGGAAATCCACTTCTTGGGCTGCAGGGACTTCGGACTCCGGCGGGAGCGGCGTAGTTTGCGACTGTCGTTGTCGTTTTTGGTGCCTGCCAAGCAGGGGAGTCACTCCTTGACTCCAAGGGAGATTCTTCTGTCTTCCAAAGGTAGTGGAACGTCGAAGGGCCAGGATTCTTCTGTAGAGCGTCGTCCAGGGGTTATCTGCTTTGCAATGGCAAGGTTCCCCCTCTTATACTAAAAAGAGGGGATGGACTAGCTCTATGACCCCACCTATGGGAGGGTCAAGGGAGGGGGTGGCTACACCCACTTCCCTTTGTCCAGTTTCGCGCCAGAGCAGGGGCAGGTAGCCCCTGAGCTGGTTTGAACTGGCATATGCACAGAGGAGCCTTCTGCTCCCCCAGTGCAGGACTTCAAAGCACTCTAAGAGTGCACCCACCCAGCCCCAATACACTAAACCCTGTCTGGAAGGTGGTTACACCTCCCTGTGACAGGATGCCTATTGTTGGGCTTCCTCCACTGTGAGTTTCGGTCATCAGCAGGAGGGCAGCCCAGTGTCTGTGACTGGTGGCATCCATTTTGTGATGCCAGGGCTCTTTAGGATTCTACCGCGTTTCCACAGCAGGTACATGTCTTATCCCTCTAGAAGGGTGGAATGCTACCCCCGCCGCCAAGATTGGCGGGGGGGTAGTATTCCAAGATGTTTGACACCAAACACGACATGTTTTGATGCAGCCATTCCAAAGTTAGCATTTACCGCGAGGATATAATGCACTTAAATAGTATATGGTTTAACCGCATCCACAAACAGCACCAGAGAATGGACTCTGAGAACTGCAGAGGGGCCCTGCTCATGCAGAGGCACCCCCTCACATAGAAGCCAAGCACCCTGCCCTCAGGATTGATAGGGCCTGCCTTAGGGGTGACTGATAGGTTTATATGTGTGTGCAAGAGAGATATAGGAAACCTATATCTCAGTGAGGAGTGCTAGCACCACCTCACCCAGGCTGCAGTAGCAGGCCTGTGGTGTCAGATTTAGACTGCTTCCCAGGGGTGGCATAACACATGCTGCAGCCCCTGGTAGGCCTGTGAAGTACCTATGCCCTTGGCACCTAAGGTACCATATACTAGGGACTCATAAGGCACCACAGTATCCAATCACTAGTGCACCTAGAGTGCACTCCATGTCGTTTAGAGAGAGCAGATAGACTGGGGCCCTGAATAGCAGGGTCCCAGTCCAACTAAGTCATAAACCAGCAAAACACCAGGAAAAAAGTGGGGGCAACCATATAGTCAGATTCCACCTTCCTACATAACCCCCCAAACGAAAGGAGATAAGGCTAACCTTGGCCAGTTGAGCCTTTATTGACTAAGTGGCCATATAAGGAAGCACCTGCACTAGCATGGTTGCCCCCTGTCTTATGGTCCACTAAGCAATCCCTCACCCTAAGGGTATGAGAGGGTCTCCACCATGGGGAATCACTACCTGTGGTGTGCTTTGGTAAAGTACCAGGCTGGTGAGGTGTCTGAGTAGGGAAGTGAGGCCCTAGGAATGTTGGCCTCAGCTTTCTCAGCTCACTGGTCACCATGTATGCCTGTCTTTCCATGACTGAGTGGTACTTTGCTCTAAGGGTCAACCTTTGACTGCCTACAGCCGTGGGTTGGGTCCCTTTGGGTGGAACACTGGAGGGACATGGCATGTTTGGAACCTTTTGGTCCCAGGTTTGCCCTTGCCTAACAGAGTCCTTCTGGGGGAGGTCCCTACATAAAGGTATGGGGGATCCCTCAGTGGGTTGAGGAATTTCCACCTGGCTAGGGCTACTAGCCGGGGTGCCCCTAATCTGCTGATGGGGGGTTCCTCTGGACAGGGGGCCCTGGGGGTCCACTGACCTCCCTGACCTCTGCAGCCCTGGGCTGACTGAGGCAGGGTAGAGAGGGGCAGGTTACCTGCTCCAGACTGGGTACCACCTTGTAAGGGTCCTCTGCCATCAGGGGGTGGCCAGGCCAGGCCTGACTACCTCTGTGGCAGTTCCTTCACTAGGGGTAGGGTCAGTTCCCTGAGGAGGCTGACCCTTACCTACTGTCTGGAGGGAAGAAGACTTTTCTTCAACCCTTGTGCTCTCTTCTGGGGGAGAGTGGGCCATTCTTCCAGGCTCCATCTCTCCAAAATCTTGGGCTGGGGCTGTGGCCATCACAGCCCCACTAACCTTTACAGGGACACCCAACATCTTCAGATGGGTTTGGTGTTCAATTTCAGCCCAGGCTGAAATTTCCAGATCATTGCCCATCAGGCAATCTACAGGTAAGGTTGGGGACACTGCCACTCTCTTTGGGCCTGTGACCCCTCCCAGCTGAGATTGACTATGGCCATGGGAGTGATCTGTTCTGACACCATCAATGTTGGTCACCTGGTATTTAAACTCAGGTAAAAGCTGGTGAGGGGGACTAGTTTCCCTGCCACCATGGTGACACTAGCCCCTGTGTCCCTAAATGCCACAGCTTTCTGACCATTAATTATTGGCTCCAGTCTGTACCTGCCCAATGCTATGGGACCCATGGTAAAGGTGGCATATCCTACACCACCATCAGAATCTGAGGAGTCTGTTGAGGGGGTCCTGTCTAAACTAGGGCCCACCTCTGTTCCTCTTGCAAACGCACCTAACTTTTTGGGTGCACTACTCCCAACTGGAGGATTACTACTGGTAGTACCAGGAGGGGTGGTAGTAGTTGTTGGAGGAACATTTTCTTTATTGCCATTCCTGGGACAACTGGGATCAGATTTCCAGTGCCCAGGCTTTTTACAGACATGGCAATAGGGTTTCTTTTCAGGAGAGGAAGGAGTTTGGGACCCACCCCCAGAAGAGGAATTTTGGGGCCCTGTAGTGGACTTATCCTTGGATTTATCCCCACCTTTCTCTTGGGACTTGGTAGAATCTTTCTTGTGGTCACCACCCTGATTCTTAGGCCTTACCCTGGTTCTGACCCATTTGTCTGCCTTCTTTCCCAATTCTTGGGGAGAGGTCAGATCAGAGTCCACCAGGTACTGGTGTAAAAGCTGGTTTTGACAATTATTAAGGATCTGTTCTCTCATCATTAGATTATAAAATCCTTTGAAATCAGTAACCCTACTGCCAACCAGCCAACCCTCCAGAGCCTTGGATGCACAATCTACAAAGTCAGTCCAGTCCTGAGTCTGTGCCTTCTGGGTATCTCTGAACTTCAACCTGTACTGCTCAGTGGTTAAGCCAAACCCATCTATCAGTGCACTCTTCAGGACCTCATAATCATCAGCATCCTCCTCTCTAACAGTGAGGAGCTTGTCTCTTCCTTTATCTGAAAAGGAGAGCCACAAGATTGCTGCCCACTGCTTTTGGGGGACCTGCTGTACTCTACAGGCCCTCTCCATAGCAGTTATCCACTTGTGGATATCATCCCCACTCTGGTAGGGAGGAACAACCTTGCTCAGGTTCCTATGGTCAGGAATATATTCTCTGCCTCTAGGGACACTGTTGCTGCCACCAGGGGTTCTAACCCCTCTTTTCTAGAAGCTCTCTGGATCTCCAGGGCTTCCCTATCCAGTGCCAACTGCTTGGTTCTGAGGGCCACTCTGGCTTCCTCATACTGGAGCAGTTTGCACCTTCTCTCAGAGGAGGTCTCTCTTAAGGGAAAGTATGAGTTCCTCTGCTGGACAAATTCTCTGCCAGAGTGATAAGAGTGGTCAGATTCCCTGGAAGGGGATCTGTGCCTCTCCTCCTCTCTGTCAGTTCTCTTATGGAGAATTCCTCTGTCCTTTTCAGGCCCCTTGGAGCCTGGCCCTTCAATCACAGAGTCTTGGTCATTCTGATTTTCATCATCTGACCCAGATACTATGACTGACCCACCCACTGATTCAAACCCTTTAGCTCCTAGAGCCAATCTAAGGTCATCTGCTGTCAGCAGATCTATCAGGTGGAGTGTTGAGGGACTCTGTCCTATCCTCAGGTGTCTGTCAACACACATGGCTCTCAAGTCAGAGAAAGCCATGTCCTTATACTGAGGCTGAGTGGATCCACTGGGTCCACCCTTTAAGGACATTCTAGTGTTGTGCAGTGTTGTACTACCTACACTAGTTTGTGGCCTACTGATCCTAGCTTGAGCTGTGGAAAGGGTGTGCTATCCCTTGGCACACAGCTCTAAGTTCAGTAGAACTTATTGATACTAAGCTTGACTTTATATGTACCTTGAGTACCTATAATGGTTTTCAGTTAGTAATTCAAATAGAGATTTTCTGGTAAAACAATGGCAAGCTGGAATCCCACACGCTGCCCACCAATGTGAGAAGTTGGCCTGGTATATGCTGTTCACTAATTAAAGTGGACACCTTGCACCAGGGCAAATCGACTCTTATGGTAGATAGGTTTAAGACAACCTTTTAAAGAAAGCTATCCTAGTGGTAGCTGTGGAGAGCAGCCTTCAGGCTAAGTCTCGGAGGAATGTAAAGCAGCTTGTTTTACCATATAATCTCTTGAATCACCAAATGAAAAGACACCACACAGGTATATATATCAAATATATATGTATTTATTTCTAAATAACTCTCTACTAATCTCTTTATGAGATTAGAAGACAAACATATGCACAAATCAACGTTTCACAATAAGTTAAGCACAAAATATGGCTGGGGCCCTAGGGGCGTACCAGACCATATACTAAGTAAGAGACTTAGAAACAACGACTTGCAGGGAGACAAGGCCTAGGGCCTTCAGAAGTGCAGGGGCCTCACGAAACCACCCAAGGCAGGTAAGTAAAGGACCCACGGGGGACGCGTGCAGTGTGGATACACAGGCGCGGATCGCCGTTAACTTCAATGGGGCAAGTCGCGGTTGGAAATAAAGAGTTTTAGGATACTTCGGGAGAACCTACAAGCAAGTCACTTACAGGGTAAGTAGTTCTAGGGCCCACACCCACAGGAGCACCGTAGTGCTGGAGTTACCTCACCCAGGGAAGCCGGGTGCACAGGTGTCCTTTGGTGTCGGGTCGCGGCGTCGTTTTCAATGGCGAACAAAGAAGACTTGCTGCTTGCGGGAGCTGAAGAAGTGTCCGGTGGAATCCAAGCCTGGATTCTGAAGAAGGATGACCTGAAAGCAGAGGGGACAGTGTTCAAAGTCACTTGGCAGTGACCCGGGGCAAGGAAGATGGATGCCCACCGTCGTCGGTCGCTTCAGGTCGGTTGCAGGTGCCTTGACTCTTCAGCCACGTGGTCCAGGAGGCGTCGACGATGACCAGGAGCTGGATTCGGTGTGTCCCTCGACGTCTGCAGCTGACTGCGGTGTCGGCAACTCGATCGGAGCCAACAAGCCTTGGCAGCCGCAAGTCTTGGGGAGATGAAGAAAAGTCGATGGCGCAGACCAGCAAGGTCTGAGGGACTCACCCAGCGAGGGTAAGTCAGGGCAGGCCTGGAGCAACCAGGGGAGCCCTTTGGTTTCTTTAAGAAGTCTTCTGGGGACCCACAAGCCAGCGGGCAAGGGATCGCGAAGACACCTCGGGCGGAATCACTCAACAGGGGCCCACGGTCACTCGGGATGGTGTAGGCCTCTGATCTTTGGAGGGTTTCCTGTTGGAGGTCGGGACCACACGTGGTCCAAAGCACAGGTTCGTAGAACGTTGTGAAGGGGTTGCACTCGACAATAGTGCACGGTACCCAGGGGTCGCGGTTCCTCGTTACTCGTGGGGTCCACTTGCCTCAGCTTCGCTGGGGACTCACGATGGCCTGGGAGAGGTCAGGAAATCCACTTCTTGGGCTGCAGGGACTTCGGACTCCGGCGGGAGCGGCGTAGTTTGCGACTGTCGTTGTCGTTTTTGGTGCCTGCCAAGCAGGGGAGTCACTCCTTGACTCCAAGGGAGATTCTTCTGTCTTCCAAAGGTAGTGGAACGTCGAAGGGCCAGGATTCTTCTGTAGAGCGTCGTCCAGGGGTTATCTGCTTTGCAATGGCAAGGTTCCCCTCTTATACTAAAAGAGGGGATGGACTAGCTCTATGACCCCACCTATGGGAGGGTCAAGGGAGGGGGTGGCTACACCCACTTCCCTTTGTCCAGTTTCGCGCCAGAGCAGGGGCAGGTAGCCCCTGAGCTGGTTTGAACTGGCATATGCACAGAGGAGCCTTCTGCTCCCCAGTGCAGGACTTCAAAGCACTCTAAGAGTGCACCCACCCAGCCCCAATACACTAAACCCTGTCTGGAAGGTGGTTACACCTCCCTGTGACAGGATGCCTATTGTTGGGCTTCCTCCACTGTGAGTTTCGGTCATCAGCAGGAGGGCAGCCCAGTGTCTGTGACTGGTGGCATCCATTTTGTGATGCCAGGGCTCTTTAGGATTCTACCGCGTTTCCACAGCAGGTACATGTCTTATCCCTCTAGAAGGGTGGAATGCTACCCCCGCCGCCAAGATTGGCGGGGGGTAGTATTCCAAGATGTTTGACACCAAACACGACATGTTTTGATGCAGCCATTCCAAAGTTAGCATTTACCGCGAGGATATAATGCACTTAAATAGTATATGGTTTAACCGCATCCACAAACAGCACCAGAGAATGGACTCTGAGAACTGCAGAGGGGCCCTGCTCATGCAGAGGCACCCCCTCACATAGAAGCCAAGCACCCTGCCCTCAGGATTGATAGGGCCTGCCTTAGGGGTGACTGATAGGTTTATATGTGTGTGCAAGAGAGATATAGGAAACCTATATCTCAGTGAGGGGTGCTAGCACCACCTCACCCAGGCTGCAGTAGCAGGCCTGTGGTGTCAGATTTAGACTGCTTCCCAGGGGTGGCATAACACATGCTGCAGCCCCTGGTAGGCCTGTGAAGTACCTATGCCCTTGGCACCTAAGGTACCATATACTAGGGACTCATAAGGCACCACAGTATCCAATCACTAGTGCACCTAGAGTGCACTCCATGTCGTTTAGAGAGAGCAGATAGACTGGGGCCCTGAATAGCAGGGTCCCAGTCCAACTAAGTCATAAACCAGCAAAACACCAGGAAAAAGTGGGGGCAACCATATAGTCAGATTCCACCTTCCTACAGCCAACACACGTAAACTGCCATGTGGGGTGATATTATTGGATGCAGAAAAAGCGTTTGACCGTGTCACCTGGGAATTTTTATGGGCAACTATGAGGTGGCAAGGGTTTGGAACCGGTTTTATTCAGGCAGTTAAAGCCATGTACAGATCACCAAATGCTCGAGTTTGCGCGCTGGGGCTAGAATCGAACCCCGTATCTATATCAAGGGGTACCCAACAGGGTTGCCCCTGCTCTCCTCTGTTATTTGCGCTATATATTAACCCGCTCCTAAACCTATTGGAACATAGGTTAAACATACAACTATTAGGTCCCAGGCAGGAACGGGTTAAAATATTAGCATACGCAGACGATATAGCGATAGTCTCGCCGGATCCCGCCATCACATTGGTAGAGACGGAACAACTAGCATTATTATACGGGAGGAGTTCAGGCTATAAGCTAAATCTAGCTAAGACACAGGTTATATGTACAGATCAAGGACATTTTAATGATCCTAGAGCTATGAAGGAGGCAACATATTTGGGGGTGCGTTTGAATGCGTGCCTTGATACGATGGTTGTGTCTAACTGGGACCCTCTGCTACGCAATATTAAAAAGGAATTAGACAGGATGGAAGGTCTACATCTGTCAATGATGGGAAGATGTAATGTTCTAAAAATGAGCATTTTACCAAAGGTTCTTTATTTTTTTAGGGCGGTCCCATTAGAAATTACAAGGAAACAGATTCAGAAACTACAATCTATATGTAGCAGCTTCTTGTGGGCACAGGGGAAACCCCGCCGAGCTATGAAATTCATGACCCTTCCACGAGAACGAGGGGGCTGGGCGGTGCCCAACTTCCAGTTTTACTATTGGGCATGTTTATTACAATATATGGGAATTCTATTTGTTGGGGTAAATGAGGAAAGCATAGATGATATACCTCATATTTTTCAGCTGCTATTAGGCTCTACAACAGAGAGAATTTTTTGTAAGATTCTTGAGCCCAGTTACTACAAAAAAACTTGTTTAAGGTGCTCCAGGCCACCCATAAGGCCTGGCTTCAGATTAGGCGACATCTACAGATAGGTAGGATTAATTATTATACCCCAACTGATGCCCCAGCTCTACTTCCTGCTATTTTTTCGGATGGCGTCATGAATAGATGGAGAAGTAAAGGAATTCAGACTTTAGGAGACCTAGTTGATAGTAGTGGTGTTAGGACATATGCTTTATTAATGTCCAAATATGATCTCCCTAATGCAGACTTCTTTAGGTATCTACAGATTCGAGACTATTTGATCAAAAGAGGTGATGCTTTACGCTTAGCACAGAAAAATAACCTACTAGAAGCGGTGAAGGGACTGGGAAAGATTGGTAACATATACCAAACACTTATTGAAATACAAAAGGATGACGTAGAGGCACAAAATGCCGAATGGAATATCAGGCTGTCTCTTGAAGGAAATATTTTGCAAGAGTCTATCATATTAGTTGATAAACTTTTAATCTCCTCCAACCTTAAAATTCAGCAGTATAAAACCATGTTTAATTTGTATTATACACCGGCAAAAATTGCTCGCTGGGGGGGGGTGAATGAGGACAAGTGTACTCGGTGTGGGATGGATCAGGCAGATATAGTTCATATGTTTGCAACAGGCCCAGAATTGAAACAACTAATCAATATGACGCAGACCTTTCTGACGGAAGTTACAGGGGTGCAGATTGAAATAACCCCAACAGTTATGATGCTTGGGGTCCTAAAAGATGATATGCTAGCACAGGGAATGTACATATTTAGATATTTAATATATATTGCTGTCGAGGTGGCTAGATTATGTATATCATCATTGTGGCGACAGAAAGAACCACCTACTTTTGAAATGTGGAGAGGAAGGCTATTTGCTATATGCAAATTAGAAACTAACCTGTATGCCATCAAAGGGTTACAGAAACGGAGACTGGGCACTAAAATCTGGGGGGCTCTTACTGAATATATAACACCTGCCACATATGAGAATTAAAAATCGATCCTCGGGAGACCAATATCTGATACTACTTTCATCCTTGTCATCCCTTTGTAAATTGCTATTTGGCATGTATTATTTAATTGCTGTGTTTATGGTTTAATTTGCCTGGTGGGGTATTCTATATGTTGCTATTTTTGAATGCTCAAATTCTATAATGCTGAATGCTCTCCTATTTTTTCTTTGGTTTTATGTATGTGCCTCTGCAAATGGCTAAAAAAAAAAAAGAAAAAAAAAAAACACAATTTTCCAAATGTAATATCAATTAGGGCAAATAATAATCCACACTCTATTTATAAACACTAATAGTTTCCAGTGCTGTCTTTCTCTTCATATCTTCCCCAATAGGCCGAATGATGTACTCAAAACTTTGGCTGAAGAAATAACATAAGAATTTGGTAATTCATTAGGAAATCTAGCTTTGAGTTCCAAGTGGGCATCATTGCAAAGCGTCCATCCTTTATTACAATTTAAATAAACAGTATATTATCCAGATGTTGTAGTAGGTCCATCATGGAAAATAATAGCCATAGCTGTAAAAGTTCTTCCTGGAATAGATATTTGACTTCCTTTAAAATTAGAAATTTTTGTTTGCAATTTTCTTACATTTGCTCTACAACGTTGTAGCATTAAAATAAGATATTTTCCATATCTTTCTATATGTAATGTAGACAACATCTCTGATCTACAATGTGAACATCTCATATCCTAATTTGCTGTTTTTATCAGTTTGTTAAAAGGTACTGATATGCAGTCTGGTATTGATAAGTATAGGAATCGTTCTGTTTATATTTGAGTGGTAGAAGTAAATGAACACTCTTCACACTTATGATCCCATCTGTAACTTAGTCCAAATAAGTGTTCAATGTGTATTCCTTCATGTTCTAATACTCCAAGCAAAAGCATTAGAAATTCTTGTGCATCTTGTTGTATGTTGAGAGCAAATGTCAATGTACCAGTACATATATCTAAAAGATGCCGAATTCCAGAAGCAGTATGCATTTTACTTCTGTCACTTACCAACTGTTGAAATACATGATGTAGTGCAGAACAGAATCTTTTTTCACGATTTCCCATGATTTCATGATGAAGATGTTGTAGATAAAATACAATATTCAGAATAACATTAGCATAACAGTTGACCTGAACTATTTTCCAACTGGTATCCTACAATGTCATCAACACTTTCCAATTTTTGTTTCTTTACGCCTTTAGGTTTCTCGACAATTGTTTTCTTTTTTTGAACCTCAGTTGAATGTTTGACATATTTCCGTTTTGGACACACTACATGTTTCTCATATATGGGATATTCACCTAAATCAGGAGCATAAAGTCTTCTTACACAATTGTACTCTCTTACACAATTTGCATCAGCACTAACCTTTTTCTCATCAAAACCTATCAAATACAAACCAGACAATGTTTTTACTCGAAACAATGCAACGTATGCCATTCCCTCTTTGAACACCGTACTTCCAATATTTACAAAAGCTCTGTCTATACTTAAACCTTGAGATTTATGAATAGTTACTGCATATGCTAGAGACAGAGGAAACTGTTGTCTGCGAACATACAAGTCTTTTACAAGCAAAAAACGTACAACATAAAGCCCAATCTGTCTTACCTCATGAATCTGATCAAATTTTATAATCAAAAATTCTATTCCATGTCTATTTTGAAAATTTACAAAATCAACAACTTTTCCCATTGCTCCATTTACTAATCCTTCTTCTACATTCAAATTATGCCACAAAATTACGCTACCGTTTTTACATACATGTAAAGTCTTTTCTAATCCTGCAGTTTTAGATACAGACTTTTCCAAAGAATCTAATTTAGCCTGTAGTTTCTCAGAAAGAACAGTTTTTTTAACCTGTAATTTTTATTTAGTATCAAATAGTTTCCAACATAAGTTGCATTGTGATTAAAAAAAATTTTTTTAGAAAGCGAACACATGTAAATCTACTTGGAGACAAATTTTATGTACAGTATCTGTCTTGACGCTTGAACATAACACTAGTATGCTACGTCAATTAATATTTTCTCCCTTTCATAAAAGCAAACTAAATAAATGCATACAATGCAATTAAAAAGGTAACAAAAATATAGAACGTTTTAGAAACATTTTACGAAAACTGAAATTAGTGCCAACATTTTGGCATTTCCTCTTGTGCCACAGTTATAAATCAATTAGACCATTTCTAGGTTGTTGCGGATTGCACAGCAAAGGACCATACTGATGATCATTCCAAAAATCATCCCAACGGCAATTCCAATCCCAACTGCTCCAATTATGTGAAGCTTCGATTTCAAAACTTCCTCAATAGCACTTGGACATCCCTTTATGGTAACATAACTTATTATGTCTTTCTGAGCTGGACAAGTGTCTGTGAGAGCAGAATCAAGAACTCCAGTCATACCGCAACAGTTCAGAGCAAACTGCACTCCTCTCAGTGTCTCCTTCAGAGAATTTTCTTTCGTTTTTATGTACTCAGTATAGGTTTCAGTATAGAAGCTCTGTACTTCTTTTATGATCCTGTCTTTATTTGCAAATCCTCAATTGCCGGCTGCAATTTCAATGGTAAAAATAACCAAGGGGAAGGCAAAAAACAGGCCAAGCATGCACTGTGACTCCTGAATTGAACCACAGCACCCCAGAAATCCAACCAGCATCATCAGTGCACCAGCACCAATAAGGATGTATACACCAGTATAGAAAGAGCTATCACTTTTGTCCTGCTCAAAAATCGTTTTTGTTTGATTATCAAATCGAAGCAATAGTCCAATTGCGAGCACTGCAGTTCCAGCAAGCCAGAAGACGAAATTGAAGCCGAAGAGCAGGTACTTGACGCACTTGGTCCCTCCTTTAACAGGCATGATGTGCTGTGGCTGGAGCTACGACGGGGAGGTGAGAAAGAACGAGCCTCGCTGTGCCTCTGCGAAGAAATGAAGGCAACCTTTCCACCGGCGCTGTTGTCACTCCCGCTGTTGTCACTCCGTGGTGTTCGATTTTCTCAATAGCTTTAATTTCCATAATTTTTTGTTTTTCCAGTTTGAGAAGTTGTTGATTAAATGTAGAACACTCTTGCAGTGTAGGCATTAGACAAACTATAGATTTGTTTTCTACAAGCATATTGTACATTACTTCAGCTGCTGTTTCTCCAGTTCTAAACAAGTTCCTTAGTAGTCGACTTTCCAAAGCTTGTTTTCCATGTTCCGTCAAGAAATCAATTCTTATGTCTTTAAGAATATTGCCATAATCTTCATAACCTGCTTGTCGCATATTCGTAACAAGTTCTTTATATTCAAAGTTTACCCAAATATTAGCATTCCCAATACTTCACAAAGATTTCCTTGTGTCATCATGGAGAATAGTTTTAAAAACAGGTTCTCCTTTTACAAGAGTGAGTTGTAGTAAGTCTCCAAATACAATTAAATGTTTTCCACCAAACAGAACATCGTAATCTGTTTTTAAAATCTGTTACATTCTCAAGGGTACAAAGGCAAGCATTAAGTTTGAGACCATGCTCACCTCATCAATGATTAAAGGTTTCATTTTCTTCAGTACTCTTGAGAATTCATAACAAGCTTCTCCAGATACCTTCTGATATTCCAATTTATTATCATGTTCAACAGGTAATCGATGTAAAGTAATACCTTTAATGTTGTGTGCTGGTAATCCAGTTGGAGCTGTTACAACACAAGATAAATGTGATTCTGTAGTTTTGTGTAGATAACTGGCCAAACTTTAATTAAGAAACTCTTTCCTGTCCCAGCTTGACCACTAATGTACATTAGAATAGATTTAAATGATGAACATTGGCATTCTTTTTTCATGCAGTAAACCATGTTGTACCTGTTGTTTGATTTGTAGATATATATTTTTTGTTCAATATTTAGTTGTTCCTCTAACTTTCCCAACTGAATAATATCCTGTTGTGCTTGTTGCATTGCCGTTTCTACCTCATTCATGGCTATTGCTGCTTCATTTTCAATAATTGGTTGTCCTAGTGGATCTTGACTCAGTGGACCAGAACTTTGTCTGCCTTGTGAACTTTCTCTAGCTATTTCAGCTGCAATAGTACTTTCTTATTGAATCTCCTCATTTAACATTTGTAGATAAGTTGGGAAAATTTAGATTTTTCACAGCCTGATGGGTAGAAAATCTGGATTTTATTAAAGACACGGAGGCTAAGAATATGCAAATCTCCTTTATTGCCCAGCTCACAGCAGCAACAATTGAAGAGAATATGGAATTTCAAGAACATTCTAACATAGTATAAAGTCCATTAACGCGCAGCCATCTTCCTTCTTTTCCAGGAGCTGCAAACAAGGTAACTTCAAGTAAATAAATCTTAAACTTCCATGAAGAAAGGTTGAATTCTGTGAAGCCCACCAGGAAGAGACATCTTAGTCTGCAAAATAAAATGCAAGAGGTCATACAATTATAACCCTAAGGGTGAATTACAGCAACATGTGGGGGGATAATCTTAGCCTCCATGTCTTTAATAAAATCCAGATTTTCTACCCATCAGGCTGTGAAAAATCCAAATTTTATGGCATGACACGGAGGCTAACATTATGCAAGTTCAAAGTGTATTAAGTACATTGTCGATCACGTTTGTGATTGGTCTGAAATAGCAGTTTTTAAACATACTTTCATTCGACCAGTCTGCGGCTCTAAGAATATCTTGGAGTGCTCCACCTAAAATAAAAGCTTTGGAGGCTGAAGCCGCCTAAGAGAGGGGGCTCCGAAGATAGAAACATCCACGCCACGTTCGCTCATAACTTCTTTCACCCATCTCGCTAGTGTGGGAGAGGAAACTGCTTTATGTGGCCATCTGTGAGAAATCAATAGTTGAGTCGTATCTCTTCTTAAGCATTCAGTTCTCTTTTCATACTCCTTTAAGCAGTTCACAACACACAGTCTTGCATTCAGTGGAAAGAAAGGATAGAAGATAGAAGACAACATAGTTTTAGTTCTCTTTTTGAGATAGAAACATACTCCTTCAGGTTGATAGGCCCTGCTAGTGACGTCTAACGCCTTTACATCGAGGTCCATCTGAAGGACACCAGGCATAACAAAACGGTAAGTTTATAAGAAATACGTTTAATAGACAGTTCTAAATTGTTGCCCCATGAAGAAATAACTTGTAAGATGTTTCTAACGTCCCATAAAGCAGTGTATTTAGCAGTTGGTGGGTTTAGGACCCGCATACTTCTCATAATTTTCTTAGTCAATAAGTTTTGGCCCACCGAGACACCGTCAACCAAGGAGTGTCCTGCGGCTATGGCTGATCTATGAACGTTAACAGTTCTGTAACTTAGGCCTGATGTGAATAACTCTGAAAGTAAGTTTACAATATGAACTAGATCAGTTGAAACTGGATCATAGTGTCGTTGAAGACACCAGCGAACCCATTTGTTCCATGCCAGTCGATATGCTTTCCTAGTTCCGGGGGCCCAGGACTCAGATATGAGTCGGAAAGCATCTGGCGAAAGCCCTGGGATTTGCCATTGTCGCCTGAAATCCTAAAGGCCGTCAGAACTAGTAGCCCCTGATCTATGAGAGGGTGTGACTCTCCTTCTGGTCCTAAGACTATTTGTCTGAAAGATGGTATTAGGATGGGAAAATCTATGCTCATCTCCAGGATGACTGGGAACCAGGCCTGAGACCTCCAATGGGGAGTTATTACTACCAGACTCTCTCTGTATCGACGTGCATGTAAGAGGAGCCGAGGTAGCATGACAAATGGAGGGAAAGCATAGGACTTCAAACCCTTACAGTCCTGTAGGAAAGCGTCTACAATCCACGCTTGAGGGTCCGGCCTCCAGCTGAAGAAGTTCTTCAACTGAGTGTGCACCCTGTCTGCAAAGAGGTCTGTCCCGAAGGGGCCCCATTTGTCCTGGATGGTCATGAATATACCTCTGTCTTGTCTCTAATTGCTGGAGTCCCTGAAATTCCTGGAGAACCAGTCCGCCACACCATTGCTTAGACCAGGAATGTGTTCTGCTACAACTGAGAGCCCTCTGTTCAAACAATAACCCCAGAAACCTTTCGCTATTTTCGTAAGGCCCTTGGAGTAGGGTCCCCCCATCTTGTTGACGTATCTCACTGCTGAAAAATTGTCCATGCGCAGCATCACACAACATTTCATTGAGCTCTGAGTGAAACACTGAACTGCAAATGAACCTGCTAGTAATTCTAAGCAGTTAATGTGCAGTTCCTTCTCTTGACCTGCACAGTGACCCCCTGTTGATGAGTCGCCACATCTCCCACCTCATCCTTCTAAACTCGCATCTGAATCTATTATCAACTCTGGTGTCTCCCCAAAGATGGCTCTGCCATTCCACACTTCCTCATTCCTCAGCCACCATAGGAGTTCTTTCCTTGAGTCTCGGTCTAAGGATGTCATTTGGGGATAGGACTGTGTCGCTCTCAGTGTCTTGGCTTTGAGTCTCTGTAAAGCTCTGTAGTATAAGGTGCCTGGAAAAATTGCTTGTATCATTGAAGATAGGAGACCCAGGATCCTTGCTAGCAATCTCAAGGGGAATTCCTTTTTTGACAGAATCTTTCTGAGTTCCTTGCGGAGCTTCTTTAACTTCTCCCCTGGAAGTTTCAATTCTGGTGTTACGGTATTTACCATAAAACCCAGGAACTGCGTCTCCTTGCTTCGTATTGTACAAGATTTGTTTGTGTTTATTACAAAACCCAGATGTTCTAGTAAACTAATCGTGAGTTCTGTGTGACATGATACTACTAGCTTTGACTGGGCCTTTAGAAGGATATCGTTTAGATATATTATGAGTCTCACACCTCTTTCCCTTAGCCAGGCTGTCACTGGAGCACCACCTTGGTGAAGCACCAAGGGGCCAATGACAGTCCGAAGGGGAGGGTACAGAATTCCCAGAGTTTTCCTTCCCAGGTAAACTGGAGATATTTTTGGTGTGGGGGCCAAATCAGAATGGTGAGGTAAGCATCTTTTAGGTCTAGTCTTGTAAGCCAGTCCCCCTTTCTTAGAACATCCCTTAGGAGGTGGATCCCCTCCATTTTGAAGTGGTGGTATGTTACCCATTCATTTAGGTTCTTTAGATTTATAACCGGTCTCTGCCCCTTGTCTTTCTTCTCTACGAGGAAGATGTTGCTGACAAAACCCAGTTCTAAGATCTCTTTTATTGCCCCTTTGGCTATTAATTCCTCCACCTCCCGGGAAACTAATTTCTTGTCTTCCTTTGAAAAGGACATCTCCCAGGTCCTCTTTAGTTGAGTGGGGGTATCTATAAATTCTATCTTGTATCCCCTGACTGTACTTAGGACCCAAGGGTCTTGTGTCACTAGGTTCCAATTCCCAGAGAAAAGGTCTAATCTCCCTCCCACCTTTGCAGGGGTATCTGAAGGGTCTTTCAAGATTTTTAAAGAAAACTAGAGGGTCCCTGATAGAGCGCTATACATTTGGAGAAGAGGGCAGGGAAACAACAAAGTAAGTAACAACAGAAACTTCTCCAAAACCAATTAATTAAGATACAGCAATATGTCCATAATACATAAACTGTTGTCCGACAGACCAATGATTTTTAGATGTTTATCATTCAAAAGTATAAAAATGCAATGGATAAATATTTTTTTCTTTTTTACATTAGTCATACCATAAGTCAGAGACATATATAAAAGATAATTAACACAGAGGATAACATCTTGTACATAAAACAACTAACAAATCATGTGAAGACTTAGCACAATACAAAAACAGGTAAACAGGTAAACAATAAATGGCGCTTTTCTGCTGAAATATGTATTAATGAATATTTGAGTGATTCTGTATATATTGAGTATTGTTTGTTTGTCTTTGTCTCTTCTCTTTTGTCACAATTGTTTATTGTTTACCTGTTTACCTGTTTTTGTATTGTGCTAAGTCTTCACATGTTTTGCTAGTAGTTTTATGTACAAGATGTTATCGTCTTACAGTGTTGTTGGTGGTGCTCTTCAATATATTATGTTTTAATTATCTTTTATATATGTCTCTGACTTATGGTATGTCTATACTAATGTAAAAAAGAAGAAAAGATTTATCCATTGCTTTTTCATACTTTTGAATTATAAACATCTAAAAACCATTGGTCTGTCGGACAACAGTTTATGTAGTATGGACATATTGCCGTATCTTAATTAATTGGTTTTGGAGAAGTTTCTGTTGTTACTTACTTTGCTCTTTCAAGATTCTTACCTGTGGAGAAACCTCTCTGTCTTCGGTCGCTCCTAAAGGGTCTTCTGCAGCCTCGCTGTCTTTGCGGGAAAAAGGATTGGTGGGTGGAGAAGCTTGGTTGGGAAGATCTGGAACCGCGGCCCAGGAAGGGTCTTGATGTGGTTTGGCCACGGCCGGGGAATCGACCCCACATTCTCCCGGCCCTGCCAAAAACCCTATCCTGGAACACCTTTTTGATGTCCCTTTGTGATTTCTGGATGGAGCTAAAAGCACTGACATATTTAGCCATTTCCCTTATAAAATCTTCTCCAAAGAGGAGTCCTTGGGAACTTGGTCCTCCATCTTTACTCGCTAGTTCCGTGAGTTTGGGATCTATCTTAAATAGCATGCCCTTTCTTCGCTCAGTGGAAATAGCAGTGTTAGCATTGCCTAGAAGGCAGATGGTCCGCTGGACCCATTGGCGAAGCTCTTTGGGGTCAATTTGTGATTCACCAATATAGGCATTCTCTGCCAGTCCAAATATTTTAGTTAAATGTCCTATGATGTCCAGAAGGCGGTCCTGGCAGGATTTAAGACTTTTGTAAATTCCCGTCCTAGGATCTTTTGAGCCTTTAGCTATGAATGCTACCACCTTTGGGTCCAGCTCAGGGGTCACGGCTACCTTGTCAGGGAGGGATGAGCGTGGGCATTCGGAGTGTAGTCTGGACCTAACCTCCTTAGGGATCTCCCTTCTCAGCCAGAAGGAAAGGTAGTCCACCACGTGCGGTGAGGGTGCCCATTCTGGAGATAAGGGGTGTTTGATTAATAGGGGGTCAAACATATTTTCCCCAAAAGGGTCCACAATGCCCATCTTAGATCCCAAGGCCTTAGCTTCCTCATCAGAGCTTCCCAATCTTTTGCTCTCCATCTCCTCAGCATCGGTATCAAAGCCAGAGGAGTATGAAAGGTCAATCTCTGCTTCAAGTGCCTCATCGCTATCGATGGGAATTGGCAGCTCAGGGCCTATTTCTTGCCCATCCGGGATGCCCGAGGCATCGTTCTTGTCACCGCCTAGTAAGCATGAGGCGGCCGCTTGCATTCTTTTGGACTTTTATGCCGATTTCTGAGGGGGCGCGGCTGTGGACCTTTTCCTTGGGGCCTTGTTTGCCCCAGCTGACCCCTCACTGTGGTGAGAGCTTGTAGTAGGCCATGCCTTAGATAGACTTTCTAATTTTTTATTTATAGTATCATCAAGGGACCCAATTACCTTATCTAAAGCTTTTTAACTAATAATTATAACTTTCCCTCTAGGTTTAACTCAGGGGTTGTCACTTACATGGTTAGGCAGGGGTTGGTACTAGAAACAGAAGGTTATTTATTTCCAAGAGGATACTAGTATTATAATTCTTTTTTTTTTTTAATAGTAGTCTGTAGAAGCTTATATTTATTTGAGATTAATAACCCTAAACCCTTAAACACGAGTCAACATTGTGTAAATGCCGAGATGAGAGGTCAATAGCTTATCGGTAGATGCCAACTGTAACTGTCACTGTGGTCTAGCAACGGTGACCCACACTGCTAAAAAAAAAAGGGGGCCTCTAGTCTGCTTTATTCCCTACTCGTTCGTGCTCATTTTTGTATAGAAGTAACATGGAGTCACGCACGTATTATCGGCGTGCGCAACTCCTCTAAGGTACTTTCCTCAAATGCTACCGGTGGATTGGAGGCTTGTTAATTTATCGGAAAGAGGGTAGGTGCGGTAATGGTGAGTGATGCGAAGCGCCGAAGAGTTTTCCCAAAGTCCGACGGCTGGTAGAGTGTCGGCTGCATCGGGGCCTAATATGGGAGCGCTGCCATCAGTTGTGGGAGCCGATCGGTTGAGGCTCATAGCAATGGCGTGTGAGTTCAAACGACGCGGAGCAGGTATGGTTGAAAAACTGGCTTAACAGAGAAGCCATGAGTTCCTCTGGGGGAGGGGGTGGGGTCTGGGCTGTCGGGGTAAAGCGGACCAAGGTCCCAGGGGAAAGCGGGGCAGCAGGTAGCAAACGAAATAAAATAACCATTAAAAATTAACCCTGCATAGTGCAGGCGAACCTAGAATGACATGGAAGGGTCAATAGGACCCAAGACATGAAATATAATGCTAAATCATCATACAAAATAATAATAAAGTACATAAGAAGCAAAAAGTGAATGAGGGGTACTTATCTTGTGAGCAGTAGCAACAAAGAAGGAAGATGGCTGCGCGTTAATGGACTTTATACTATTTTAGAATGTTCTTGAAGTTTTATATTCTCTTCAATTGTTGCTGCTGTGAGCTGGGCAATAAAGGAGATTTGCATAATGTTAGCCTCCGTGTCATGCCATAAAACTGTGCACTGAATGCTGTCTTTTGTTGTATTAAAAGAATCTTCATAGCAGTCAAAATCTCCAAGTAATTCTGTTTCACTACGCCAAGGCTTGAACATTTACAGAGGTGCTAAATAAAAAAATTGTCTCTTATCTGCACTATCACGTCAGTTTTCTGTGATTAATAAAATTCCCTTTGACATGTTTCACTAGACATCCATCACATCCAATTACTGCATATGTTTCTTCTTTTATATTTTCTCTAACATTCTTTTTAAATGTATACTTTGAAGAATTTCATACAGACATAGGTTTTCAAGATGTGGACTCCTTTTGGGATAGTATGTATCCAACATATTAGTTTTAACAATATCAGTACTTTCTGGTTCATACTGTACTAAGCATTCAATTTCTTGTAAAGATTTCAAAACTCTATTTCATGTGGAGGCAAGACCTAGACTTACCCAAATGATTCCTCTTGACTTTGAATATAAGCTGGCTGAGTTCAAATGATCCGAACATTCATAGGATACAATCTTTCTATGGGAAAGCATTTTCAAGCTGAAGCTGTACAATTTCTTGCTAAGACTCTTCTCTGCTGAAATTTCTTCCCACATTTCTTTCATCTCTGTCTTTTCAGATTTTGTAATATATGATGTAACATAGCGAGCAACAGCAATTGAATTATCTGCAACATACTGAATATCCATGTTTGCATTCCACATTTTCAAAATATCTGTATTGGATCATTAATGTACTTTGAAGCTTCTGTTCTTTTTAAGTTGTATATATTCTTGGGAGATTTCAGAGTTATTGTATGTCTTACTGCTGACAAAAAACTATCTACTCTTCCTTTAAAAATTATAGGACGTGGGAATCCAAAACGACATTTTGTATAAAATTTCCCTTTACACTTGTATTTCCTACATCGATGACTTTGAAATCGTAAAACT
Source organism: Calotriton arnoldi (assembly GCA_963921515.1). NCBI lineage: Eukaryota > Metazoa > Chordata > Amphibia > Caudata > Salamandridae > Calotriton > Calotriton arnoldi. The sequence continues at coordinate 339,770 of CAWUFW010012943.1, forward strand.
TGATGTCTCAAGCTCTTTTCTCCTCCATCTCTTGGAATGCCACATGTAACATACTGTTCAATGAAAGACAAAACAGTTTCACAGTATCAGTTCCAAATTTTGGTGCATTCTTTGTCCATAATAGCATGTGTATATGAGGAACACCTCTGGGTTGGTACTCTTTTTGCCAAAAGAAATCAGTTACTTCTCCAAGAAGTGGAATGTTTTTATTGCAGATAAATGACATCATACTTTGAAACCTATGATTAAAATACCTGCAGACATTTACAGGATCCAAGGAACAGAGTTCTCCGGGTGTCTTCAATTCAATGTTTTTAACATTTGAATTTGCTTCTCGTAAAATTCAAGTAAATCTTCCCACGCATATTCAGCACAGCTAAGTGTTACAAACCATGTAGGTGTACCTAGGTTTCTTAACATGCATTTAAGTTCATCACAATGACAATACCAATATTCATTGGTACTATGTTGACACGCCATCAAATTAATTAACTGAGATTCTAAATTTTCATCTCTTTGTTGAACTTTGTCCATGAATTCTTTTGCAGAAACATGTTGAAGATGAACTCTTGTTTTTAATATGTGGTTCATCACTGCAGATGAAAGTGTAGAAAAATCGCTTTTAGACAGAAGATAAAATATATATGGAATGCACAGTCAAAATCTTGAATCTTCAGAGTACAATCTTGTTGGGTGATATTCTAAAGCTGGAATCCATACAACTCGCTTATCAAATTGTCCACCTTCTCCAGTGGGGAATAGCTGTGGAAAACAACGAGCTTCTAAACTTTTTTCCCATAAACTCATGGGAGTTCCCTTTGCTTCCTTCATTTGAAATAATTCAATACTGATTCCTATGATTTCTTTCGAATGTAGAGCATGCACAGTATAATGTTAATAAATCTCTTCACTCCTGGACTTGTCCAGTTTTTCTATTTGGCCAGTTGACATTACTGATTCATCTTCTTATCATTTTACTTCTTCATCAACATTTACATTGTTATAAAAAATATTATTCTGTACCAGGTACAATGTAGCCTTCTGAAGTTTAGTAACATCTACACACTCTTGCCAGATTTTTTGACTCTTTGTTGGTACACCATTTACTAGAATAACTACTGGCTAATTTTCCTCCCTATCTACACCAACAGTTTCAATGTTTTTCTTAAAATCTAAAGGTAAGTACACAACTCTTCCTTTTGGAGTAATGATCAGGCATTGCTCACAAGAGATATAATAAATGAGTGTATCTCTTGTGATAATAGCCTTCAAATTCCGTGGTTGGCATGTATTAAATCGGAATTTGGGAAACTCGGTATGGAGCAAGTTTTTATAATGAGAGATTCATGCCCTACTTATAATAAAAGGGAAGTAGCTTCAGCTTTTTATAATCTAACTCGTGAAAATAGTCTTAATAGTGTAGTAGGGAAACCTTTGATAGCTGCATATTTGTCCCAGAGCATTTCCGTGTTACCACCTGTCTATTTAGAACAGTCCTGTGGGAGATGGGAGCGTTCCCTGCTATTTAGATTCTGTGCTGATACGGTAAAATATTTACTGTGCTTACCTATTGGGTATCAACCAAATCTCACTGGCATTCCTTGCCCATGCAATAACAAGTCAAGTCAAACTACTATACATTTTTTACTGTTTTGTAAATTTTATGAATTATATACAAGGACATTTTTGCTTCCACTTTTCAAAAGGAGATATCCTGACATTAGACAGAGTGGAGCAATGTTTTCATTAATTTTTCAACTGTCCGATAGTGAAACCTGTTTACATGTAGGCTCATTTTTAAGACATGCGGTGAGGGCATGTGGCACTTTATTATTGTAATGACTTGCTGCTATTCCTTATTTTTAATCCTCGTTTGAATATTTTGTGCTATGTATAGATATGTTTTTATCAGATTTATATTACTGTGATGATATACCTATGTGGATGTAATGATGATTGTTTATATGCATGTACTTTTATAGAAGGGTGAACTCTCCGAAAAAAGAAACTGAAAAAAAAGCTCTTCCTTTCAGACCTCTTTGTAAATCTGATGGTGGCAGCTTACCTGTTTTAGGCTCCATACAAACTATGGCCTGAAATGGGTGTACAGATTGAATAAGAATAGACTCATATGCATTTAAATCTGCCTATTCCTGAGGAATAGGTACCAACTCTAAGTTGTTATGTACTGCTCTAGCTGGCATTTTGTTTTCTTCTAATTTGTTGTAACAGTATTTACAAATAACTTGATCAATAGCTAACTCAAACTGACCTTCTACCAACAAATAAACACCAAATTGCTGCCACTTATCATTTTCCTTTTCACTTTTTAAATATAAATCAACATTCCTAGTTTGACTTCTATAGTGAGTACGTCGACAACAAATACAAACATAGTTTGGTTTTTCAGACGAAACTGTCTTAAACTTTGAAATTTCTTTTGCAGACTCATCAATACTAATCTCTTTCCCGTGTTCTTCAACACCTACACTTATCAAACTCTGACTTTCTCTACACTCCTCTTGTGAACCAAAAAACAAAACTGTATATCATCACAAACTTTTTGTACATCTGACACTGAACCGTGCAAAATAGCTGTGTTCATTTCACTTGAACATAATGCCGGCGTTTTTACATAGTAGAGTCTCCTTTCTAACTTTCGCATTTCAGAGTGGTGTACAGCTAACATTCTTAAATGATGAAAACTACTTTGGCACACTTTTCTTGAAAGACAAGCCAGAGAATGACCTTGAAACTTAGTATATTTTCTTATTTTACATGGATCTAGTCCTTATAACATCTTAATCTTCTGTTGAACACTTTTTTTGCATATTCTCATAAAAAATGGAAACATATCAATAGATTCCTGTTGAATACTGCTACAATCCCACTTATATACAGGAGCTTGTGTATGCCTCCCTTAAACTCCTTCAGCTATTACTTCTTCCACATTCCTAACAACCATCTTTAAGTAGAACTGTTTTCTTTGTTCTCTTCTCTTTTCATGTTTTCTTGCCATCTTCAATTTGTGATCCAAATAAAATAAATTTCTAGAAAACAAAGAACAGTTTCAATAGTTTGTTACATCAATTAACAATTTTAAATAAATTACATACCAATATTCATAATAACCAGTAAGCAAGTGCAGAAAGAAGCAAGAGAACTGCTGAAATAGAAAGAAAGGTGCTGAAAGAGAAACAAAAGATACAGAAAGAGCCACGAGAAGTACAGAAAGAAGCAACACAGGTAAAGAAAGATGCAAGAGAAGTGCAGAAAGAGGCAACAGAGGTGCAGAAAGAGGCAAGAGGGGTGCAGAAAGAGGGAAGAGAAGTGCAGAAAGAGGCACAAAAAGTGCAGAAAGAGGCAAGAAAGGTGCAGAAAGAGGCAAGAGAAGTGCAGAAAGAGGCAAGAAAAGTGCAGAAAGAGGCAAGAGAAGTACAGAAAGAGGCAAGAGGGGTATATAAAGAGGCAAAAGAGATGCAGAAACAGGCAAGAGGGGTGCAGAAAGAGGGAAGAGGGGTGCAGAAAGAAACAAGAGAGATGCATAAAATACAAGAGAAGTGTATAAAGAACCAACAGAGGTGCAGAAATAGGTAAGAGAAGGGCAGAAAAAGGAAAGAGAGGTGCAGAAAGAGTCAAGAGAGGTGCAGAAAGAAACAATAGAGATACAGAAAAAGGCAACAGAAGTGCAGAAAGTGGGAAGAAAGCTGCACAAAGAAACAAGAAAGGTGCAGAAAGAGCTGCAGAGAGGTAAGAAGGGTGCAGAAAGAGGCAAGAGGGGTGCAGAAAGAAGCAAGAGAGGTGCAGAAATGAAACAGGCATGCGGAAAGACACAAGCAAAGTGCAGAAAGAGTAAGAAATGTGCAAAAAGAGGTAAGAGACGTGCAGAAAGAGGTAAGAGACGTGCAGAAAGAGGCAAGAAAACTGCAGAAAGGAGGAAGAGACGTGCAAAAAGAAGCAAGAGAAGTACAGAAAGAAGCAACAGAGGTGTACAAAGAAGCAAGAGATGTGCAAAAAGAGGAAGAGAAGTTTAGAAAGAAGCAATAGAGCTGCAGAAAGAGGCAAGAGAATTACACAAAAGCAAGAGAAGTGATAAAAGAGGCAAGAGAGGCGCAGTAAGAGGGAAAAGAAGTACAGAAAGAAGCAACAGAGGTGCAGAAAGAGGAAGAAAGGTGCAGAAAGAGGCAAGAGAGGTGCAGAAAGAGGAAGAAAGATGCAGAAAGAGGCAATAGAGGTGCAGAAAGCAGCAAGAGAGGTGCAGAAAGAGGCAAGAGAGGTGCAGAACAAGGGAAGAGGTGTACAAAGGAGCAAGAGAGCTCCACAAAGAGGAAGAGAAGTGTAGAAAGAAGAAGCAGAGCTGCAGAAAGAGGTAAGAGAAGTACACAAAGAAGCAAGCAAAGTGCAGAAAGAGGAACAACGGTGCAGAAAAAGGCAAGAGAGTTGCAGAATGAGGGTGGAGAAGTGCACAAAGAAGCAACAGAGGTGCAGAAAGAAGAACAAAGGTGCAGAAAAAGGCAAGAGAGGTGCAGAAAAGACAAGAGAGGTGCAGAAAAGACACGGGGGTGCAGAAAAAGGCAAGAGGGGGTAGAAAGAAGAGAGGTCCAGAAAGAAGCAAGAGAAGTGCAGAAAGAAGCAACAGAGGTGCAAAAAGAGTCAAGAGAGGTGCAGAAAGAGTCAAGAGAGGTGCAGAAAGAGGTAAAAGTGGTACAGAAAGAGGCAAGAAGGGTACAGAAAGAAGCAACAGAGGGGCACAAACAAGCAAGAGAAGTGCAGAAAAAAGCTAGACAAGTGCAGAAACAAGCAATAGAGGTACAGAAAGAGGCAACAGAAGTACAGAAACTGGTGTAGAAAGAGCCAAGAGAGCTGCAGAAAGAGGTAAGAGAGGTGCAGAAAGAGGCAAGAGAAATGCAGAAAGAACCATTTATGCATGTGTCTGTGTCTTTTGCTAGTGACATGATACATAAAAAGAAACGTACAAATAGTTCAATACCTGTGTTTCAGACCACATGCTCTCTAAATTTATGTACAAGAAAGTATATGTATTCCTTTTCTGCTCACAAAACAGTGCACATCGAGATTGAATAGTCTTTTTGAGGGGCTCAATAACACCTACATATCTAAGACATTTCTGCCTGTGCGAGCAAATGACAGAGCAGAACTGAGAAGATTTCTCCGCTTGTATGAGAAACTACCAGCTTTTTAAACTAGCATCTTCAGATGTATAACACATGTGACAATACATGTACAAGTACACACATACCACATTCACAACACCACACAGACCTTTAAACTTGAGAGACTGCATTTCCCATTTCAAGCAGACACCTAAATTTATGCGGCCTACTTTAACTGTACCTTTACACAGACTAGCCTAATCACTAATCCTTCTCCTAAGAAGTATTAAACCTCACTTTTCTATTGAAGGTTCACTATTCATCAACTGCTCTGAATGTTAGGCCTACCGAATGTAAAACAGCAATCCTATCCATATCACTGTTGTAAGTCTCTCTAAGTTAGTGAAGGTATGCATGTGCCTGTCCTTTTACCTAGTGACATGTTACATAAAAATAAACATACAAATACTTGAATACCTGTGTTTCAAACAGCATATTCTGTAAATGTGTCTACAAGAAGGTGTATGTATTTCTTTCTGCTCATACTACATGGCACCTGGATATTCAATAGTATATTTGGGAGGCTCTATAACACCTGCATACGTTAGACATGTCTACCTGTTCAATCGAATGACAGAGCAGAACTAAGAAGATTTGACCACCTACAGCAGAAGCTACCAGCTTTTTAAGCTATCATATTCAGATGTATAACACATGTGAGAATACATGTACAAGTAGACATATACCCCAGTCATTAGCGCATGCAGACCTTAAAACTTGAGAGCTTGCAATTCCCATTTGAGTACAGAAAGAGGTAAGAGAAGTACCGAAAGAGGAAGGACAAGTGCAGAAAAAACAAGAGAGGTGCAGAAAGAATCAGAAATGTGCAGAAAGAGGCAAGAGAAGTCCAGAAAGAGGCAAGAGAGGTGCAGAAAGAGGCAAGAGAGGTACAGAAAGAAGCAAGACAGGTGCAGAAAGAAACAACAGAAGTACAGAAAGAACCAACAGAGGTGCAGAAACAGACAAGAGAAGTAATCAAAGAGGCAAGACAGGTACACAAAGAGACAACAAAGGTGCAGAAAGAGGGAAGAAGGGTGCAGAAAGAGGGAGGCAAAAAGGGTGCAAAAAGACGCAAGACAGGTACAGAAAGAGGCAAGTGAGGTGCAGAAAGAGGCGAGAAAGGTGCAGAAAGAGGCAAGAGGGGTGCAGAAAGAGGGAGGAGAAGTGCACAAAGAAGCAACAGAGGTGCAGAAAGAAGGAAGAAGGGTGCAGAAAGAGGCAAGAGGAGTGAAGAAATAAGCAACAGAGGGGCAGAAAAAGGCCAGAGAGCTACAGGATGAGGCAAAGAGGTGCAGAAAAAGGCAAGAGAGGTACAGAAAGGGACAAGCAACATGCAGAAAGAAGCAAGAGAGGTGCAGAAATTGTCAAGAGAGGTGCAGAACGAGGTAATAGAGGTGCAGAAAGAGGCAAGAGAAGTACAGAACGAAGCAAGTGAGATGCAGAAACAAGCAAGTGAGGTGCAGAAAGAACCAAGAGAGGTGCAGAAAGAGGCAAGAGAGGTATAGAAAGAGGCAAGAGAGGTTCAGAAAGAGCAAGAGAAGTGCAGAAAGAGGCAATAAAAGTGCAGAAAGAGGCAATAAAAGTGCAGAAAGAGGCAAGAGAGGTGCAGCAAGAGGCAAGAGAGGTGCGGAAAGAGGGAAGAGGGGTACAGAAAGATGCAAGAGGGGTGCAGAAAGATGCAAGAGGGGAGCAGAAAGAGTCAAGAGGGGTGCAGAAAGAGGCAAGAGGGGTGCAGAAAGAAGCAAGAGAAGTGCAGAAAGAAGCAAGAGAAGTGCAGAAAGCAGCAAGAGAAGCGCAGAAAGAACCAACAGAGGTGCAAAAGGAGACAAAAGAGGTGCAGAAAGAGGCAGGAAAGGTGCACAAAGAGGCAAGAGTAGTGCAGAAAGAAGCAAGAGCGGTGCAGAAAGAGGCAAGAGTGGTGCAGAAAGAGGCAACAGAGGTATAGAAAGAGGGAAGAAGGGTGCAGAAAGAGGCAAGAGGAGTGCAGAAAGAAGCAACAGAGGTGCAGAAAAAGGCAAGAGAGGTGCAGAAAGAAGCAAGAGGGATGCAGAAAGAGGCAAGAGGGGTGCAGAAAGAGGCAACAGAGGTGCAGATAGAGGCAACAGAGGTACAGAAAGAGGGAAGAAGGGTGCAGAAAGAGGCAAGAGGAGTGGAGAAAGAAGCAACAGAGGTGCAGAAAAAGGCAAGAAAGGTGCAGAAATTGACAAGAGATGTGCAAAAAGAAGCAAGACAGATGCAGAAAGAGGCAAGAGAGGTGCTGAAACAGGCAAGAGAGGTGCAGAAAGAAGAAAGAGGAGTGCACAAAGAAGGAACAGAGGTGCAAAAAGAGGCAAGAGAAGTGCAGACAGAGGCAGGAGAGGTACAGAAAGAGGGAAGAAGGGTGCAGAAAGAGGCAATAAGGGGGCAGAGAGAAGCAAGAGCGGTGCAGAAAGAAGCAAGAGAAGTACATAAAGAAGCTACAGAGTTGCAAAAAGAGGCAAGAGAAGTACAGAAAGAGGCAAGAGCAGTGCAGAAAGAGGCAAGAGAGGTGCAGGAAGAGGCAAGAGTGGTGCAGAAAGAGGTAAGAGCAGTGTAGAAAGAGGTAAGAGCGGTGCATAAAGAGACAAGAAGCAAGAGAGGTGCAAAAAGAAGCAAGAGAAGTGCAGAAAGAGGCAAGAGAGGTACAGAAACAGGAAGAAATGCTCAGAAAGAAGCAAAAGAAATTTAGACAGAGGCAAGGGAAGTGGAGAAAGAAGCAAGAGAGGTGAAGAAAGAGACAAGAAAAATGAAGAAAGTGGCAAGAGAGGTGCAGAAACAGGAAGAAATGCACAGAAAAGCAAAAAAAATGCAGAAAGAGGCAAGAGATATGCAAAAAGAAGCAAGAGAGGTACAGAAAGAGGTCAGGGATGTGCGAAAAGAGGGAAGAGGGGTACAGAAAGGGGCAAGAGAGGTGCTGAAACAGGCAACAGAGGTACAGAAAGAGGTAAGAAGGGTGCAGAAAGAGGCAATGGGGTGCAGAAAGAAGCAAGAGGTGCAGAAACATGCAAGAGAGGTGCAGAAAGAGGCAAAAGAGGTGTAGAAAGAGGCAAGAGAGGTGCAGAAAGAGGCAAGAGGGGTACAGAAAGAAGCAAGAGAGGTAGAGAAAGAAGCAAGAGAGGTGCAGAAAAAAGCGAGCGAGGTGCAGGAAGAAGCAAGAGAGGTGCAGAAAGAAACAACAGAAGTGCAGAAAGAAGCAAGTGAGCTGCAGAAACAAGCAAGTGAGGTGCAGAAAGAAGCAAGAGAATTGCAGAAAGAAGCAATAGAAGTGCAGGAAGAGGTAAGAGAGGTGTAGAAAGAGGTAAGAGAAGTGCAGAAAGAGGCAAGAGGGGTACAGAAAAAGGCAAGAGGAATGCAGAAAGAGGCAAGAGAAGCGCAGTAAGCACCAACAGAGGTGCAAAAAGAGACAAGAGAAGTGCAGAAAGAGGCAATAAAGGTGCAGAGAGAGGCAAGAGAGGTGCAGAAAGAGGCAAGAGGGGTGCAGAAAGAAACAAGAGAGGTGCAGAAAGAGGCAAGAGAGGTGCTGAAAGAAGCAATTGAGCTCTAGAAAGAAGCAACTGAGGTGCAGAAAGAACTAAGAGGTGCAGAAAGAGGCAAGAGAGGTACAGAAGAAAGCAAGGGAAGTGCAGTAAGAAACAAGAGAGATGCACAAATAGACAACAGAGGTGCTGAAAGAGGCAAGAAAGATGCAGAAAGTGGCAGGAGATGTGCAGAAAGGGGCAAGAGGGGTGCAGAAAAAGGCAAGAGAGGTGCACAAACAGGCAAAGGAGGTGCAGAAAGAGGGAAGAAGGGTACAGAAACGGATAAGAGACATGCAAAAAGAAGCAAGAGAGGTGCAGAAAGAGGTAAGGGAGTTGCAAAAAGAGGGAAGAGGGGTGCAGAAAGGGGCAAGAGAGGTGCTGAAACAGGCAACAGAGGTACAGAAAGAGGCAAAAATGGTGCAGAAAGAGGCAATAAAAGTGCAGAAAGAGGCAAGAAGGGTGCAGAAAGAGGCAAGAGGAGTGCAGAAAGTACCAAGAGGGGTGCAGAAAGTACCAAGAGGGGTGCAGAAAAAAGCAAGAGAGGTGCAGAAAGAAGCAAGAGAGGTGGAGAAAGAAGCAAGAGAGGTGCAGAAAAAAGCAAGAGAGGTGCAGAAAGAAGCAAGTGAGCTGCAGAAACAAGCAAGTGAGGTGCAGAAAGAAGCAAGAGAAGTGCAGAAAGGAGCAAGAGAAGTGCAGGAAGAGGCAAGAGAAGTGCAGAAAGAGGCAAGAGAGGTGTAGAAAGAGGCAAGAGAAGCGCAGTAAGAACCAACAGAGGTGAAAAAAGAGACAAGAGAAGTGCAGAAAGAGGCACGAAAGGTGCAGAGAGAGGCAAGAGAGGTGCAGAAAGAGTGAAGAAGGGTGCAGAAAGAGGCAAGAGAAGTGCAGAAAGAAGCAAGTGAGCTCTAGAAAGAAGCAACTGAGGTGCAGAAAGAACCAAGAGGTGCACAAAGAGGCAAGAGAGGTACAGAAGAAAGCAAGGGAAGTGCAGTAAGAGACAAGAGAGATGCACAAATAGGCAACAGAGGTGCAGAAAGAGGCAAGAAAGATGCAGAAAGTGGCAGGAGATGTGCAGAAAGGGGCAAGAGGGGTGCAGAAAAAGGCAAGAGAGGTGCACAAACAGGTAACAGAGGTGCAGAAAGAGGAAAGAAGGGTGCAGAAACGGACAAGAGACGTGCAAAAAGAAGCAAAAGAGGTGCAGAAAGAGGTAAGGGAGTTGCAAAAAGAGGGAAGAGGGATGCAGAAAGGGGCAAGAGAGGTGCTGAAACAGGCAACAGAGGTACAGAAAGAAGGAAAAAGGGTGCAGAAAGAGGCAATAAAAGTGCAGAAAGAGGCAAAAAAGGTTCAGAAAGAGGCAAAAGGAGTGCAGAAAGAAGCAACAGAGGTGCAGAAAAGGCAAGAAAGGTGCAAAAACGAACAAGAGACGTGCAGAAAGAGGAAAGGGAGGTTCAAAAATAGGGAAGAGGGGGTGCAGAAAGAGGCAAGAGAGGTGCTGAAACAGGCAACAGAGGTACAGAAAGAGGGAAGAAGGGTATAGAAAGAGGCAATAGGGGTGCAGAAAGAAGCAAGAGGTGCAGAAACATGCAAGAGACGCGCAGAAAGAAACAACAGAGGTGCAAACACAGACAAGAGAATTGCAGAAAGAGGCAAGAAAGGTGCACAAAGAGGCAAGAGAGGTGCAGAAAGAGGGAAGAAGGGTGCAGAAAGAGGCGAGAGAAGTGCAGAAAGAAGCAAGTGAGCTCCAGAAAGAAGCAACTGAGGTGCAGAAAGAACTAAGAGAGGTGCAGAAAGAAGCAAGGGAGGTGCAGAAAGGGACAAAAAAAGTGCAGAAAGTGGCAAGAGAGGTGCACATACAGGAAACAGAGGTGCAGAAATAGGCAAGAGAAGTACACAATTGTAGGAAGGTGGAATCTGACTATATGGTTGCCCCCACTTTTTTTATGGTGTTTTGCTGGTTTATGACTTAGTTGGACTGGGACCCTGCTATTCAGGGCCCCAGTCTATCTGCTCTCTCTAAATGACATGGAGTGCACTCTAGGTGCACTAGTGATTGGTTACTGTGGTGCCTTATGAGTCCCTAGTATATGGTACCTTAGGTGCCAAGGGCATAGGTACTTCACAGGCCTACCAGGGGCTGCAGCATGTATTATGCCACCCCTGGGAAGCAGACTAAATCTGACACCACAGGCCTGCTACTGCAGCCTGGGTGAGGTGGTGCTAGCACCCCTCACTGAGATATAGGTTTCCTATATCTCTCCTGCACACACATATAACCCTATCAGTCACCCCTATGGCAGGCCCTATCAATCCTGAGGGCAGGGTGCTTGGCTTCTATGTGAGGGGGTGCCTCTGCATGAGCAGGGCCCCTCTGCAGTTCTCAGAGTCCATTCTCTGGTGCTGTTTGTGGATGCGGTTAAACCATATACTCTTAAGTGCATTATATCCTCGCGGTAGAATGCTAACTTTGGAATGGCTGCATCAAAACATGTCGTGTTTGGTGTCAAACATCTTGGAATACTACCCCCCGCCAATCCTGGCGGCGGGGGTAGCATTCCACCCTTCTGGAGGGATAAGACATGTACCTGCTGTGGAAACGCGGTAGAATCCTGCAGAGCCCTGGCATCACAAAATGGATGCCACCAGTCACAGACACTGGGCTGCCCTCCTGCTGATGACTGACACTCACAGTGGAGGAAGCCCAACAATAGGCATCCTGTCACAGGGAGGTGTAACCACCTCCCAGACAGGGTTTAGTGTATTGGGGCTGGGTGGGTGCACTCTTAGAGTGCTTTGAAGTCCTGCACTGGGGAGCAGAAGGCTCCTCTGTGCATATGCCAGTTCAAACCGGCTCAGGGGCTACCTGCCCCTGCTCTGGCGCGAAACTGGACAAAGGGAAGTGGGTGTAGCCACCCCCTCCCTTGACCCTCCCATAGGTGGGGTCATAGAGTTAGTCCATCCCCTCTTTTTAGTATAAGTTGGGGAACCTTGCCATTGCAAAGCAGATAACCCCTGGACGACGCTCTACAGAAGAATCCTGGCCCTTCGACATTCCACTACCTTTGGAAGACAGAAGAATCTCCCTTGGAGTCAAGGAGTGACTCCCCTGCTTGGCAGGCACCAAAAACGACAACGACGGTCGCAAACTACGCCGCTCCCGCCGGAGTCCGAAGTCCCTGCAGCCCAAGAAGTGGATTTCCTGACCTCTCCCAGGCCATCGTGAGTCCCCAGCGAAGCTGAGGCAAGTGGACCCCACGAGTAACGAGGAACCGCGACCCCTGGGTACCGTGCACTATTGTCGAGTGCAACCCCTTCTCAACGTTCTACGAACTTGTGCTTTGGACCACGTGTGGTCGCGACCTCCAGCAGGAATCCCTCCGAAGATCAGAGGCCTACACCGTCCCGAGTGACCGTGGGCCCCTGTTGAGTGATTCCGCCCGAGGTGTCTTCGCGATCCCTTGCCCGCTGGCTTGTGGGTCCCCAGAAGACTTCTTAAAGAAACCAAAGGGCTCCCCTGGTTGCTCCAGGCCTGCCCTGACTTACCCTCGCTGGGTGAGTTCCACAGACCTTGCTGGTCTGCGCCATCGACTTTTCTTCATCTCCCCGAGACTTGCGGCTGCCAAGGCTTGTTGGCTCCGATCGAGTTGCCGACACCGCAGTCAGCTGCAAACGTCGAGGGACACACCGAATCCAGCTCCTGGTCGTCGTCGACACCTCCTGGACCACGTGGCTGAAGAGTCAAGGCACCTGCAACCGACCTGAAGCGACCGACGACGGTGGGCATCCATCTTCCTTGCCCCGGGTCACTGCCAAGTGACTTTGAACACTGTCCCCTCTGCTTTCAGGTCATCCTTCTTCAGAATCCAGGCTTGGATTCCACCGGACACTTCTTCAGCTCCCGCAAGCAGCAAGTCTTCTTTGTTCGCCATTGAAAACGACGCCGCGACCCGACACTAAAGGACACCTGTGCACCCGGCTTCCCTGGGTGAGGTAACTCCAGCACTATGGTGCTCCTGTGGGTGTGGGCCCTAGAACTACTTACCCTGTAAGTGACTTGCTTGTAGGTTCTCCCGAAGTATCCTAAAACTCTTTATTTCCAACCGCGACTTGCCCCATTGAAGTTAACGGCGATTCGCGCCTGTGTATCCACACTGCACGCGTCCCCCGTGGGTCCTTTACTTACCTGCCTTGGGTGGTTTCGTGAGGCCCCAGCACTTCTGAAGGCCCGAGGCCTTGTCTCCTTGCAAGTCGTTGTTTCTAAGTCTCTTACTTAGTATATGGTCTGGTACGCCCCTAGGGCCCCAGCCATATTTTGTGCTTAACTTATTGTGAAACGTTGATTTGTGCATATGTTTGTCTTCTAATCTCATAAAGAGATTAGTAGAGAGTTATTTAGAAATAAATACATATATATTTGATATATATACCTGTGTGGTGTCTTTTCATTTGGTGATTCAAGAGATTATATGGTAAAACAAGCTGCTTTACATTCCTCCGAGACTTAGCCTGAAGGCTGCTCTCCACAGCTACCACTAGGATAGCTTTCTTTAAAAGGTTGTCTTAAACCTATCTACCATAAGAGTCGATTTGCCCTGGTGCAAGGTGTCCACTTTAATTAGTGAACAGCATATACCAGGCCAACTTCTCACAACAATGAAGCAAGAGAAGTGATAAAAGAGGCAAGAGAGGTACAGTAAGAGGGAAAAGAAGTGCAGAAAGAAGCAACAGAGGTGCAGAAAGAGGAAGAAAGGTGCAGAAAGAGGCAAGAGAGGTGCAGAAAGAGGAAGAATAATGCAGAAAGAGGCAAGAGAGGTACAGAAAATCAAGAGAGGTGCAGAAAGAGGCGAGAGGTACAGAAAGAGGCAGGAAAATTACACAAAAAAGCAAGAGAGCTCCACAAAGAGGAAGAGAAGTGCAGAAAGAAAAAACTGAGCTGCAGAAAGTGGCAAGAGAAGTACACAAAGAAGCAAGAGAAGTACAGAAAGAGGAACAAAGGTGCAGAAAAAGGCAAGAGAGGTGCAGAAAGAGGGAGGAGAAGTGCACAAAGAAGCAACAGAGGTGCAGAAAGAGGAACAAAGGTGCAGAAAAAGGCAAGAGCGGTGCAGAAACAGACAAGAGGGGTGCAGAAAGAGGCAAGAGGGGTGCAGAAAGAAGGAAGAGAGGTGCAAAAGAAGCAAGAGAGGTGCGGAAAGAGGGAAAAGCGGTACAGAAAGAAGCAACAGAGGTGAACAAACAAGCAAGAGAAGTGCAGAAAGAAGCTAGAGAGGTGCAGAAAGAAGCAATAGAGGTACAGAAAGAGGCAACAGAAGTGCAGAAAGTGGGAAGAAAGCTGCAAAAAAGAAACAAGAGAGGTGCAGAAAGAGCCAAGAGAGCTGCACAGAGAGGTATGACGGATGCCGAAGGAGGCAAGAGGGGTATGTAAAGAAGTAAGAGAGGTGCAGAAAGAACAAAGAGAAGTGCAAAAACAAGCAACAGAAGTGCAGACAGACACAAGAAAAGTGCAGAAAGAGTAAGTAAGTAATTTATTGACCATTCGATTATTTAAAATCTTTACAGTAAAACCAATTAAAATCAGTGCCCACCCTCCGTGCCTCCCCCCTCCTCGAGCCAACCATCTGCCTGGACCCCTGTTTTTGACAGTTAGTCTTTTGTTGCGAGATCCCTTTTGCCGTTGAGCAGGGGATTGGTTTCATGTTACCCAAGTATTACAATAAAACCCATTAAAAGTGACTGTCTGTCTCTTCTTTGCCCATTGATGTGATTGCCAGTCCCTTGTAGACCGTTGAACAGTCTCTGAAATTCTAAGAGCATGTGAGTTTGCACAGCCGTTCTATGTGGTAGTGCATTTATAGACTCGCTTCTAAAGCCTGTCTAATTAAATGTATAAACGTTGCCACTCTTGCGAGAATATATGTTTTTGTTTCGAGAGACACCAGTCTGAAGCCTTCATACATAACCTTATGCCAAGGGCCCTTAAAATGGGGCGAAGCAACGTTTGTCGTTCGCTAACCAGTTTAGGGCAGCAGCATAATAGGTGAAGCCAGGATTCCCTTTGATAGTTGCATAGCCGACAGGAGACTGCGCCGTCCTCTTGCGCCCATGCTGGGTTAAAATCTGAAATTTTAAGGGCTGTGAGCCACATAAAAATAATTTTCCCGCGAGCTTGGACCCCTAGTGCTTCCTGTAGGTACTGTTGGGCTTTCCCCAGAGTATAGGATTCATCCAGTGCCGTCGTGATGGTGTTGTAGCGGAGTGCAGCTCGATCCTTTTCATACGAGATGGAGCAGACTTGGCATTTGACCAGGCCTTTTGCGGAATGTCAGGTAGAGATAAACTATCTGCTTCGATATTTAGGGTCCCTAGTGCTTTGCCCAGCTTGATGTGCCAAGGGGAGTCCGCTTCCCTGAAGATTGTTTCCAAGTGATATTTAAGGGTGTTATTCGAGGCTTTGTTGGTACCCTGATGTAACAAAGAGTAACAAATGTGCAGAACGAGGTAAGAGACGTGCAGAAAGAGGCAAGAGAACTGAAGAAAGGAGCAAGAGAGGTACAGAAAGAGGCAAGAGAGGTGCAGAAAGAGGCAGGAGAGGTACAGCAAGAGGCAGGAGAGGTACAGAAAGAGGCAGGAGAGGTGCAGAAAGAAGCAAGCGAGGTGCAGAAAGAAGCAACAGAGGTTCAAAAAGACGCAAGAGAAGCGCAGAAAGAGGCAAGAGAGGTACAAAAAGAGGCAAGAGAGGTGCAGGAAGAAGGAAAAAGGATGCAGAAAGATGCAAGAGAGGTACAGAAAGAAGCAAAAGAGGTGCATAAAGATGCAAGAGAAGTGCAGAAAGAAGCAACAGAGGTGTAGAAAGAGCCAACAGAACTGCACAAAAAAGCAAAGCGGAGGTGTACAAAGAGGCAAGAAAAGTACAGAAAGAACCAACAGAACTCCAGAAAGAAAAAGAAAGAGGAAGAAAGGTGCCTAAGTAATTAAATGAGTGCATGGGTAGTGGTTTAGTGATTGTATGAGTACATGGGTAGTACTTGCGCGACTGCATTAGTGCATAGGTATTGCCAGAGAGAATGAAAAAGTGCATAGGTAGTACCTTGGTGATAGAATGAGACCATGCATAGTGCCTGAGTGAATGGTTGAGTGCAAGGATAGTGCTTGAATGATTGGATAAATTCATGGGCAGTGCCAGGGGGACTGGATGAGTATAAGAGTAGTGTCTGCATCATTGGATAAGTACATGGGTAGTACCTGAATGAGTGCATGGATAGTGCCTGAGTCATTGCATAACTGCATGAGAAGACCCTCGGTCACTGTACAAGTGCATGGGTAGTACCTGAGACAATAAAACAGAGGCAAGAAAAGTATAGAAAGAGGCTAAAGAAGTGCAGAAATACCAACAGAGGTGCACATAGAAGAATAAATGTGCAGAAAGAGGCAAGCAAGAGAGGTGCAGAAAGAGGCAAGAGAAGTGCAGAAAAAAACACTTTTGCATGTGTCTGCACCTTTTGCTAGTGACATGATACATAAAAAGAAACGTACAAATAGTTCGATACCGGTATTCCAGAACACATGCTCTCTAAATTTATGTACAAGAAAGTATATGTATTCCTTTTCTGCTCACAAAACAGTGCACATCGAGATTGAATAGTCTATTTGAGGAGCTCAATAACACCTAAATATGTAAGACATTTCTGCCTGTGAGAGCAAATGACAGAGCAGAACTGAGAACATTTCTCCACCTGTATGAGAAACTACCAGCTTTTTAAACTAGCATCTTCAGATGTATAACACATGTGACAATACATGTACAAGTACACACATACCACATTCACACAACACCACACAGACCTTCAAACTTGAGAGACTGCATTTCCCATTTCAAGCAGACACCTAAATTTATACGGCCTACTTTAACTGTACCTTTACACAGACTCATACAAACTAGCCAAATCACTAATCCTTCTCCCAAGATGTCTTAAACATCACTTTTCTATTGAAGGTTCACTATTCATTGACTGCTCTGAATATTAGGCCTACCAAATGTAAAACAGCAATCCTAACCATATCACTGTTGTAAGTCTCACTAAGTTTGTAAAGGTATGCATGCGTGTCTGTCCTTTTACCTAGTGACATGTTACATAAAAATGAACATACAAATACTTGAATACCTGTGTTTCAAACAGCATACTCTGTAAATGTGTGTACAAGAAGGTGTATGTATTTCTTTCTGCTAATAATACATGGCACCTGGATATTCAATAGTATATTTGAGAGGCTCTCTAATACCTACATACGTAAGACATGTCTACCTGTGCACCTGAAGATTTGACCACCTATAGCAGAAGCTACCAACTTTTTGAGCTATCATCTTCAGATGTATAACACATGTGAGAATACATGTACAAGTCGACATATACCCCAGTCATGAGAGCATGCAGATCTTTAAACTTGAGAGCTTGCAATTCCCATTAGAGTACAGAAAGAGACAAGAGAAGTACAGAAAGAGGCAAGACAAGTGCAGAAAAAACAAGAGAGGTGCAGAAAGAATAAAAAATGTGCATAAAAAGGCAAGAGAAGTCCAGAAAGAGGCAAGAGGGGTGCAGAAAGAGACAAGACAGATGCAGAAAGTGGCAAGACAGGTGCAGAAAGAAACAACAGAAGTGCAGAAAGAACAAACAGAGGTGCAGAAACAGACAAGAGAAATAATCAAAGAGGCAAGACAGGTAGACAAAAGGACCAGAAAGGTGCAGAAAAAGGGAAGAAGGGTGCAGAAAGAGGGAGGCAAAAAGGGTACAAAAAAAGTAAGACAGGTACAGAAAGAGGCAAGTGAGGTGCAGAAAGAGGCGAGAAAGGTGCAGAAAGAGGCAAGAAAGGTGCAGAAAGAGGCAAGAGGGGTACAGAAAGAGACAAGAGAGGTGCACAAACAGGCAACAGAGGTGCAGAAAGAGGGAAGAAGAGTGCAGAAAGAAGCAAGAGGAGTGCAGAAAGAAGCAAAAGAGGTGCAGAAAAAGGCGAGAGAGGTGCAGGAAGAGGCAAAGAGGTGCAGAAAAAGGCAAGAGAGGTACTTTCTTTTATGTACAGAAAGGGACATGAGACGTGCAGAAAGAAGCAAGAGAGGTGCAGAAATTGGCAAGAGAGGTACAGAAAGAGGTAACGGAGGTACAGAAGGAGGCAAGAGAAGTGCATAACGAAGCAAGTGAGCTGCAGAAACAAGCAAGTGAGATGCAGAAAGAACCAAGAGAGGTGCAGAAAGAGGCAAGAGAGGTACAGAAAGAGGCAATAGAGGTACAGAAAGAAGCAAGAGAAGTGCAGAAAGAAGCAAGAGAAGTGCAGAAAGAAGGAAGAGAGGTGCAGAAAGAAGCAAGAGAAGTGTAGAAAGAAGCTACAAAGGTGCAAAAAGAGGCAATAGAGTGCAGAAAGAGGCAAGAGAAGTGCAGAAAGAGGCAAGACAGGTGCAGAAAGAAACAACAGAAGTGCACAAAGAACCAACAGAGGTGCAGAAACAGACAAGAGAAATAATCAAAGAGGCAAGACAGGTAGACAAAAGGACCAGAAAGGTGCAGAAAAAGGGAAGAAGGGTGCAGAAAGAGGGAGGCAAAAAGGGTACAAAAAAGTAAGACAGGTACAGAAAGAGGCAAGTGAGGTGCAGAAAGAGGCGAGAAAGGTGCAGAAAGAGGCAAGAGAGGTGCAGAAAGAGGCAAGAGGGGTACAGAAAGAGACAAGAGAGGTGCACAAACAGGCAACAGAGGTGCAGAAAGAGGGAAGAAGGGTGCAGAAAGAAGCAAGAGGAGTGCAGAAAGAAGCAAAAGAGGTGCAGAAAAAGGCAAGAGAGGTGCAGGAAGAGGCAAAGAGGTGCAGAAAAAGGCAAGAGAGGTACTTTCTTTTATGTACAGAAAGCGACATGAGACGTGCAGAAAGAAGCAAGAGAGGTGCAGAAATTGAAAGAGAGGTACAGTAAGAGGTAACGGAGGTACAGAAGGAGGCAAGAGAAGTGCAGAACGAAGCAAGTGAGCTGCAGAAACAAGCAAGTGAGGTGCAGAAAGAACCAAGAGAGGTGCAGAAAGAGGCAAGAGAGGTACAGAAAGAGGCAATAGAGGTACATAAAGAAGCAAAAGAAGTGCAGAAAGAAGCAAGAGAAGTGCAGAAAGAGGCAATAAAAGTGCAGAAAGAGGCAATAAAAGAGCAGAAAGAGGAAAGAGAGGTGCAGGAAGAGGCAAGAGAGGTGCGGAAAGATGCAAGAGGGGTGCAGAAAGATGCAAGAGGGGTACAGAAAGAGGCAAGAGAGGTGCAGAAAGAAGCAAGAGAAGTACAGAAAGAAGGAAGAGAAGCACAGAAAGAACCAACACAGGTGCAAAAAGAGACAAGAGGTGCATAAAGAGGCAAGAGCGGTGCAGAAAGAGGGAAGAAGTGTGCCGAAAGAGGCAAGAGGAGTACAGAAAGCAGCAACAGAGGTACAGAAAAAGGTAAGAGAGGTGGAGAAAGAAGCAAGAGGGGTGCAGAAAGAGGCAAGAGGGGTGCAGAAAGAGGCAACAGATGTAAAGAAAGAGGCAACAGAGGTGCAGAAAGAGGGAAGAAGGGTGCAGAAAGAGGCAAGAAGAGTGCAGAAAGAAGCAACAAAGGTGCAGAAAAAGGCAAGAAAGGTGCAGAAACAGACACGAGACGTGCAAAAAGAAGCAAGAGAGGTGCATAAAGAGGCAATAGAGGTGCTGAAACAGGCAAGAGAGGTACAGAAAGAGGGAAGAAGGGTACAGAAAGAGGCAAGAGGGGTGCAGAAAGAAGCAAGAGATCTGCAGAAAAAAGCAAGAGAGGTGCAGAAAGAAGTAAGAGAAGTGCAGAAAGAAGCTACAAAGGTGCAAAAAGAGGCAATAGAAGTGCAGAAAGAGGCAAGAGAAGTGCAGAAAGAGGCAAGAGAGGTGCAGAAAGAGGTAAGAGTGGTGCAGAAAGAGACAAGAAGCAACAGAGGTGCACAAAGATGCAAGAGAAGTGCAGAAAGAGGCAAGAGAGGTGCAGAAACAGGAAGACACGCGCAGAAGGAAGCAAAAGAAATGCAGAAAGAGGCAAGAGAAGTGGAGAAAGAAGCAAGAGAGGTGCAGAAAGAGACCAGAAAAGTGCAGAAAGGGGCAAGAGAGGTGCACAAACAGGAAGAAACGTGCAGAAAGAAGCAAAAGAAATGCAGAAAGAGGCAAGAGATGTGCAAAAAGAAGCAAGAGAGGTGCAGAAAGAGGTAAGGGATATGTAAAAAGAGGGAAAAAGGGTGCAAAAAAGGGCACAAGAGGTGCTGAAACAGGCAACAGAGGTACAGAAAGAGGGAAGAAGGGTGCAGAAAGAGGCAATAGGGATGCAGACAGAAGCAAGAGAGGTGCAGAAAGAAGCAAGAGAGGTACAGAAAGAAATAACAGAAGTGCAGAAAGAAGCAAGTTAGCTGCAGAAATAAGCAGGTGAGGTGCATAAAGAAGCAAGAGAAGTGCAGAAAGAGGCAAGAGAGGTATAGAAAGAGGCAAGAGAGGTATAGAAAGAGGTAAGAGAGGTGCAGAAAGAGGCAAGAGGGGTGCAGAAAGATGCAAGAGGGGTGCAGAAAGAAGCAAGAGAAGCACTGTAAGAACCAGCAGAGGTGCAAAAAGAGACAAGAGAAGTACAGAAAGAGGCAAGAAAGGTGCAGAAAGAGGCAAGAGAGGTGCAGAAAGAGGCAAGAGTAGTGCAGAAAGAAGCAGGTGAGCTCTAGAAAGTAGCAACTGAGGTGCAGAAAGAACTAAGAGTTGCAGAAAATGGCAAGAGAGGTACAGAAAGAAGCAAGGGAAGTGCAGTAAGAGACAAGAGAGATACATAAACAGGCAACAGAGGTGCAGAAAGAGGCAAGAAAGGTGCAGAAACCAAAAAGAGATGTGCAAAAAGAAGCAAGAGAGGTGCAGAAAGAGGTAAGGGAGTTGCAAAAAGAGGGAAGAGAGGTTCAGAAAGGGGCAAGAGAGGTGCTAAAACAGGCAACAGAGGTACAGAAAGAGGGAAGAAGGGTGCAGATAGAGGCAATAAAAGTGCAGAAATAGGTAATAAAAGTGCAGAAAGAGGCGAGAGGGGTGTAGAAAGAGGCCAGAGGGATGTAGAAAGAGGCAAGATGGGTGCAGAAAGAAGCAAGAGAAGTGCAGAAAGAAGCAAGAGGCATGCAGAAAGAAGCAACTGAGGTGAAGAAAGAACTAAGAGGTGCACAAAGAGGCAAGAAAGGTACAGAAAGAAGCAAGAGAAGTGCACAAAGAGACAAGAAAAGTGCAGAAAAAGGCAGGAGAGATGCAGAAAGAGACAAGAGAGGTGCAGAAAGAGGGAAGAAGGGTGCAGAAAGAGGCAAGAGAAGTGAGGGAAAAAAGCAAGTGAGCTACATAAAGAAGCAACTGAGGTGCAGAAAGAACTAATAGAGGTGCAGAAAGAGGCAAGAGAGGTGCAGAAAGAGGTAAGAGGTGCAGAAAGAGGCAAGAGGGGTGCAGAAAGAGGCGAAAGGGGTTCGGAAAGAAGCAAGAGAAGCGCAGTAAGAAGAAACAGAGGTGCAAAAAGAGACAAGAGAAGTACAGAAAGAGTCAAGAGAGGTGCATAAAGAGGCAAGAGAGGTGCAGAAAGAGGGAAGAAGGGTGCAGAAAGAGGCAAGAGAACTGCAGAAAGAAGCAAGTGAGCTCTAGAAAGAAGCGACTGAGGTACAGAAAGAACTAAGAGGTGCAGAAAGAGGCAAGAGAGGTACAGAAAGAAGCAAGGGAAGTGCAGTAAGAGACAAGAGAGATGCACAAACAGGCAACAGAGGTACAGAAAGAGACAAGAGAGGTGCAGAAACGGACAAGGGATGTGCAAAAAGAAGCAAGAGAGGTGCAGAAAGAGTTAAGGGAGTTGCAAAAAAAGGGAAGAGGGGTTCAGAAAGGGGCAAGAGAGGTGATGAAACAGGCAACAGAGGTTCAGAAAGAGGGAAGAAGGGTGCAGAAAGAGGCCAGAGAGGTGTAGAAAGAGGCCAGAGGGATGTAGAAAGAGGCAAGATTGGTGCAGAAAGAGGCAAGAGGGGTGCAGAAAGAAGCAAGAGAAGTGCAGAAAGAAGCAAGAGGCATGCAGAAAGAAGCAACTGAGGTGAAGAAAGAACTAAGAGGTGCACAAAGGGGCAAGAGAGGTACAGAAAGAAGCAAGAGAAGTGCACAAAGAGACAAGAAAAGTACAGAACATGACAGGAGAGGTACAGAAAGAGGCAAGAGAGGTGCAGAAAGAGGGAAGAAGGGTGCAGAAAGAGGCAAGAGAAGTAAGGGAAAAAAGCAAGTGAGCTACATAAAGAAGCAACTGAGGTGCAGAAAGAACTAATAGAGGTGCAGAATGAGGCAACAGAGGTGGAGAAAGAGGTAAGAGGTGCAGAAAGAGGCAAGAGGGGTGCAGAAAGAGGCGAAAGGGGTGCAGAAAGAAGGAAGAGAAGCGCAGTAGGAAGAAACAGAGGTGCAAAAAGAGACAAGGGAAGTACAGAAAGAGGCAAGAGAGGTGCATAAAGAGGCAAGAGAGGTGCATAAAGAGGGAAGAAGGGTGCAGAAAGAGGCAAGAGAACTGCAGAAAGAAGCAAGTGAGCTCTAGAAAGAAGCAATTGAGGTACAGAAAGAACTAAGAGGTGCAGAAAGAGGCAATAGAAGTGCAGAAAGAGGCAAGAGAAGTGCAGAAAGAACAAACAGAGGTGCAGAAACAGACAAGAGAAATAATCAAAGAGGCAAGACAGGTAGACAAAAGGACCAGAAAGGTGCAGAAAAAGGGAAGAAGGGTGCAGAAAGAGGGAGGCAAAAAGGGTACAAAAAAAGTAATACAGGTACAGACAGAGGCAAGTGAGGTGCAGAAAAAGGCGAGAAAGGTGCAGAAAGAGGCAAGAAAGGTGCAGAAAGAGGCAAGAGGGGTACAGAAAGAGACAAGAGAGGTGCACAAACAGGCAACAGAGGTGCAGAAAGAGGGAAGAAGGGTGCAGAAAGAAGCAAGAGGAGTGCAGAAAGAAGCAAAAGAGGTGCAGAAAAAGGCGAGAGAGGTGAAGGAAGAGGCAAAGAGGTACAGAAAAAGGCAAGAGAGGTACTTTCTTTTATGTACAGAAAGGGACATGAGACGTGCAGAAAGAAGCAAGAGAGGTGCAGAAATTGGCAAGAGAGGTACAGAAAGAGGTAACGGAGGTACAGAAGGAGGCAAGAGAAGTGCAGAACGAAGCAAGTGAGCTGCAGAAACAAGCAAGTGAGGTGCAGAAAGAACCAAGAGAGGTGCAGAAAGAGGCAAGAGAGGTACAGAAAGAGGCAATAGAGGTACAGAAAAAAGCAAGAGAAGTGCAGAAAGAAGCAAGAGAAGTACAGAAAGAAGCAATAAAAGAGCAGAAAGAGGAAAGAGAGGTTCAGGAAGAGGCAAGAGAGGTGCGAAAAGATGCAAGAGGGGTGCAGAAAGATGCAAGAGGGGTACAGAAAGAGGCAAGAGGGGTGCAGAAAGAAGCAAGAGAAGTGCAGAAAGAAGGAAGAGAAGCACAGAAAGAACCAACAGAGGTGCAAAAAGAGACAAGAGGTGCATAAAGAGGCAAGAGCGGTGCAGAAAGAGGGAAGAAGTATGCTGAAAGAGGCAAGAGGAGTACAGAAAGCAGGAACAGAGGTGCAGAAAAAGGTAAGAGAGGTGGAGAAAGAAGCAAGAGGGGTGCAGAAAGAGGCAAGACGGGTGCAGAAAGAGGCAACAGAGGTAAAGAAAGAGGCAACAGAGGTGCAGAAAGAGGGAAGAAGGGTGCAGAAAGAGGCAAGAGGAGTGCAGAAAGAAGCAACAGAGGTATCGAAAAAGGCAAGAAAGGTGCAGAAACAGACAAGAGACATGCAAAAAGAAGCATGAGAGGTGCATAAAGAGGCAAGAGAGGTGCTGAAACAGGCAAGAGAGGTACAGAAAGAAGGAAGAAGGGTACAGAAAGAGGCAAGAGGGGTGCAGAAAGAAGCAAGAGATGTGCAGAAAAAAGCAAGAGAGGTGCAGAAAGAAGCAAGAGAAGTGCAGAAAGAGTGGTGCAGAAAGAGACAAGAAGCAACAGAGGTGCACAAAGATGCAAGAGAAGTGCAGAAAGAGACAAGAGAGGTGCAGAAACAGGAAGAAACACGCAGAAGGAAGCAAAAGAAATGCAGAAAGAGGCAAGAGAAGTGGAGAAAGAAGCAAGAGAGGTGCAGAAAGAGACCAGAAAAGTGCAGAAAGTGGCAAGAGAGGTGCACAAACAGGAAGAAACGTGCAGAAAGAAGCAAAAGAAATGCAGAAAGAGGCAAGAGATGTGCAAAAAGAAGCAAGAGAGGTGCAGAAAGAGGTAAGGGATGTGTAAAAAGAGGGAAAAGGGGTGCAGAAAAGGGCACGAGAGGTGCTGAAACAGGCAACAGAGGTACAGAAAGAGGGAAGAAGGGTGCAGAAAGAGGCAATAGGGGTGCAGAAAGAAGCAAGAGAGGTGCAGAAAGAAGCAAGAGAGGTACAGAAAGAAACAACAGAAGTGCAGAAAGAAGCAAGTGAGCTGCAGAAATAAGCAGGTGAGGTGCATAAAGAAGCAAGAGAAGTGCAGAAAGAGGCAAGAGAGGTATAGAAAGAGGCACGAGAGGTGTAGAAAGAGGTAAGAGAGGTGCAGAAAGAGGCAAGAGGGGTGCAGAAAGAGGCAAGAGGGGTGCAGAAAGAAGCAAGAGAAGCACTGTAAGAACCAACAGAGGTGCAAAAAGAGATAAGAGAAGTACAGAAAGAGGCAAGAAAGGTGCAGAAAGAGTCAAGAGAGGTACAGAAAGAAGCAAGGGAAGTGCAGTAAGAGACAAGAGAGATACACAAACAAGTCAACAGAGGTGCAGAAAGAGGCAAGAAAGGTGCAGAAACCGAAGCGAGATGTGCAAAAAGAAGCAAGAGAGGTGCAGAAAGAGGTAAGGGAGTTGCAAAAAGAGGGAAGAGGGGTTCAGAAAGGGGCAAGAGAGGTGCTAAAACAGGCAACAGAGGTACAGAAAGAGGGAAGAAGGGTGCAGATAGAGGCAATAAAAGTGCAGAAATAGGTAATAAAAGTGCAGAAAGAAGCAAGAGAGGTGCAGAAAGAGGCGAGAGGGGTTTAGAAAGAGGCCAGAGGGATGTAGAAAGAGGCAAGATTGGTGCAGAAAGAGGCAAGAGGGGTGCAGAAAGAAGCAAGAGAAGTTCAGAAAGAAGCAAGAGGCATGCAGAAAGAAGCAACTGAGGTGAAGAAAGAACTAAGAGGTGCACAAAGAGGCAAGAAAGGTACAGAAAGAAGCAAGAGAAGTGTACTAAGAGACAAGAAAAGTGCAGAAAAAGGCAGGAGAGGTGCAGAAAGAGGCAAGAGAGGTGCAGAAAGAGGGAAGAAGGGTGCAGAAAGAGGCAAGAGAAGTGAGGGAAAAAAGCAAGTGAGCTACATAAAGAAGCAACTGAGGTGCAGAAAGAACTAATAGAGGTGCAGAAAGAGGCAAGAGAGGTGCAGAAAGAGGTAAGAGGTGCAGAAAGAGGCAAGAGGGGTGCAGAAAGAGACAAAAGGGGTGCAGAAAGAAGCTAGAAAAGTGCAGTAAGAAGAAACAGAGGTGCAAAAAGAGACAAGAGAAGTACAGAAAGAGGCAAGAGAGGTGCATAAAGAGGCAAGAGAGGTGCAGAAAGAGGGAAGAAGGGTGCAGAAAGAGGCAAGAGAACTGCAGAAAGAAGCAAGTGAGCTCTAGAAAGAAGCAACTGAGGTACAGAAAGAACTAAGAGGTGCATAAACAGGCAACAGAGGTGCAGAAAGAGGCAAGAAAGGTGCAGAAACGGACAAGGGATGTGCAAAAAGAAGCAAGAGAGGAGCAGAAAGAGGTAAGGGAGTTGCAAAAAGAGGGAAGAGGGGTTCAGAAAGGGGCAAGAGAGGTGCTGAAACAGGCAACAGAGGTACAGAAAGAGGGAAGAAGGGTGCAGAAAGAGGCGAGAGGGGTGTAGAAAGAGGCCAGAGAGATGTAGAAAGAGGCAAGATTGGTGCAGAAAGAGGCAAGAGGGGTGCAGAAAGAAGCAAGAGAAGTGCAGAAAGAAGCAAGAGGCATGCAGAAAGAAGCAACTGAGATGAAGAAAGAACTAAGAGGTGCACAAAGCGGCAAGAAAGGTACAGAAAGAAGCAAGAGAAGTGCACAAAGAGACAAGAAAAGTGCAGAAAAAGGCAGGAGAGGTGCAGAAAGAGGCAAGAGAGGTGCAGAAAGAGGGAAGAAGGGTGCAGAAAGAGGCAAGAGAAGTGAGGGAAAAAAGCAAGTGAGCTACATAAAGGAGCAACTGAGGTGCAGAAAGAACTAATAGAGGTGCAGAAAGAGGCAAGAGAGGTGCAGAAAGAGGTAAGAGAGTGCAGAAAGAGGCAAGACGAGGTGCAGAAAGAGGCGAAAGGGGTGCAGAAAGCAGCAAGAGAAGCGCAGTAAGAAGAAACAGAGGTGCAAAAAGAGACAAGAGAAATACAGAAAGAGGCAAGAAAGGTGCAGAAAGAGGCAAGAGAGGTGCAGAAAGAGGCAAGAGTAGTGCAGAAAGAAGCAAGTGAGCTCTAGAAAGAAGCAACTGAGGTACAGAAAGAACTAAGAGATGCATAAAGAGGCAAGAGAGGTACAGAAAGAAGCAAGGGAAGTGCAGTAAGAGACAAGAGAGATGCATAAACAGGCAACAGAGGTGCAGAAAGAGGCAAGAAAGGTACAGAAACCGAGAAGGGATGTGCAAAAAGAAGCAAGAGAGGTACAGAAAGAGGTAAGGGAGTTGCAAAAAGAGGGAAGAGGGGTTCAGAAAGGGGCAAGAGAGGTGCTGATATAGGCAACAGAGGTACAGAAAGAGGGAAGAAGGGTGCAGAAAGAGGCAATAAAAGTGCAGAAAAAGGCAAGAGAGGTGCAGAAAGAGGATAGAGGGGTGTAGAAAGCGGCCAGAGGGATGCAGAAAGAGGGAAGAGGGTTGCAGAAAGAGGCATGAGCTGTGCAGAAAGAAGCAAGAGAAGTGCAGAAAGAAGTAAGAGGAGCACAGAAAGAAGCAACTGAGGTGAAGAAAAAACTAAGGTGCACAAAGAGGCAATAGAGGTACAGAAAGAAGCAAGAGAAGTGCACAAAGAGACAAGAAAAGTGCAGAAAGTGGCAGTAGAGGTGCAAAAGAGGCAAGAGGGGTGAAGAAAAGGCAAGAGAAGTGCACAAACAGGCAACGGAGGTGTAGAAAGAGGGAAGAAGGGTGCAGAAAGAGGCAAGAGAAGTGCAGAAAGAAGCAACAGAGGTGCAGAAAGAAACAACAGAGGTGCAAAAAGAGACAAGAGAAGTGCAAGAAGAGGCCAAAAAAAGTGCAGAAAGAGGCAATAGAGGTACAGAAAGAGGGAAGAAGGGTGCAAAAGTAGGCAAGAGAAGTGCAGAAATAAGCAAGTGAGCTCCATAAAGAAGCAACTGAGGTGCAGAAAGAACTAAGAGAGGTGCACAAAGAGGCAAGAGAGGTACTGAAAGAAGCAAGGGTAGTGCAGAAAGGGACAAGAAAAGTGCAGAAATTGGCGTGAGAGGTGCACAAACAGGCAACAGAGGTGCAGAAAGAGGCAAGAAAGGTGCAGAAAGAGGTAAGTTAGTTGCAAAAAGAGGTAAGGGGGGTTCATAAAGGGGCAAGTGAGGTGCTTAAACAGGCAACAGAGGTACAGAAAGAGATAAGAAGGGTGCAGAAAGAGGCAAGAGAGGTGCGGAAAGAGGCAAGAGAGGTGCAGGAATAACCAAGAGAAGTGCAGAAAGAGGCAAGAGAGGTACAGAAAGAGTCAAGAGAGGTGCCGAAAGAGTTAAGAGCGGTGCAGAAAGAGACAAAAGCAACAGGTGCAGAAAGACGCAAGAGAGGTGCAGAAAGAGGCAATAGAGGTGCAGAAAGAGGTAAGAGAGGTGCAGAAAGAGGCAGGAGTTGTGCAGAAAGAGGCAAGAGGGGTGCAGAAAGAAGCAAGAGAAGCGCAGTAAGAACCAACAGAGGTGCAAAAAGAGATAAGAGGAGTACAGAAAGAGGCAAGAAAGGTGCAGAAAGAGGCAAGAGAGGTGCAGAAAGAGGTAAGAGAGGTGAGGAAAGAGGGAAGAAGGGTGCAGAAAGAGGCAAGAGAAATGCAGAAAGAAGCAAGTGGGCTCAAGATAAAAGCAACTGAGGTACAGAAAGAACTAAGAGGTGCAGAAAGAGGCAAGAGAGGTACACAGAAAAGCAAGGGAAGTGCAGTAAGAGACAAGAGAGATGCATAAACAGGCAACAGAGGTGCAGAAAGAGGCAAGAAAGGTGCAGAAACGGACAAGGGATGTGCAAAAAGAAGCAAGAGAGGTGCAGAAAGAAGTAAGGGAGTTGCAAAAAGAGGGAAGAGGGGTTCAGAAAGGGGCAAGAGAGGTGCTGAAACAGGCAACAGATATACAGAAAGAGGGAAGAAGGGAGCAGAAAGAGGCAATAAAAGTGCAGAAAGAGGCAATAAAAGTGCAGAAAGAGGCAAGAGGGGTGCAGAAAGAGGCAAGAGGGGTGCAGAAAGCAAGAGAATTGCAGAAAGAAGCATGAGACGCGCAGAAAGAAGCAACTGAGGTGAAGAATGAACTAAGAGGTACACAAAGAGGCAAGAGAGGTACAGAAAGAAGCAAGAGAAGTGCACAAAGAGACAAGAAAAGTACAGAAAGTGGCAGGAGAGGTGCATAAAGAGGCAAGAGGGGTGCAGAAAAAGGCAAGAGAGGTGCACAAACAGGCAAAGGAGGTGCAGAAAGAGGGAAGAAGGGTGGAGAAAGAGGCAAGAGGAGTGCAGAAAGAAGCAACAGAGGTATCGAAAAAGGCAAGAAAGGTGCAGAAACAGACAAGAGACATGCAGGAAGAGGAAAGGGAGGTGCAAAAAGAGGGAAGAGGGGTGCAGAAAGAGGCAAGAGAGGTGCTGAAACAGGCAACAGAGGTACAGAAAGAGGGAAGAAGGGTGCAGAAAGAGGCAATAGGGGTGTAGAAAGAAGCAAGAGGTGCAGAAACATGCAAGAGAAAAGCAGAAAGAAACAACAGAGATGCAAAAAGAGACAAGAGAAGTGCAGAAAGAGGCAAAAAAGGTGCACAAAGAAGCAAGAGAGGTGCAGAAAGAGGGAGGAAGGGTGCAGAAAGAGGCAAGAGAAGTGCAGAAAGAAGCAAGTCAGATCCATAAAGAAGCAACTGAGGTGCATAAAGAACTAAGAGAGGTGCAGAAAGAGGCAAGAGAGGTACAGAAAGAAGCAATGGAAGTGCAGAAAGGGACAAGAAAAGTGCAGAAATTGGCAAGAGGGGTGCACAAACAGGCCACAGAGGTGCAGAAAGAGGCAAGAAAGGTGCAGAAAGAGGTAAGGGATGTGCAAAAAGAGGTAAGAGGGGTTCAGAAAGGGGCAAGAGAGGTGCTGAAACAGGCAAGAGAGGTACAGAAAGAGGGAAGAAGGGTGCAGAAAGAGGCAAGAGAGGTGCAGAAAGAGGCAAGAGAGGTGCAGAAAGAGGCAAGAGAGGTGCAGGAATAAGCAAGAGAGGTACAGAAAGAAGCAAGAGAAGTGCATAAAGAAGCAACAGGGGTGCAAAAAGAGGCAAGAGAACTGCAGAAAGAGGCAAGAGAGGTGCAGAAAGAGTCAAGAGAGGTGCAGAAAGAGTTAAGAGCGGTGCAGAAAGAGACAAAAGCAACAGAGGTGCACAAAGAAGCAAGAGAAGTGCAGAAAGAGGCAAGAGAGGTACAGAAACAGGAAGAAACGTGCAGAAAGAAGCAACAGAAATGCAGAAAGAGGCAAGTGAAGTGTAGAAAGAGGAAGAAAGGTACAGAAAGAAGCAAGAAAGGTGCAGAAAGAAGGAAGACAAGTGATGAAAGAGGCAAGAGAAGTGAGGAAAGAAGAGATGAGGTGCAGAAAGAGGCAAGAGAGGTGCAGAAAGAGGCAAGAGAGGTGCAGAAAGAGGCAAGTGAGGTACAGAAAGAACCAAGAGAGGTGCAGAAAGAGGCAAGAGAAGTCCTGAAAGAGGCAAGAGAGGTGCAGAAAGAGGCAAGAGGGGTGCAGAAAGAAACAAGAGAGGTGCAGAAAGAGGCAAGAGAGGTGCAGAAAGAGACAAGAGAGGTTCAGAAAGAGGCAACAGAGGTGCAGAAAGAGGCAACAGAGGTGCAGCAAGAGGGAAGAAGGGTGCAGAACGAGACAAGAGGAGTGTAAAAAGAAGCAACAGAGGTGCAGAAAAAGGCAAGAGAGGTGCAGAAAGATGCAAGAAAAGTGATGAAAGAGGAAAGAGAATTGAGGAAAGAAGAGATTAGGTGCAGAAAGAGGCATGAGAGGTACAGAAAGAGGCAATAGAGGTGCAGAAAGAGGCAAGTGAAGTGCAGAAATATCCAAGAGAAGTCCAGAAAGTGGCAAGAAAGGTACAGAAAGAGGCAAGAGAGGTGCAGAAATAGGCAAGAGGGGTGCAGAAAGAGGGAAGAAGGGTGCAAAAAGAGGCAAGAGGAGTGCAGAAAGAAGCAACAGAGGTACAGAAAAAGGCAAGAGAGGTACAGAAAGAAGCAAGAGAAGTGCAGATAGAAGCAGGAGAGGTACAGAAAGAAGCAAGAGAAGTGCAGAAAGAGTCAAGATAAGTGCAGAAAGAGGCAAGAAAAGCGCAGAAAGAGGAAAGAGGCAAGAGAAGTGCAGAAATGGGCAAGGGTAGTTCAGAAAGAGGCAAGAGAGGTATAGAAATTGGAAAGAGAGGTGCAGAAAGAGGCAAGAGAGGTGCAGAAAGATGCAAGAGAAGTGCAGAAAGAAGCAGGAGAGGTACAGAAAGAAGCAAGAGAAGTGCAGAAAGAAGCAAGTCAGCTCCATAAAGAAGCAACTGAGGTGCATAAAGAACTAAGAGAGGTGCAGAAAGAGGCAAAAGAGGTACAGAAAGAAGCAAGGGAAGTGCAGAAAGGGACAAGAAAAGGGCAGAAATTGGAAAGAGGGGTGCACAAACAGGCCACAGAGGTGCAGAAAGAGGCAAGAAAAGCACAGAAAGAGGAAAGAGGCAAGAGAAGTGAAGAAATGGGCAAGGGAAGTGCAGAAAGAGGTATAGAAATTGGAAAGAGGTGCAGAAAGAGGCAAGAGAGGTGCAGAAAGACGCAAGAGAAGTGCAGAAACAGGGAGTAAGGGTGCAGAAAGAGGAAAGAGAAGTGCAGAAAGAAGCAAGTCAGCTCCATATAGAAGCAACTGAGGTGCATAAAGAACTAAGAGAGGTGCAGAAAGAGGCAAGAGAGGTACAGAAAGAAGCAAGGGAAATGCAGAAAGGGACAAGAAAAGTGCAGAAATTGGCAAGAGGGGTGCACAAACAGGCCACAGAGGAGCAGAAAGAGGCAAGAAAGGTGCAGAAAGAGGTAAGGGAGGTGCAAAAAGAGGTAAGAGGGGTTCAGAAAGGGGCAAGAGAGGTGCTGAAACAGGCAACAGAGGTACAGAAAGAGGGAAGAAGGGTGCAGAAAGAGGCAAGAGAGGTGCAGAAAGAGGCAAGAGAGGTGCAGGAATAAGCAAGAGAGGTACAGAAAGAGGGAAGAAGGGTGCAGAAAGAGGCAAGAGAGGTGCGGAAAGAGGCAAGAGAGGTGCAGGAATAACCAAGAGAAGTGCAGAAAGAGGCAAGAGAGGTGCAGAAAGAGTCAAGGGAGGTGCCGAAAGAGTTAAGAGCGGTGCAGAAAGAGACAAAAGCAACAGGTGCACAAAGACGCAAGAGAGGTGCAGAAAGAGGCAAAAGAGGTGCAGAAAGAGGTAATAGAGGTGCAGAAAGAGGCAGGAGTTGTGCAGAAAGAGGCAAGAGGGGTGCAGAAAGAAGCAAGGGAAGCGCAGTAAGAACCAACAGAGGTGCAAAAAGAGACAAGAGGAGTACAGAAAGAGGCAAGAAAGGTGCAGAAAGAGGCAAGAGAGGTGCAGAAAGAGGCAAGAGAAGTGCAGAAAGAAGCAAGTGAGCTCAAGAAAAAAGCAACTGAGGTACAGAAAGAACTAAGAGGTGCAGAAAGAGGCAAGAGAGGTACACCGAAAAGCAAGGGACGTGCAGTAAGAGACAAGAGAGATGCATAAACAGGCAATAGAGGTGCAGAAAGAGGCAAGAAAGGTGCAGAAAGAAGTAAGGGAGTTGCAAAAAGAGGGAAGAAGGGTTCAGAAAGGGGCAAGAGAGGTGCTGAACCAGGCAACAGATGTACAGAAAGAGGGAAGAAGGGAGCAGAAAGAGGAAATAAAAGTGCAGAAAGAGGCAATAAAAGTGCAGAAAGAGGCAAGAGGGGTGCAGAAAGAGGCAAGAGGGGTACAGAAAGCAAGAGAATTACAGAAAGAAGCATGAGACGCACAGAAAGAAGCAACTGAGGTGAAGAAAGAACTAAGAGGTACACAAAGAGGCAAGAGAGGTACAGAAAGAAGCAAGAGAAGTGCACAAAGAGACAAGAAAAGTGCAGAAAGTGGCAGGAGAGGTGCATAAGTAGGCATGAGGGATGCAGAATAAGGCAAGAGAGGTGCACAAACAGGCAAAGGAGGTGCAGAAAGAGGGAAGAAGGGTGGAGAAAGAGGCAAGAGGAGTGCTGAAAGAAGCAACAGAGGTACAGAAAAAGACAAAAAAGGTGCAGAAACGGACAAGAGACGTGTAGAATGAGGAAAGGGAGGTGCAAAAAGAGGGAAGAGGGGTGCAGAAATGAATGAATGAATGAATGAATATAAGTTTTATAGAGCGCAAACTTAGCCCAGGGGCATCAAGGCGCTGCGGAAAGCGATCAGAATGAGAGCTGTCTATAGAGTAGGAAACTCAAAGGTTAGGACAGGTGAAAAGCCAGGTCTTCAAGGAGTTACGAAATAAGGAATGGGTTTCCAAAGTGGAAATTGGGGAAGGAAGGGAATTCCACAAATTGGCCCCTAACAGCGAGAAAGCCCTCCCCCCCACCTAGCTTTCCTCACCCTGGGAACTGTTACCCGGTTCTTACTTGCAGATCTCAAGTCCTTGCCGGGAAGATATCTTTGAAAAATTTTGTTGATACCTTCTGACCCCTTATTGTGGACGGCCTTGTGGACCAGGCATAGAGCCTTGAACACAATTCTCCTCCCCAACGGGAGCCAGTGCAGGCTTCTAATGGTAGCTGAGACTGAATGGAATTTGGGGAGACCCATCACCAGCCTAGCAGCAGCATTCTGCACCAATTGAAGTCGATGAAGAAGTCCTTTATTTATCCCTAAATAAAGGGCATTACAATAGTCCAACCTCGAGACCACGAGGGCCACCACTGCCTGTTTCCGTGCAGGCAGGGAGAGAAAACGGAAGATCTTCCTGAGAGTCCGTATCATCCCAAAACAGGTAGAGACAGTTCTATTTATTTGTGAACCCAGGGAAAGAGAGCTGTCCACAATGATGCCTAAATTCTTGGCACTAAGAGAGGGGCGGGGCAGGATCCAAGAGAGTCAGGCCACCAGGCCTCCTACCAGATATCCATCTTGTCTCCAAAGATTAGGACCTCCGTTTTATCCCCATTGAGTCTTAAGTAGTTCTCAACCATCCATGCAGCCACCGCCCGCATGCAGTTTTTAAAATTTACTGCTGAGGCTGAGACATTCTCAGTGATAGAAATCAGAATCTGAGTGTCATCAGCACAGGAAAGCACTTCAAGGCCAAAAGATCTTACCAAAGTGGCGAGCGGGGCTACATAGATATTAAAAAGGGTAGGACTCAATGAGGAACCCTGGGGGACTCCACAGAACAATTGTTTAGGGGCAGAAAGAAATTGGCCCATCTTAACTCTTTGCGAGCGATTCAAAAGGAATGATGAAAGCAAGTTGAGTGCGGAATCCTCTATCCCAATTTCCCGAAGCCTGCCAATCAGCCTACAAGGAGAAATCGTATCGAAGGCTGCCGTCAGGTCCAGGAGTATCAGTAGAGTGGTATGGCCAGCATCAACCTGTTGTCGGATGTTGTTAAAGACAACGGTTAATGCCGTCTCCGTACTGTGTACACTCCTGAAACCATGCTGCGAGCCATCGAGCAGTTGGTGTTCCTCCAAATAAGAACTGAGATGGCGGTTAAGATGTTTTTCCAGGATCTTAGCCGGAACAGGCAGCAGAGAAATGGGCCGATAGTTTTTTAATTCTGTCGGGTCAAGAGAGGCCTTCTTTAACAGAGGTTTTACCACCGCCATTTTCCATGCGATGGGAAATTGGCCAGAAGAGATGACGGAATTGAGGATAGCGGTCAGAGGAGGTTCAATGGCCTCGCTTCCTAAATTCAGAATCTTAAGAGGGCAGGATTCGAGGGGAGAGCCAGATCGAATCCCACTTAACAACAACTCGGTATCCTCTTGAAGGATAGAGGGAAAGGAGCACAAACGGCAGTCCTTCAAAGGTACTTCCCGTGATTCAGATAGGGGATTAGTTTTAGTTCCCGCAGAGTATGAGTTCTCCAAAGAGGAGTGAATGTCCTTAATTTTGGCATAGAAGAAACCTGCCAT
The DNA here is from genome assembly GCA_963921515.1 of Calotriton arnoldi. Classification (NCBI taxonomy): domain Eukaryota; kingdom Metazoa; phylum Chordata; class Amphibia; order Caudata; family Salamandridae; genus Calotriton; species Calotriton arnoldi. The sequence goes on from CAWUFW010012943.1 coordinate 373,837, forward strand.
TTTATCACAGAGGTCCTGAGAGACCTCGGTATTTACACTAGTCGAAGGGGCTGAAAGGGAATGGATCATAGAAAAAGTTCCCTAGGGGATCTAATAGATTCCGTCATCATTGAGTAATAGGAGAGCTTTTCCTCATTGATAGCTTGCTTATAATCCCTTAGCCTGATTTTATGCAGATCCCTTTCAGCTATAGTAGGGTCCATGCGCCACTTTCTTTCCTGATATCGGCAAACCTGTCTGAGCTTTCTCAACCTCTCAGAAAACCATGGGGCTGAGGGGCGCTTTCTTGCCACATAGTGCTTCTTAAGAGGGGCAAGAGAATCCAAGGCTGCCGTTAACCAGTTGGTGAACTCATCATAGACGACATTGACATCAGGGTGAGGGGAACAGCAATAATTGCTGAGTTTGTCAAGAAGAACCTCCTTATTAATCCCTCTGAGGTTTCTCTTCAACTCCACCCTGTTCTTAAAGTTAGGGTCATAGTGAGATACTGACATTTCCAGGATGAAGGGGATGGCAAAATGGCCAGACCAAGAGAGAGGAATAGGGTCCATGACCTTTATCCTAGGATCATTTGAGAAAATGCCATCCAGGATATGTCCTGCCGTATGCGTAGGGCTCTTCACTAACTGAGGGAAACCACAGGAGTCCATGACTTCCAAGAAGGCCTGCGTTTCCGGGCACAAAACTTTCTCCAAATGGAAATTAAAATCCCCCAGAAACGTAACCTTTGAGCTCGCTAGATAGGGCTCTATTCGGCTAGTGAAAATCTGGGAGAACAAAGCTCTGGGTCCAGGAGGCCGGTAGGTAACCACCCCAATGAAACTTTTGGTAGGGAGAACCTTCAAAGAGAAATAAAGGGCCTGATAGGGATCTGAAGTAGAAGTGAGGGCCTCAGAAAGAGGCAAGAGAGGTGCTGAAACAGGCAACAGAGGTACAGAAAGAGGGAAGAAGGGTTCAGAAAGAGGCAATAGGGGTGTAGAAAAAAGCAAGAGGTGCAGAAACATGCAAGAGAAGAGCAGAAAGAAACAACAGAGATGCAAAAAGAGACAAGAGAAGTGCAGACAGAGGCAGAAAAGGTGCACAAAGAAGCAAGAGAGGTGCAGAAAGAGGGAGGAAGGGTGCAGAAAGAGGCAAGAGAAGTGCAGAAAGAAGCAAATCAGCTCCATAAAGAAGCAAGTGAGGTGCATAAAGAACTAAAAAAGGTGCAGAAAGAGGCAAGAGAGGTACAGAAAGAAGCAAGGGAAGTGCAGAAAGGGACAAGAAAAGTGCAGAAATTGGCAAAAGGGGTGCACAAACAGGCCACAGAGGTGCAGAAAGAGGCAAGAAAGGTGCAGAAAGAGGAAAGGGAGGTGCAAAAAGAGGTAAGAGGGGTTCAGAAAGGGGCAAGAGAGGTGCTGAAACAGGCAACAGAGGTACAGAAAGAGGGAAGAAGGGTGCAGAAAGAGGCAAGAGAGGTGCAGAAAGAGGCAAGAGAGGTGCAGGAATAAGCAAGAGAGGTACAGAAAGAAGCAAGAGAAGTGCATAAAGAAGCAACAGAGGTGCAAAAAGAGGCAAGAGAAGTGCAGAAAGAGGCAAGAGAGGTGCAGAAAGAGTCAAGAGAGGTGCAGAAAGAGTTAAGAGCGGTGCAGAAAGTGACATAAGCAACAGAGGTGCACAAAAAGCAAGAGAAGTGCAGAAAGAGGCAAGAGAAGTACAGAAACAGGAAGAAACGTGCAGGAAGAAGCAACAGAAATGCAGAAATGCAGAAAGAGGCAATAGAAGTGTAGAAAGAGGAAGAAAGGTACAGAAGGAAGCAAGAGAGGTGCAGAAAGAAGCAAGAGAAGTGATGAGAGAGGCAAGAGAAGTGAGGAAAGAAGAGATGAGGTGGAGAAAGAGGCAAGAGAGGTGCAGAAAGAGGCAAGAGGGGTACAGAAAGAGGCAAGTGAGGTACAGAAAGAACCAAGAGAGGTGCAGAAAGAGGCAAGAGATGTCCTGAAAGAGGCAAGAGGGGTGCAGAAAGAGGCAAGAGGGGTGCAGAAAGAAGCAAGAGAGGTGCAGAAAGAGGCAAGAGAGGTGCAGAACAAGAGAGGTGCAGAAAGAGGCAACAGAGGTGCCGAAAGAGGCAACAGAGGTGCAGCAAGAGGGAAGAAGGGTGCAGAAAGGGGAAGAGGATTGCAAAAGGAAGAAACAGAGGTGCAGAAAGAGGCAAGAGAGGTGCAGAAAGAAGCAAGAAAAGTGATGAAAGAGGAAAGAGAATTGAGGAAAGAAGAGATTAGGTGCAGAAAGAGGCAAGAGAGGTGCAGAAAGAGGCAAGTGAAGTGCAGAAAGAACCAAGAGAAGTCCAAAAAGTGGCAAGAGAGGTGCAGAAAGAGGCAAGAGGGTTGCAGAAAGAGGCAACAGAGGTGCACAAAGAGGGAAGAAGGTTGCAAAAAGAGGCAAGAGGAGTGCAGAAAGAAGCAACAGAGGTGCAGAAAAAGGCAAGAGAGGTACAGAAAGAAGCAAGAGAAGTGCAGATAGAAGCAGGAGAGGTACAGAAAGAAGCAAGAGAAGTGCAGAAAGAGTCAAGAAAAGTGCAGAAGAGGCAAGAAAAGCGCAGAAAGAGGAAAGAGGCAAGAGAAGTGCAGAAATGGGCAAGGGAAGTTCAGAAAGAGGCAAGAGAGGTATAGAAATTGGAAAGAGAGGTGCAGAAAGAGGCAAGAGATTTGCAGAAAGATACAAGAGAAGTGCAGAAAGAAGCAGGAGAGGTACAGAAAGAAGCAAGAGAAGTGCAGAAAGAAGCAAGTCAGCTCCATAAAGAAGCAACTGAGGTGCATAAAGAACTAAGAGAGGTGCAGAAAGAGGCAAGAGAGGTACAGAAAGAAGCAAGGGAAGTGCAGAAAGGGACAAGAAAAGTGCAGAAATTGGCAAGAGGGGTGCACAAACAGGCCACAGAGGTGCAGAAAGAGGCAAGAAAGGTGCAGAAAGAGGTAAAGGAGGTGCAAAAAGAGGTAAGAGGGGTTCAGAAAGGGGCAAGAGAGGTGCTTAATCAGGCAACAGCGGTACAGAAAGAGGGAAGAAGGGTGCAGAAAGAGGTGCAGAAAGAGGCAAGAGAGGTGCAGGAATAAGCAAGAGAGGTACAGAAAGAAGCAAGAGAAGTGCATAAAGAGGCAACAGAGGTGCAAAAAGAGGCAAGAGAAGTGCAGAAAGAGAAGTGCAGAAAGAGAAGTGCAGAAAGAGGCAAGAGAGGTGCAGAAAGAGTCAAGAGAGGTGCAGAAAGAGTTAAGAGCGGTGCAGAAAGAGACAAAAGCAACAGAGGTGCACAAAGAAGCAAGAGAAGTGCAGAACGAGGCAAGAGAAGTACAGAAATAGGAAGAAACGTGCAGAAAGAAGCAACAGAAATGCAGAAATGCAGAAATGCAGAAAGAGGCAATAGAAGTGTAGAAAGAGGAAGAAAGGTACAGAAGGAAGCAAGAGATGTGCAGAAAGAAGCAAGAGAAGTGATGAGAGAGGCAAGAGAAGTGAGGAAAGAAGAGATGACGTGGAGAAAGAGGCAAGAGAGGTGCAGAAAGAGGCAAGAGAGGTACAGAAAGAGGCAAGTGAGGTACAGAAATGTGAGAAGTTGGCCTGGTATATGCTGTTCACTAATTAAAGTGGACACCTTGCACCAGAACAATTCGACTCTTATGGTTGGTAGGTTTAAGACAACCTTTATAGAAAGCTATCCTAGTGGTAGCTGTGGAGAGCAGCCTTCAGGCTAAGTCTTGGAGGAATGTAAAGCAGCTTGTTTTACCAAACATTCTCTTGAATCACCAAATGAAAAGACACCACACAGGTATATATATCAAATATATATGTATTTATTAATAAACAACTCTCTACTAATCTCTTTATGAGATTAGAAGTCAGGAACATATGTACAAATCAAATGTTATCAAAATAAGTTAGCCTAATCAAATATCACAATCTTAGTTTGGCTAGACCTAGGTCTAGAGCAGCTAGAATCGAGGGACCCCCAAGAACCACCCCAGTTAGTTGTAGGAGACCCACAGGGGACGGACGCGGTGTCCTGGCACCGATGCGAGTCCTGTACGAGTCTATGCGAACAGACGCGATTGAGATTTCAATGTTAAAGGTCCCTTGCGTGTTCGAGGCGAACACACCGATCGGTCCTTGTACGAGTCGAAGGACGCGGTTACAGATAGAGTTGCAAGGGAGATGGACGCGCTGTGTCTAACACAGACGCGAACCTTGTACGAGTCAGCGCAATGGATATTTCAATGTTACAGGCCCCTTGTGTGTTCGAGGCGAACACCGATCGGACTCAGTACGAGTCGCAGGACACGGTTATAGATAGTGTTTCAAGGGAGATGGACGCGATGTGTCTAACACAGACGCGAACCCTGTACGAGTCAGCGCAATTGTCGCACTTAGAAAATAAGAGTTTTAGGGCACTTCTAGGGTAGCTACAAACAAGCCACTTACAGGGTAAGTAGTTCTAGGGCCCACACCCACGGGAGCACCGTAATGCTAAAGTTACCTCACCCAGGGGAGCCGGGTGCATAGGTGTCCTTTGGTGTCGGGTCGCGGCGTCGTTTTCAATGGGAGCCAGTGAAGACTTGCTGCTTGCGGCGACAGAAGAAGTGTCTGTTGGAATCCAAGCCTGGATTCGGGAGGAGGAAGACCTGAAAGCAGAGGGGACAGTGTTCACAGTCACTTGGCAGTGACTCTCGGCAAGGCAGATGAATGCCCACCGTCGTCGACAGCTTCGGGTCGTTCACAGGTGTCTTGACTCTTCGACCACGTGGTCCAAGCAGCGTATATGATGACCAGGAGCTGGAGTCGGTGTGTCCCACGATGTCTGCAGCTTACTGAGGTGTCGGAGACTCTATTGGAGCCAACAAGCCTTGGTAGCCGCAAGTCTCGTGGTGGAAAGGAAAAGTCAATGGTGCAGACCAGCAAGGTCTGGGGGACTTACCCCACGAGGGTAGGTCAGGGCAGGCCTGGAGCAACCAGGGGAGCCCTTTGGTTTCTTTGGAAAGTCTTCTGGGGACCCACAAGCCGGCTGGCAAGGGATCGCGAAGACGCCTCAGGAGGATTCACTCAACAGGGGCCCACGGTCACTCAAGATGGTGTAGGCCTCTAATTTTGGGAGGGATCTCTGCTGGAGGATGGAACCACTTGTGGTCCAAAGAAGAAGTTCATAGAACATCGTGAAGGGGTTGCACTTGACAATAGTACACAGTACCCAGGGTCTGCAGTTCCTCATTGCTCGTGGGGTCCACTTGCCTCAGCTTTGCTGGGGACTCACGATGGCCTTGGAGGGGTCAGGAAATCCTCTTTCTGGGCTGCAGGGACTTTGGGCTCCGGCGGGAGCGGCGTAGTCTGCGACCGTCATTGTCGTTTTTGGTGCCTGCCAAGCAGGGGAGTCACTCCTTGACTCCAAGGGAGATTCTTCCATCTTCAAAAGGTAGTGGAACGTCGAAGGTCCGGGATTCTTCTTGTAGAGCGTCGTCCAGGGGTATCTAGTTTACAATGCACAGGTTCCCCCTCTTATACTAAAAGAAAGGGAGGGACTAGCTCTATGACCCCACCTATGGGAGGGTCAGGGGAGTGGGTGGCTACACCCACTTCCCTTTGTCCAGTTTTGTGCCAGAGCAGGGGCAGGTAGCCCCTGAGCTGGTTTGAACTGGCATATGCACAGAAGAGCCTTCTGCTCCACCAGTGCAGGACTTCAAAGCACTCTAAGAGTGCACCCACCCAGCCCCAATACACTAAACCCTGTCTGGAAGGTGGTCACACCCTCCTGTGACAGGATACCTATTGTTGGCCTTCCTCCACTGCGAGTTTTGGTCATCAGAAGGAGGGCAGCCCAGTGTCTGTGACTGGTGGCATCCATTTTGTGATGCCAGGGCTCTGCAGGATTCTACCGCATTTCCACAGTAGGTACATGTCTATCCCTCTAGAAGGGTGGAATGCTACCCCCGCCGCCAGGACTGGCGGGGGGGTAGTATTCCAAGATGTTTGACACCAAACACGACATGTTTCGATGCAGCCATTCCAAAGTTAGCATTCTACCACGAGGATATAATGCACTTAAGAGTATATGGTTTAACCGCATCCACAAACAGCCCCAGAGAATGGACTCTGAGAGCTGCAGAGGGGCCCTGCTCAGGCAGAGGCACCCCCTCACATGGAAACTAAGCACCCTGCCCTCAGGATTGATAGGGCCTGCTTTAGGGGTGACTGATAAGTCTCAATGTGGGTGCAGGAGAGATATAGGGGACATATATCTCAGTGAGGGGTGCTAGCACTTCCTCACCCAGGCTGCAGTAGCAGGCCTGTGGTGTCAGATTTAGTCTGCTTCCCAGGGGTGGCATAATACATGCTTCAGCCCCTGGTAGGCCTGTGAAGTACCTATGCCCTTGGTACCTAAGGTACCATATACTAGGGACTCATAAGGTACCACAGTATCCAATCACTAGTGCACCTAGAGTGCACTCCAAATCGTTTAGAGAGAACAGAGAGGCTGGGGCCCTTATTGGCAGGGTCCCAGCCAGACTATAGCCAGAAACCAGTGTAAACATCAGAAAAAAAGTGGGGGCAACATAAGAGGCAGATCCTACTCTCCTACATACAGGCAGTGGGTGACCATCAATGGCCATAGGGTGGAAGCTCTCAGAGACACTGGGGCTAGTGTGACAGCTGTCAATTGCCGGCTAGTGTCCAGAGAGCAGGTTATCCCCCATGCATTCTTCCCTGTAGTTGCCGCAGACAACTCACAGAGCCAGTGTGAGGTGGCTCAAGTTCCCTTTGAGTGGGGGGGTCTCAGGTACTCTTCAAGTAGCTGTGAGGCCAGCCATGCCTGTTGATTGTCTGTTGGGCAATGATTTAGAGAGCTCTCCTTGGGCTAAGGTGGAGAGAAGGTCTCATTTGGAGATGTTGGGTCTGCCTGAGTGGGCGTGTGTGACCACTCAGTCTATGGCAGCCAGTAAGGGTGTTGAAGAGGTTCTGGAGCCTGAAAATATGGCCCAGACCCCTGCCTTAAAGAGAAGAGGTAGGGGGCATGGGAAACCGACCCCCATAGTTCCCACGGTGCAGGAGGAGGCAGACCTTGAGGGGGATGCCCTGGAACCTACAGGGGAACAAGTGGCCAAACTGGGGGACCTGCCTGAGCTGACCCATTGGCAGCAGGAAGGAGGCCCCTCCATGGAGGAATTTTGTGAGGAGCAGAAGAAGTGCCCTTCTCTTGTGGGTTTGCGGCAACAGGCCACAAACCAGGCAGCAGGTGATCAGTCTGGATCACATTGGATCTACTGGGACAATGACCTCCTGTATAGCGAGCATAAGGTTGCTGAGCCTGGGTCAGCCCATGTGCTGGTGGTACCCCAGCACTTCAGAGCCTTCCTACTGGGTTTGGCTCATGATGTACCTTTAGCTGGACATTTGGGGCAGAACAAGACCTTTGAAAGGCTTGTCACCCACTTTTGTTGGCCCCAGATGCACAAGAGTTCAGATACTCATTGTAGGACTTGTCAAACTTGCCAGGCAAGTGGGAAAAGTGGGAGGAAGCACAAGGCTCCTCTCCAACCTTTCCCTGTAGTCAGTACCCCCTTTGAATGGGTGGGCATTGACATTGTGGGGCCACTGGAACCCAAGACAGCCATGGGCAACAGGTTTATCCTGGTCTTGGTGTACCATGCTACCCGGAAGCCATCCCTCTCAGGACAGTGATGGCTCCCGTGGTGGGACGTGCACTGATGGGGATTTTCTCCCGTGTGGGGTTCCCCGGAGAGGTGGTGTCAGACCGTGGTACAAACTTCATATCTAACTATATGAAGTCCCTGTGGCAAGATTGTTACCTATAAGTCCACCACTCCTTACCACCACCAAGGTAATGGGCTGGTTGAGAGATTCAACCGGACCCTTAAAGGCATGATCATGGGTCTTGAGGAACCTATGAGGCGTAAGTGGGACGTCCTCTTGCCATGCCTGCTTTTTGCTTACCGTGAGGTGCCACAGAAGTCCTTAGGGTTCAGTCCCTTTGAACTGCTGTATGGTCACCCGGTAAGAGGACCTTTGAGTCTGGTCAATGAAGGCTGGGAGCAATCTCCCAGGAAACCTCCCCAGGATGTATACAGTTACATGCTGGCCTTCAGAAACCAGATTAGGCAATTCAGACAACTCGCTGAGGCGAATCTGGAAGCCAGCCAGGAGGAAATGAAGCAGTGGTACGAACAGAATGCCACTCTGATTGAGCTTCAACCTGGACAGAAAGTTTGGGTCATGGCCCCTGTAGAGCCCTGTGCACTCCAGGACAGGTGGACCGGACCATTTGAGGTGGTGGAGCGCAAGAGTGATGTCACCTACCTGGTGAACTTGCGGTCTCCTAAGAACCCTTTGCGGGTCCTGCATGTTAACCGCCTGAAGCCCCACTTAGAGAGGTCCAAAGTGGGCATGCTCCTAGCGACATATGATGGAATGGAGGAGGAGACCGAGCCTCTTCCTGACCTCCTGTCTGCAACAGAGCAAGATGGGTCAGTGGATGGTGTCAGCCTCTCTGCCACACTGACACCTGAGCAGCAGCAAGATTGTCCCAATTGTTGGGACAATTCTCTGATTTATTCTCCCTGGTTCCTGGTGTCACTGAGTGGTGCGTCCATGACGTGGATACTGAGGACAGTCCTCCTGTGAAACACAAGGCTTACAGAGTGACTGACAGGGTCAGAGCTCATATCAAGGAGGAGGTCTCCAAGATGTTTGCCTTAGGGGTGATTGAGTCCTCTCACAGCCCGTGGGCCAGCCCAGTGGTCTTGGTCCCAAAGGCTGCCGCGCCTGGTGCCACACCCGAACTCCAGTTCTGTGTGGACAACCAAGGACTCAATTCAGTCCCCAGGACTCACGCGCACCCCATCCCCAGAGCTGATGAGCTCATTGATCGGTTGCGGGCTGCCCGGTACCTCAGCACGTTTAATTTAACGTCTGGGTACTGGCAGATCGCCTTAACTGATGGGGCCAAAGAGAGTTCCGCATTCTCTACACCAGATGGGCACTACCAATTCTGGGTTATGCCCTTTGGGATGAAGAATGCCACCTTTCAGAGGTTGGTCAACCAGGTGTTGGCTGGACTGGAGGATTTCAGTGCCGCCTACTTGGATGACATTGCAGTGTTCAGCGCCAGTTGGGAAGAACATCTGCACCACCTCTGGGAAGTGTTGATGGCACTGCGAAAGGCAGGCCTCACGATCAAGGCAAGTAAGTGCCAGATCGGGCAGGGTTCTGTGGTGTACTTGGGGCACCAGGTAGGGAGCGGCCAGGTGGCGCCCCTACAACCCAAGATTGATACCATCCTGGCACAGGAACCCCCCAGGACCCACACACAGGTGAGAGCCTTTTTAGGACTCACGGGGTACTACAGGAGGTTTGTCAAGGGGTATGGCAACATTGTTGCACCCTTGACTGAGCTGACTTCCAGGAAGCAGCCCACGAAAGTGAACTGGACTGACACCTGTCAGAAGGCTTTTGACGCCCTGAAGACTGCCATGTGCACAGCACCCGTGCTTCAGGTGCCCAACTTCTCAAAGGAATTCATTGTCCAAACAGACGCTTCAGAGCATGGTGTGGGGTCTGTTCTGTCACAGATTAATGAGGAGGGCCTAGACCAACCTGTAGCCTTCATCAGTAGGAGGTTACTTCCACGGGAACAGAGGTGGAGTGCCATTGAGCGTGAGGCATTTGCTGTGGTCTGGGCACTGAAAAAGTTGAGACCATACCTGTTTGGGACTCGCTTCCGGGTTCAGACAGACCACAGGCCCCTCATATGATTGATGCAGATGAGGGGTGAGAATCCAAAGCTGTTGAGGTGGTCCATTTCCCTACAGGGGATGGACTTCATGGTGGAACACCGCCCTGGTACAGAACACGCCAATGCTGATGGTTTGTTTAGATTTTTCCACCTTAGTGAAGAGAACTCCCAAGGGGTTGGGTAGTTCTCCCCACATTTCATCTGGAGGGGACATGTGTTAGACCTGGTACCATTGGCATGAGTCTCCCTTCCATTTTTTCACTGATTGCCTCCTCTGTTTTTAATATGTATTGCTGGTTTAGATGCTTTGGGCACTGTGCCAGAGTGCAAGTGCTCCCTATTGTAAATTGATGTATGGATTAGTGACTCCATGATTGGGTTATTTGATTTACTTGTTAGACCCTAGTATAGTGCACCATGGGTGCCCAGGGCCTGTAAATCAAATGCTGCTGGTGCGCTTGCAGCACTGGTTGTGCCACCCACAGAAGCAGCTTGTAAAGCGTGTCTCAGGCCTGCCATTGCAGAGCCTGTGTGCAGTCTAGTACTGCCATGTCGACTTGGTAAGTGCACCCACTTACCAGTCCCTAAACCTTCCCTTTTCTACATGTTAGCCACCCCTAAGGTAGGCCCAAGGGCAGGGTGCATTGTAAGTAAAAGGTAGGACATGCCCTGGTGTGTGTGGCATGTCCTGATAGTGAATTACAGCCAATTTCGTTTTTCACTATTGCAAGGCTACCTGTCCCCATAGGCCAGAATGGGCAGTTTGATTATAACATCTTATAATCCTAACTGACCCAGGGAACATGGTAAAAAAACGAATTTAGTATGCCTGAACTTTTAATGAAGTTGGTTTTAACATTCTGTGTTTGAAAATACTACTTTTAGAAAGTAGGTATTTTCTTGCCTAACTGTAGGAAGGTGGAATCTGACTATATGGTTGCCCCCACTTTTTTTTATGGTGTTTTGCTGGTTTATGACTTAGTTGGACTGGGACCCTGCTATTCAGGGCCCCAGTCTATCTGCTCTCTCTAAACGACATGGAGTGCACTCTAGGTGCACTAGTGATTGGATACTGTGGTGCCTTATGAGTCCCTAGTATATGGTACCTTAGGTGCCAAGGGCATAGGTACTTCACAGGCCTACCAGGGGCTGCAGCATGTGTTATGCCACCCCTGGGAAGCAGTCTAAATCTGACACCACAGGCCTGCTACTGCAGCCTGGGTGAGGTGGTGCTAGCACCCCTCACTGAGATATAGGTTTCCTATATCTCTCCTGCACACACATATAAACCTATCAGTCACCCCTAAGGCAGGCCTTATCAATCCTGAGGGCAGGGTGCTTGGCTTCTATGTGAGGGGGTGCCTCTGCCTGAGCAGGGCCCCTCTGCAGCTCTCAGAGTCTATTCTCTGGTGCTGTTTGTGGATGCGGTTAAACCATATACTATTAAGTGCATTATATCCTCGCGGTAAATGCTAACTTTGGAATGGCTGCATCAAAACATGTCGTGTTTGGTGTCAAACATCTTGGAATACTACCCCCCGCCAATCTTGGCGGCGGGGGTAGCATTCCACCCTTCTAGAGGGATAAGACATGTACCTGCTGTGGAAACGCGGTAGAATCCTAAAGAGCCCTGGCATCACAAAATGGATGCCACCAGTCACAGACACTGGGCTGCCCTCCTGCTGATGACCGAAACTCGCAGTGGAGGAAGCCCAACAATAGGCATCCTGTCACGGGGAGGTGTAACCACCTTCCAGACAGGGTTTAGTGTATTGGGGCTGGGTGGGTGCACTCTTAGAGTGCTTTGAAGTCCTGCACTGGGGGAGCAGAAGGCTCCTCTGTGCATATGCCAGTTCAAACCAGCTCAGGGGCTACCTGCCCCTGCTCTGGCGCGAAACTGGACAAAGGGAAGTGGGTGTAGCCACCCCTCCCTTGACCCTCCCATAGGTGGGGTCATAGAGCTAGTCCATCCCCTCTTTTAGTATAAGAGGGGGAACCTTGCCATTGCAAAGCAGATAACCCCTGGACGACGCTCTACAGAAGAATCCTGGCCCTTCGACGTTCCACTACCTTTGGAAGACAGAAGAATCTCCCTTGGAGTCAAGGAGTGACTCCCCTGCTTGGCAGGCACCAAAAACGACAACGACGGTCGCAAACTACGCCGCTCCCGCCGGAGTCCGAAGTCCCTGCAGCCCAAGAAGTGGATTTCCTGACTTCTCCCAGGCCATCGTGAGTCCCCAGTGAAGCTGAAGCAAGTGGACCCCACGAGTAACGAGGAACCGCGACCCCTGGGTACCGTGCACTATTGTTGAGTGTAACCCCTTCACAACGTTCTACGAACTTGTGCTTTGGATCACGTGTGGTCCCGACCTCCAGCAGGAAACCCTCCGAAGATCAGAGGCCTACACTGTCCCGAGTGACCGTGGGCCCATGTTGAGTGATTCCGCCCGAGGTGTCTTCGCGATCCCTTGCCCGCTGGCTTGTGGGTCCCCAGAAGACTTCCTAAAGAAACCAAAGGGCTCCCCTGGTTGCTCCAGGCCTGCCCTGACTTACCCTCGCTGGGTGAGTTCCACAGACCTTGCTGGTCTGCGCCATCGACTTTTCTTCATCTCCCCGAGACTTGCGGCTGCCAAGGCTTGTTGGCTCCGAACGAGTGGCCGACACCGCAGTCAGCTGCAGACGTCAAGGGAAACACCGAATCCAGCTCCTGGTCGTCGTCGACGCCTCCTGGACCACGTGGCTGAAGAGTCAAGGCACCTGCAACCGACCTGAAGCGACCGACGACGGTGGGCATCCATCTTCCTTGCCCCGGGTCACTGCCAAGTGACTTTGAACACTGTCCCCTCTGCTTTCAGGTCATCCTTCTTCAGAATCCAGGCTTGGATTCCACCGGACACTTCTTCAGCTCCCGCAAGCAGCAAGTCTTCTTTGTTCGCCATTGAAAACGACGCCGCGACCCGACACCAAAGGACACCTGTGCACCCGGCTTCCCTGGGTGAGGTAACTCCAGCACTACGGTGCTCCTGTGGGTGTGGGCCCTAGAACTACTTACCCTGTAAGTGACTTGCTTGTAGGTTCTCCCGAAGTATCCTAAAACTCTTTATTTCCAACCGCGACTTGCCCCATTGAAGTTAACGGCGATTCGCGCCTGTGTATCCACACTGCACGCGTCCCCCGTGGGTCCTTTACTTACCTGCCTTGGGTGGTTTCGTGAGGCCCCAGCACTTCTGAAGGCCCTAGGCCTTGTCTCCTTGCAAGTCGTTGTTTCTAAGTCTCTTACTTAGTATATGGTCTGGTACGCCCCTAGGGCCCCAGCCATATTTTGTGCTTAACTTATTGTGAAACGTTGATTTATGCATATGTTTGTCTTCTAATCTCATAAAGAGATTAGTAGAGAGTTATTTAGAAATAAATACATATATATTTGATATATATACCTGTGTGGTGTCTTTTCATTTGGTGATTCAAGAGATTATATGGTAAAACAAGCTGCTTTACATTCCTCCGAGACTTAGCCTGAAGGCTGCTCTCCACAGCTACCACTAGGATAGCTTTCTTTAAAAGGTTGTCTTAAACCTATCTACCATAAGAGTCGATTTGCCCTGGTGCAAGGTGTCCACTTTAATTAGTGAACAGCATATACCAGGCCAACTTCTCACATTGGTGGGCAGCGTGTGGGATTCCAGCTTGCCATTGTTTTACCAGAAAATCTCTATTTGAATTACTAACTGAAAACCATTATAGGTACTCAAGGTACATATAAAGTCAAGCTTAGTATCAATAAGTTCTACTGAACTTAGAGCTGTGTGCCAAGGGATAGCACACCCTTTCCACAGCTCAAGCTAGGATCAGTAGGCCACAAACTAGTGTAGGTAGTGCAACACTGCACAACACTAGAATGTCCTTAAAGGGTGGACCCAGTGGATCCACTCAGCCTCAGTATAAGGACATGGCTTTCTCTGACTTGAGAGCCATGTGTGTTGACAGACACCTGAGACTAGGACAGAGTCCCTCAACACTACACCTGATAGATCTGCTGACAGCAGATGACCTTAGATTGGCTCTAGGAGCTAAGGGGTCTGAATCAGTGGGTGGGTCAATCATAGTATCTGGGTCAGATGAGGACAATCCGAATGACCAAGACTCTGTGGTTGAAGGGCCAGGCTTCAAGGAGCCTGAACAGGACAGAGGAGTTCTCCCTAAGAGAACTGGCAGAGTGGATGAGAGGCACAGATCCCCTTCCAGGGAATCTGAGCACTCTTATCACTCTGGCAGAGAATTTGTCCAAGAGAGGAGCTCATACTTTAACTTAAGAGAGACCTCCTCTGAGAGAAGGTGCAAACTGCTCCAGTATGAGGAAGCCAAAGTGGCCCTCAGAACCAAGCAGTTGGCACTGGATAGGGAAGCCCTGGAGATCCAGAGAGCTTCTAGAAAAGAGGGGTTAGAACCCCCTGGTGGCAGCAACAGTGTCCCTAGAGGCAGAGAATATATTCCTGACCATAGGAACCTGAGCAAGGTTGTTCCTCCCTACCAGAGTGGGGATGATATCCACAAGTGGATAACTGCTATGGAGAGGGCCTGTAGAGTACAGCAGGTCCCCCAAAAGCAGTGGGCAGCAATCTTGTGGCTCTCCTTTTCAGATAAAGGAAGAGACAAGCTCCTCACTGTTAGAGAGGAGGATGCTGATGATTATGAGGTCCTGAAGAGTGCACTGATAGATGGGTTTGGCTTAACCACTGAGCAGTACAGGTTGAAGTTCAGAGATACCCAGAAGGCACAGACTCAGGACTGGACAGACTTTGTAGATTGTGCATCCAAGGCTCTGGAGGGTTGGCTGGTTGGCAGTAGGGTTACTGATTTCAAAGGATTTTATAATCTAATGATGAGAGAACAGATCCTTAATAATTGTCAAAACCAGCTTTTACACCAGTACCTGGTGGACTCTGATCTGACCTCTCCCCAAGAATTGGGAAAGAAGGCAGACAAATGGGTCAGAACCAGAGTAAGGCCTAAGAATCAGGGTGGTGACCACAAGAAAGATTCTACCAAGTCCCAAGAGAAAGGTGGGGATAAATCTAAGGATAAGTCCACTACAGGGCCCCAAAAGTCCTCTTCTGGGGGTGGGTCCCAAACTCCTTCCTCTCCTGAAAAGAAACCCTATTGCCATGTCTGTAAAAAGCCTGGGCACTGGAAATCTGATCCCAGTTGTCCCAGGATTGGCAATAAAGAAAATGTTCCTCCAACAACTACTACCACCCCTCCTGGTACTACCAGTAGTAATCCTCCAGTTGGGAGTAGTGCACCCAAAAAGTTAGGTGCTTTTGCAAGAGGAACAGAGGTGGGCCCTAGTTTAGACAGGACCCCCTCAACAGACTCCTCAGATTCTGATGGTGGTGTAGGATATGCCACCTTTACCATGGGTCCCATAGCATTGGGCAGGTACAGACTGGAGCCAATAATTAATGGTCAGAAAGCTGTGGCATTTAGGGACACAGGGGCTAGTGTCACCATGGTGGCAGGGAAACTAGTCCCCCTCACCAGCTTTTACCTGAGTTTAAATACCAGGTGACCAACATTGATGGTGTCAGAACAGATCACCCCATGGCCATAGTCAATCTCAGCTGGGAGGGGGTCACAGGCCCAAAGAGAGTGGCAGTGTCCCCAACCTTACCTGTAGATTGCCTGATGGGCAATGATCTGGAAATTTCAGCCTGGGCTGAAATTGAACACCAAACCCATCTGAAGATGTTGGGTGTCCCTGTAAAGGTTAGTGGGGCTGTGATGGCCACAGCCCCAGCCCAAGATTTTGGAGAGATGGAGCCTGGAAGAATGGCCCACTCTCCCCCAGAAGAGAGCACAAGGGTTGAAGAAAAGTCTTCTTCCCTCCAGACAGTAGGTAAGGGTCAGCCTCCTCAGGGAACTGACCCTACCCCTAGTGAAGGAACTGCCACAGAGGTAGTCAGGCCTGGCCTGGCCACCCCCTGATGGCAGAGGACCCTTACAAGGTGGTACCCAGTCTGGAGCAGGTAACCTGCCCCTCTCTACCCTGCCTCAGTCAGCCCAGGGCTGCAGAGGTCAGGGAGGTCAGTGGACCCCCAGGGCCCCCTGTCCAGAGGAACCCCCCATCAGCAGATTAGGGACACCCAGGCTAGTAGCCCTAGCCAGGTAGAAATTCCTCAACCCACTGAGGGATCCCCCATACCTTTATGTAGGGACCTCCCCCAGAAGGACTCTGTTAGGCAAGGGCAAACCTGGGACCAAAAGGTTCCAAACATGCCATGTCCCTCCAGTGTTCCACCCAAAGGGACCCAACCCCCGGCTGTAGGCAGTCAAAGGTTGACCCTTAGAGCAGAGTACCACTCAGTCATGGAAAGACAGGCATACATGGTGACCAGTGAGCTGAGAAAGCTGAGGCCAACATTCCTAGGGCCACACTTCCCTACTCAGACACCTCACCAGCCTGGTACTTTACCAAAGCACACCACAGGTAGTGATTCCCCATGGTGGAGACCCTCTCATACCCTTAGGGTGAGGGATTGCTTAGTGGACCATAAGACAGGGGGCAACCATGCTAGTGCAGGTGCTTCCTTATATGGCCACTTAGTCAATAAAGGCTCAACTGGCCAAGGTTAGCCTTATCTCCTTTCGTTTGGGGGGGTTATGTAGGAAGGTGGAATCTGACTATATGGTTGCCCCCACTTTTTTTATGGTGTTTTGCTGGTTTATGACTTAGTTGGA
The DNA here is from genome assembly GCA_963921515.1 of Calotriton arnoldi. Taxonomy (NCBI): domain Eukaryota; kingdom Metazoa; phylum Chordata; class Amphibia; order Caudata; family Salamandridae; genus Calotriton; species Calotriton arnoldi. The sequence goes on from CAWUFW010012943.1 coordinate 390,338, forward strand.
CTGGGACCCTGCTATTCAGGGCCCCAGTCTATCTGCTCTCTCTAAACGACATGGAGTGCACTCTAGGTGCACTAGTGATTGGATACTGTGGTGCCTTATGAGTCCCTAGTATATGGTACCTTAGGTGCCAAGGGCATAGGTACTTCACAGGCCTACCAGGGGCTGCAGCATGTGTTATGCCACCCCTGGGAAGCAGTCTAAATCTGACACCACAGGCCTGCTACTGCAGCCTGGGTGAGGTGGTGCTAGCACCCCTCACTGAGATATAGGTTTCCTATATCTCTCCTGCACACACATATAAACCTATCAGTCACCCCTAAGGCAGGCCCTATCAATCCTGAGGGCAGGGTGCTTGGCTTCTATGTGAGGGGGTGCCTCTGCCTGAGCAGGGCCCCTCTGCAGCTCTCAGAGTCTATTCTCTGGTGCTGTTTGTGGATGCGGTTAAACCATATACTATTAAGTGCATTATATCCTCGCGGTAAATGCTAACTTTGGAATGGCTGCATCAAAACATGTCGTGTTTGGTGTCAAACATCTTGGAATACTACCCCCCGCCAATCTTGGCGGCGGGGGTAGCATTCCACCCTTCTAGAGGGATAAGACATGTACCTGCTGTGGAAACGCGGTAGAATCCTAAAGAGCCCTGGCATCACAAAATGGATGCCACCAGTCACAGACACTGGGCTGCCCTCCTGCTGATGACCGAAACTCGCAGTGGAGGAAGCCCAACAATAGGCATCCTGTCACGGGGAGGTGTAACCACCTTCCAGACAGGGTTTAGTGTATTGGGGCTGGGTGGGTGCACTCTTAGAGTGCTTTGAAGTCCTGCACTGGGGGAGCAGAAGGCTCCTCTGTGCATATGCCAGTTCAAACCAGCTCAGGGGCTACCTGCCCCTGCTCTGGCGCGAAACTGGACAAAGGGAAGTGGGTGTAGCCACCCCTCCCTTGACCCTCCCATAGGTGGGGTCATAGAGCTAGTCCATCCCCTCTTTTTAGTATAAGAGGGGGAACCTTGCCATTGCAAAGCAGATAACCCCTGGACGACGCTCTACAGAAGAATCCTGGCCCTTCGACGTTCCACTACCTTTGGAAGACAGAAGAATCTCCCTTGGAGTCAAGGAGTGACTCCCCTGCTTGGCAGGCACCAAAAACGACAACGACGGTCGCAAACTACGCCGCTCCCGCCGGAGTCCGAAGTCCCTGCAGCCCAAGAAGTGGATTTCCTGACCTCTCCCAGGCCATCGTGAGTCCCCAGCGAAGCTGAGGCAAGTGGACCCCACGAGTAACGAGGAACCGCGACCCCTGGGTACCGTGCACTATTGTCGAGTGCAACCCCTTCACAACGTTCTACGAACTTGTGCTTTGGACCACGTGTGGTCCCGACCTCCAGCAGGAATCCCTCCGAAGATCAGAGGCCTACACCGTCCCGAGTGACCGTGGGCCCCTGTTGAGTGATTCCGCCCGAGGTGTCTTCGCGATCCCTTGCCCGCTGGCTTGTGGGTCCCCAGAAGACTTCCTAAAGAAACCAAAGGGCTCCTCTGGTTGCTCCAGGCCTGCCCTGACTTACCCTCGCTGGGTGAGTTCCACAGACCTTGCTGGTCTGCGCCATCGACTTTTCTTCATCTCCCCGAGACTTGCGGCTGCCAAGGCTTGTTGGCTCCGAACGAGTGGCCGACACCGCAGTCAGCTGCAGACGTCGAGGGAAACACCGAATCCAGCTCCTGGTCATCGTCGACGCCTCCTGGACCACGTGGCTGAAGAGTCAAGGCACCTGCAACCGACCTGAAGCGACCGACGACGGTGGGCATCCATCTTCCTTGCCCCGGGTCACTGCCAAGTGACTTTGAACACTGTCCCCTCTGCTTTCAGGTCATCCTTCTTCAGAATCCAGGCTTGGATTCCACCGGACACTTCTTCAGCTCCCGCAAGCAGCAAGTCTTCTTTGTTCGCCATTGAAAACGACGCCGCGACCCGACACCAAAGGACACCTGTGCACCCGGCTTCCCTGGGTGAGGTAACTCCAGCACTACGGTGCTCCTGTGGGTGTGGGCCCTAGAACTACTTACCCTGTAAGTGACTTGCTTGTAGGTTCTCCCGAAGTATCCTAAAACTCTTTATTTCCAACCGCGACTTGCCCCATTGAAGTTAACGGCGATTCGCGCCTGTGTATCCACACTGCACGCGTCCCCCGTGGGTCCTTTACTTACCTGCCTTGGGTGGTTTCGTGAGGCCCCAGCACTTCTGAAGGCCCTAGGCCTTGTCTCCTTGCAAGTCGTTGTTTCTAAGTCTCTTACTTAGTATATGGTCTGGTACGCCCCTAGGGCCCCAGCCATATTTTGTGCTTAACTTATTGTGAAACGTTGATTTATGCATATGTTTGTCTTCTAATCTCATAAAGAGATTAGTAGAGAGTTATTTAGAAATAAATACATATATATTTGATATATATACCTGTGTGGTGTCTTTTCATTTGGTGATTCAAGAGATTATATGGTAAAACAAGCTGCTTTACATTCCTCCGAGACTTAGCCTGAAGGCTGCTCTCCACAGCTACCACTAGGATAGCTTTCTTTAAAAGGTTGTCTTAAACCTATCTACCATAAGAGTCGATTTGCCCTGGTGCAAGGTGTCCACTTTAATTAGTGAACAGCATATACCAGGCCAACTTCTCACACTAACCATCCAGCTGCCTCTGCTAGGTTGTGTATTGCTTGTCTGCTTTGTGAGTGACAGGGGGGTCTTGGCTCCAGCAGTCTGATGAGTCAGGGCTGGGCTGAATAGGACCCACATAGAATAGAGAGTAGGGGGGAGGAGACTTCCTTTCACTGACCTGAGCCCTCATAGAATAGAGAGTAGGGGGCGGGGATTTCCTTTCACTCCCCTGAGACCTCATAGAATAGAGAGTAGAGGGAGGAGATTTCCTTTCAGCTACCTGGGCCAGGTCTGCTCTCACACAATGCTGTCTCCACCTCCTGCCAGGAAGCTGCACAGAACTGGTTTTGGTCAGGCACAGACACTCTCTGCCTTCAGAGAACAAAGACTTTTTGGGTATAAATATTGGGGCCCAGACCCCAAGACTTTAGATCACTTCTGGAACAACAAGATGAACCTTTGCCAAGGAGAAGAACGAAGGAAGCTGCAGGAGTTTGGACTGCCCCTCTGCCAGTGTGCTGTTTTCTGGGTTGGCCTGCAGTGGTCTTCATTGCCAAGGAAAGGAGAAGGAACTTTCAAAGAACTTTCATCATCTTGCAGAATATTACTCCAAGGGCTTGAACTAGAGCTTGCCTCCTGCTGAAGTCTCAGGGCAACAAGACTTCACCACCAGCTCCCTCCTGAATTCCCTTGCTGGGGATTCTGTCTGCAGAAGCCTGCGTGTCGCTGGGAGCTGGAAGCGCGAGTCAATGAGAAGAAACATGTCGCTGTCGCAGCTGTTGCCGTCGCATCGCCGGAGAAGCGTTTCGCCACCGCAGAGGCCGCCGCCGCATCACCAGAGAAGCGTGTCTTCATTGCAGCTGCCTGCCGTTGCATCACTGGAGAAGCGTGTCTTCGTCACATCTGCCTGCCGTCGCATCACCGGAGAAGCGTGTCACCACCGCAAGTGTCGCCATTGCATCACCGGAGAAGCGTGTCACTGTTGCAGCTGCCTGCCGTCGCATCACCGGAGAGGCGTGTCACAAGGCCTGTCGCAGCTCCAAAGTACAGAGTTCACCGCATGGCCATCGGGCGTGCATGCATCATCTTCACGTCGTCGCATCACATCAGGGGCGCACTCTCATCGCACCGGATCATCGCATCGAGACATCTGCTCAACGCATCGCCTTCCCTGCGGACCCTTTGTTTGTTTTGCATTACGCATCCAAGGTACTTTTGTGAGAAACGTGTCGCATTTACCATTAACTTGAACTAAGTTACTTCTACCATCTTTAAGTCTATTTTGAGTACAGTATTGTGGATTTTTGTCGTTTTTGGCCTTGTGTTAAGTCTATATAAAGAATACTTATTTTTATAAAACCTGTGTGGTGTCCATCTGTAGTGTTTTCACTGTATTACTGTATGTGTTCACAAATGCTTAACACACTGCCTCTGAGATAAGCCTGTCTGCTCATGCCAAGCTACCAAGGGGGTGAGCAGGGGTTATCCAGTAGTGTAATCCCTTTCCTGACTAGAAGCAAGGGTCCCTATTTGGTCAAAGGTGTATACCATTGCCAACTAGAGACCCCCAGTTCTAACATGCAGAAACAGGCAACAGAGGTACAGAATGAGGGAAGAGGAGTACAGGAAGAGGCACTAGTGTTGCAGAAAGAAGCAAGAGAAGTGCAGAAAGAGGCAAAAGAGGTGCAGAAACAGGAAGAAACGCGCAAAAAGGAGCAAAAGAAATGCAGAAAAAGGCAAGAGAAGTGGAGAAAGAAGCAAGAGAGGTGCAGAAAGAGACAAGAAAAGAGCAGAAAGTGGCAAGAGAGGTGGAAAAAGAAGCCAGAGAGGTGCAGAAAGAGGTAAGGGAGTTGCAAAAAGATGGAAAAGTGGTGCAGAAAGGGGCAAAAGAGGTGCTGAAACAGGCAAAAGAGGTACAGAAAGAGGGAAGAAGTGTGCAGAAAGAGGCAATAGGGGTGCAGAAAGAAGCAAGAGAGGTGTACAAAGAAGCAAGTGAGGTGCAGAAAGAAGCAAGAGAGATACAGAAAGAAACAACAGAAGTGCAGAAAGAAGCAAGTCAGCTGCAGAAAAAAGTAAGTGACGTGCAGAAAGAAGCAAGAGAAGTGCAGAAAGAGGCAAGAGAGGTGTAGAAAGAGGTAAAAGAGTTGTAGAAAGAGGTAAGAGAGGTATAGAAAGAGGCAAGAGGGGTGCAGAAAGAGGCAAGAGGGGTGCAGAAAGAGGTAAGAGAGGTGCAGAAAGAGGCAAGAGAGGTGCAGAAAGAGGGAAGAAGGGTGCAGAAAGAGGCAAGAGAAATGCAGAAAGAAGCAAGTGAGCTCTAGAAAGAAGCAACTGAGGTGCAGAAAGAACTAAGAGGTGTAGAAAGAGGCAAGAGAGGTACAGAAAGAAGTAAGGGAAGTGCAGTAGGAGACAACAGAGATGTACAAACAGGCAACAAAGGTGCAGAAAGAGGCAAGAAAGGTGCAGAAACGGACAAGAGATGTGCAAAAAGAAGCAAGAGAAGTGCAGAAAGAGGTAAGGGAGTTGCAAAAAGAGGGAAGAGGAGTGCAGAAAGGGGCAGGAGAGGTTCTGAAACAGGCAACAGAGGTACAGAAAGAGGGAAGAAGGGTCAGAAAGAGGCAATAAAAGTGCAGAAAGAGGCAATAAAATGGCAGAAAGAGGCAAGAGAGGTGCAGAAAGAGGTGAGAGGGGTGCAGAAAGAGGCAAGAGGGGTGCAGAAAGAGGCAAGAAGGGTGCAGAAAGAGGCAAGAGGGGCGCAGAAAGAAGCAAGAGAAGCGCAGAAAGAAGCAACTGAGGTGAAGAAAGAACTAAGAGGTGCACAAAGAGGCAAGAGAGGTACAAAAAGAAGCAAGAGAAGTGCACAAAGAGACAAGAAAAGTGCAGAAAGTGGCAGGAGAGGTACAGAAAAAGGCAAGAGGGGTGCAGAAAAAGGCAAGAGAGGTGCAGAAACAGTCAACGAGGTGCAGAAAGAAGGAAGAAGGGTGCAGAAAGAGGCAAGAAAAGTACAGAAAGAAGCAACAGAGGTGCAGAAAAAGGCAAGAAAGGTGCAGAAACGGACAAGAGACGTGCAGAAAGAGGAAAGGGAGGTGCAAGAAGAGGGGTACAGAAAGAGGCAAGAGAGGTGCTGAGACAGGCAACAGAGGTACAGACAGAGGGAAGAAGGGTACAGAAAGAGGCAATAGAGGTGCAGAAACATGCAAGAGAAGCGCAGAAAGAAGCAACTGAGGTGAAGAAAGAGACAAGAGAAGTGCAGAAAGAGGCAAGAGAGGTATAGAAAGAGGCAGGAGAGGTGTAGAAAGAGGTAAGAGAGGTACAGAAAGAGGCAAGAGGGGTGCAGAAAGAGGCAAGAGGGGTGCAGAAAGAAGCACGAGAAGCGCAGTAAGAACCAACAGAGGTGCAAAAACAGACAAGAGAAGTACAGAAAGAGGTAAGAAAGGTGCAGAATGAGGCAAGAGAGGTATAGAAAGAGGCAAGAGAAGTGCAGAAAGAAGCAAGTGAGCTCTAGAAAGAAGCAACTGAGGTTCAGAAAGAACTAAGAGGTGCAGAAAGAGGCAAGAGAGGTACAGAAAGAAGCAAGGGAAGTGCAGTAAGAGACAAGAGAGATACACAAATATGCAACAGAGGTGCAGAAAGAGGCAAGAAAGGTGCAGAAACCAAAAAGAAATGTGCAAAAAGAAGCAAGAGAGGTGCAGAAAGAGGTAAGGGAGTTGCAAAAAGAGGGAAGAGGGGTTCAGAAATGGGCAAGAGAGGTGCTGAAACAGGCAACAGAGCTACAGAAAGAGGGAAGAAGGGTGCAGAAAGATGCAATGAAAGTGAAGAAAGAGGCAATAAATGTGCAGAAAGAGGCAAGAAAGGTGCAGAAAGAGGAGAGAGGGGTGTAGAAAGAGGCCAGAGGGATGCAGAAAGAGGCATGAGGGGTGCAGAAAGAAGCAAGAGAAGTGCAGAAAGAAGCAAGAGGCACGCAGAAAGAAGCAACTGAGGTGAAGAAAGAACTAAGAGGTGCACAAAGAGGCAAGAGAGGTACATAAAGTAGCAGGAGAGGTGCAAAGAGGCAAGAGGGGTGCAGAGAAAGGCAAGAGCGGTACACAAACAGGCAACGGAGATGTAGAAAGAGGGAAGAAGGGTGCAGAAAGAGGCAAGAGAAGTGCAGAAAGAAGCAACAGAGGTGCAGAAAGAAACAACAGAGGTGCAAAAACAGACAAGAGAAGTACAGAAAGAGGTAAGAAAGGTGCAGAATGAGGCAAGAGAGGTATAGAAAGAGGCAAGAGAAGTGCAGAAAGAAGCAAGTGAGCTCTAGAAAGAAGCAACTGAGGTTCAGAAAGAACTAAGAGGTGCAGAAAGAGGCAAGAGAGGTACAGAAAGAAGCAAGGGAAGTGCAGTAAGAGACAAGAGAGATACACAAATATGCAACAGAGGTGCATAAAGAGGCAAGAAAGGTGCAGAAACCAAAAAGAAATGTGCAAAAAGAAGCAAGAGAGGTGCAGAAAGAGGTAAGGGAGTTGCAAAAAGAGGGAAGAGGGGTTCAGAAATGGGCAAGAGAGGTGCTGAAACAGGCAACAGAGGTACAGAAAGAGGGAAGAAGGGTGCAGAAAGATGCAATGAAAGAGAAGAAAGAGGCAATAAATGTGCAGAAAGAGGCAAGAAAGGTGCAGAAAGAGGAGAGAGGGTGTAGAAAGAGGCCAGAGGGATGCAGAAAGAGGCATGAGGGGTGCAGAAAGAAGCAAGAGAAGTGCAGAAAGAAGCAAGAGGCACGCAGAAAGAAGCAACTGAGGTGAAGAAAGAACTAAGAGGTGCACAAAGAGGCAAGAGAGGTACATAAAGTAGCAGGAGAGGTGCAAAAGAGGCAAGAGGGGTGCAGAGAAAGGCAAGAGCGGTACACAAACAGGCAACGGAGATGTAGAAAGAGGGAAGAAGGGTGCAGAAAGAGGCAAGAGAAGTGCAGAAAGAAGCAACAGAGGTGCAGAAAGAAACAACAGAGGTGCAAAAACAGACAAGAGAAGTACAGAAAGAGGTAAGAAAGGTGCAGAATGAGGCAAGAGAGGTATAGAAAGAGGCAAGAGAAGTGCAGAAAGAATCAAGTGAGCTCTAGAAAGAAGCAACTGAGGTTCAGAAAGAACTAAGAGGTGCAGAAAGAGGCAAGAGAGGTACAGAAAGAAGCAAGGGAAGTGCAGTAAGAGACAAGAGAGATACACAAATATGCAACAGAGGTGCATAAAGAGGCAAGAAAAGTGCAGAAACCAAAAGAAATGTGCAAAAGAAGCAAGAGAGGTGCAGAAAGAGGTAAGGGAGTTGCAAAAAGAGGAAGAGGGGTTCAGAAATGGGCAAGAGAGGTGCTGAAACAGGCAACAGAGGTACAGAAAGAGGGAAGAAGGGTGCAGAAAGATGCAATGAAAGTGAAGAAAGAGGCAATAAATGTGCAGAAAGAGGCAAGAAAGGTGCAGAAAGAGGAGAGAGGGGTGTAGAAAGAGGCCAGAGGGATGCAGAAAGAGGCATGAGGGGTGCAGAAAGAAGCAAGAGAAGTGCAGAAAGAAGCAAGAGGCACGCAGAAAGAAGCAACTGAGGTGAAGAAAGAACTAAGAGGTGCACAAAGAGGCAAGAGAGGTACATAAAGTAGCAGGAGAGGTGCAAAAGAGGCAAGAGGGGTGCAGAGAAAGGCAAGAGCGGTACACAAACAGGCAACGGAGATGTAGAAAGAGGGAAGAAGGGTGCAGAAAGAGGCAAGAGAAGTGCAGAAAGAAGCAACAGAGGTGCAGAAAGAAACAACAGAGGTGCAAAAAGAGACAAGAGAAAGGCAGAAAGAGGCAAAAAAGGTGCAGAAAGGCAAAAAAAAGGTGCAGAAAGAGGCAAGAGAGGTGCAGAAAGAGGGAAGAAGGGTGAAGAAAGAAGCAAGAGAGGTGCAGAAAGAGGTAAGAGAGGTGTGGAAAAAGGCAAGAGGGTTACAGAAAGAGGCAAGAGTGGTGCAGAAAGAAGCAAGAGAAGCGCAGTAAGAACCAACAGAGGTGCAAAAAGAGACAAGAGAAGTACAGAAAGAGGCAAGAGAGGTGCAAAAAGAGGTAAGAGAGGTGCAGAAAGAGGGAAGAAGGGTGCAGAAAGAGGCAAGGGAAGTGCAGAAAGAAGCAAGTGAGCTCCATAACGAAGCAACTGAGGTGCAGAAAGAAATAAGAGAGGTGCAGAAAGAGGTAAGGAATGTGCAAAAAGAGGGAAAAGGGGTGCAGAAAGGGGCAAGAGAGGTGCTGAAACAGGCAACAGAGGTACAGAAAGAGGGAAGACGTATGCAGAAAGAGGCAATAGGGGTGCATAATGAAGCAAGAGAGGTGCACAAAGAAGCAAGAGAGGTGCAGAAAGAAGCAAGAGAGGTACAGAAAGAAATAACAGAAGTGCAGAAAGAAGCAAGTCAGCTGCAGAAAAAAGCAAATGAGGTGCAGAAAGAAGCAAGAGAAGTGCAGAAAGAGGCAAGAGAGGTGTAGAAAGAGGCAAGAGAGTTGTATAAAGAGGTTAGAGAGGTGCAGAAAGAGGCAAGAGGGGTGCAGAAAGAAGTAAGAGAAGTGCAGTAATAAATAACAGAGGTGCAAAAAGAAACAAGAGAAGTGCAGAAAGAGGCAAAAAAGGTGCAGAAAGAGCAAAAAAGGGTGCAGAAAGAGGCAAGAGAAGTGCAGAAAGAAGCAAGTGAGCTCTAGAAAGAAGCAACAGAGGTGCAGAAAGAACTAAGAGGTTCAGAAAGAGGCAAGAGAGGTACAGAAAGAAGCCAGGGAAGTGTAGTAGGAGAGAAGAGAGATGTACAAACAGGCAACAGAGGTGCAGAAAGAGGAAAGAAAGGTGCAGAAACGGACAAGGGATGTGCAAAAAGAAGCAAGAGAGGTGCAGAAAGAGGTAAGGGAGTTGCAAAAAGAGGGAAGAGGGGTGCAGAAAGGGCAGGAGAGGTTCTGAAACAGGCAACAGAGGTTCAGAAAGAGGGACGAAGTGTGAAGAAAGAGGCAATAAAAGTGCAGAAAGAGGCAATAAAAGGGCAGAAAGAGGCAAGAGAGGTGCAGAAAGAGGCAAGAGAAGTGCAGAAAGAGGCAATAAAAGGGCAGAAAGAGGCAAGAGAGGTGCAGAGGCAAGAGGGGTGCAGAAAGAGGCAAGAGGGGTGCAGAAAGAAGCAAGAGAAGTGCAGAAAGAAGCAAGAGAAGCGCAGAAAGAAGCAACTGAGGTGAAGAAAGAACTTAGAGGTGCACAAAGAGGCAAGAGATGTACAGAAAGAAGCAAGAGAAGTGCACAAAGAGACAAGAAAAGTACAGAGGGTAGCAGGAAAGATGCAGAAAGAGGCAAGAGGGGTGCAGAAAAAGGCAAGAGAGGTGCACAAACAGGCACTGGAGGCAAGAAAGGTACAGAAACGGACAAGAGACTTGCAGAAAGATGAAATGAAGTTACAGAAGCAAGTGAGCTCTAAAAAGAAGCAACAGAGGTGCAGAAAGAACTAAGAGGTTCAGAAAGAGGCAAGAGAGGTACAGAAAGAAGCCAGGGAAGTGTAGTAGGAGAGAAGAGAGATGTACAAACAGGCAACAGAGGTGCAGAAAGAGGAAAGAAAGGTGCAGAAACGGACAAGGGATGTGCAAAAAGAAGCAAGAGAGGTGCAGAAAGAGGTAAGGGTGTTGCAAAAAGAGGGAAGAGGGGTGCAGACAGGGCAGGAGAGGTTCTGAAACAGGCAACAGAGGTACAGAAAGAGGGAAGAAGTGTGAATAAAGAGGCAATAAAAGTGCAGAAAGAGGCAAGAGAGGTGCAGAAAGAGGCAAGAGAAGTGCAGAAAGAGGCAATAAAAGGGCAGAAAGAGGCAAGAGAGGTGCAGAAAGAGGCAAGAGGGGTGCAGAAAGAGGCAAGAAGGTGCAGAAAGAAGCAAAAGAAATGCAGAAAGAAGCAAGAGAAGCGCAGAAAGAAGCAACTGAGGTGAAGAAAGAACTTAGAGGTGCACAAAGAGGCAAGAGAGGTATAGAAAGAAGCAAGAGAAGTGCACAAAGAGACAAGAAAAATACAGAGGGTGGCAGGAAAGATGCAGAAAGAGGCAAGAGAGGTGCAAAAGAGGCAAGAGGGGTGCAGAGAAAGGCAAGAGCGGTACACAAACAGGCAACGGAGATGTAGAAAGAGGGAAGAAGGGTGCAGAAAGAGGCAAGAGAAGTGCAGAAAGAAGCAACAGAGGTGCAGAAAGAAACAACAGAGGTGCAAAAGAGACAAGAGAAAGGCAGAAAGAGGCAAAAAGGTGCAGAAAGGCAAAAAAAGGTGCAGAAAGAGGCAAGAGAGGTGCAGAAAGAGGAAGAAGGGTGAAGAAAGAAGCAAGAGAGGTGCAGAAAGAGGTAAGAGAGGTGTGGAAAAAGGCAAGAGGGTTACAGAAAGAGGCAAGAGTGGTGCAGAAAGAAGCAAGAGAAGCGCAGTAAGAACCAACAGAGGTGCAAAAGAGACAAGAGAAGTACAGAAAGAGGCAAGAGAGGTGCAAAAAGAGGTAAGAGAGGTGCAGAAAGAGGGAAGAAGGGTGCAGAAAGAGGCAAGGGAAGTGCAGAAAGAAGCAAGTGAGCTCCATAACGAAGCAACTGAGGTGCAGAAAGAAATAAGAGAGGTGCAGAAAGAGGTAAGGAATGTGCAAAAAGAGGGAAAAGGGGTGCAGAAAGGGGCAAGAGAGGTGCTGAAACAGGCAACAGAGGTACAGAAAGAGGGAAGACGTATGCAGAAAGAGGCAATAGGGGTGCATAATGAAGCAAGAGAGGTGCACAAAGAAGCAAGAGAGGTGCAGAAAGAAGCAAGAGAGGTACAGAAAGAAATAACAGAAGTGCAGAAAGAAGCAAGTCAGCTGCAGAAAAAGCAAATGAGGTGCAGAAAGAAGCAAGAGAAGTGCAGAAAGAGGCAAGAGAGGTGTAGAAAGAGGCAAGAGAGTTGTATAAAGAGGTTAGAGAGGTGCAGAAAGAGGCAAGAGGGGTGCAGAAAGAAGTAAGAGAAGTGCAGTAATAAATAACAGAGGTGCAAAAGAAACAAGAGAAGTGCAGAAAGAGGCAAAAAGGTGCAGAAAGAGCAAAAAAGGGTGCAGAAAGAGGCAAGAGAAGTGCAGAAAGAAGCAAGTGAGTTTCTAGAAAGAAGCAACAGAGGTGCAGAAAGAACTAAGAGGTTCAGAAAGAGGCAAGAGAGGTACAGAAAGAAGCCAGGAAGTGTAGTAGGAGAGAAGAGAGATGTACAAACAGGCAACAGAGGTGCAGAAAGAGGAAAGAAAGGTGCAGAAACGGACAAGGGATGTGCAAAAAGAAGCAAGAGAGGTGCAGAAAGAGGTAAGGGAGTTGCAAAAAGAGGGAAGAGGGGTGCAGAAAGGGCAGGAGAGGTTCTGAAACAGGCAACAGAGGTTCAGAAAGAGGGACGAAGTGTGAAGAAAGAGGCAATAAAAGTGCAGAAAGAGGCAATAAAAGGTCAGAAAGAGGCAAGAGAGGTGCAGAAAGAGGCAAGAGAAGTGCAGAAAGAGGCAATAAAAGGGCAGAAAGAGGCAAGAGAGGTGCAGAGGCAAGAGGGGTGCATAAAGAGGCAAGAGGGGTGCAGAAAGAAGCAAGAGAAGTGCAGAAAGAAGCAAGAGAAGCGCAGAAAGAAGCAACTGAGGTGAAGAAAGAACTTAGAGGTGCACAAAGAGGCAAGAGATGTACAGAAAGAAGCAAGAGAAGTGCACAAAGAGACAAGAAAAGTACAGAGGGTAGCAGGAAAGATGCAGAAAGAGGCAAGAGGGGTGCAGAAAAAGGCAAGAGAGGTGCACAAACAGGCACTGGAGGCAAGAAAGGTACAGAAACGGACAAGAGACTTGCAGAAAGATGAAATGAAGTTACAGAAGCAAGTGAGCTCTAGAAAGAAGCAACAGAGGTGCAGAAAGAACTAAGAGGTTCAGAAAGAGGCAAGAGAGGTACAGAAAGAAGCCAGGGAAGTGTAGTAGGAGAGAAGAGAGATGTACAAACAGGCAACAGAGGTGCAGAAAGAGGAAAGAAAGGTGCAGAAACGGACAAGGGATGTGCAAAAAGAAGCAAGAGAGGTGCAGAAAGAGGTAAGGGTGTTGCAAAAAGAGGGAAGAGGGGTGCAGACAGGGCAGGAGAGGTTCTGAAACAGGCAACAGAGGTACAGAAAGAGGGAAGAAGTGTGAATAAAGAGGCAATAAAAGTGCAGAAAGAGGCAAGAGAGGTGCAGAAAGAGGCAAGAGAAGTGCAGAAAGAGGCAATAAAAGGGCAGAAAGAGGCAAGAGAGGTACAGAAAGAAGCAAGAGAGGTGCACAAAGAAGCAAGAGAGGCACACAAAGAAGCAAGAAAGCTGCAGAAAGAGACAAGAGAAGTCCAGAAAGTGGCAAGAAAGGTGCAGAAAGAGGCAAGAGGGGTGCAGAAAGAGGCAAGAGGAGTGCAGAAAGAAGCAACAGATGTGTAGAAAGAAGCAACAGAGGTGCAGAAAGTAGCAAGATAGGTGCAAAAACAGACAAGAGAAGTACAGAAAGAGGTAAGAAAGGTGCAGAATGAGGCAAGAGAGGTGCAGAGAAAGGCAAGAGTGGTACACAAACAGGCAACGGAGATGTAGAAAGAGGGAAGAAGGGTGCAGAAAGAGGCAAGAGAAGTGCAGAAAGAAGCAACAGAGGTGCAGAAAGAAACAACAGAGGTGCAAAAACAGACAAGAGAAGTACAGAAAGAGGTAAGAAAGGTGCAGAATGAGGCAAGAGAGGTATAGAAAGAGGCAAGAGAAGTGCAGAAAGAATCAAGTGAGCTCTAGAAAGAAGCAACTGAGGTTCAGAAAGAACTAAGAGGTGCAGAAAGAGGCAAGAGAGGTACAGAAAGAAGCAAGGGAAGTGCAGTAAGAGACAAGAGAGATACACAAATATGCAACAGAGGTGCATAAAGAGGCAAGAAAGGTGCAGAAACCAAAAGAAATGTGCAAAAAGAAGCAAGAGAGGTGCAGAAAGAGGTAAGGGAGTTGCAAAAGAGGGAAGAGGGGTTCAGAAATGGGCAAGAGAGGTGCTGAAACAGGCAACAGAGCTACAGAAAGAGGGAAGAAGGGTGCAGAAAGATGCAATGAAAGTGAAGAAAGAGGCAATAAATGTGCAGAAAGAGGCAAGAAAGGTGCAGAAAGAGGAGAGAGGGGTGTAGAAAGAGGCCAGAGGGATGCAGAAAGAGGCATGAGGGGTGCAGAAAGAAGCAAGAGAAGTGCAGAAAGAAGCAAGAGGCACGCAGAAAGAAGCAACTGAGGTGAAGAAAGAACTAAGAGGTGCACAAAGAGGCAAGAGAGGTACATAAAGTAGCAGGAGAGGTGCAAAAGAGGCAAGAGGGTGCAGAGAAAGGCAAGAGCGGTACACAAACAGGCAACGGAGATGTAGAAAGAGGGAAGAAGGGTGCAGAAAGAGGCAAGAGAAGTGCAGAAAGAAGCAACAGAGGTGCAGAAAGAAACAACAGAGGTGCAAAAACAGACAAGAGAAGTACAGACAGAGGTAAGAAAGGTGCAGAATGAGGCAAGAGAGGTATAGAAAGAGGCAAGAGAAGTGCAGAAAGAATCAAGTGAGCTCTAGAAAGAAGCAACTGAGGTTCAGAAAGAACTAAGAGGTGCAGAAAGAGGCAAGAGAGGTACAGAAAGAAGCAAGGGAAGTGCAGTAAGAGACAAGAGAGATACACAAATATGCAACAGAGGTGCATAAAGAGGCAAGAAAGGTGCAGAAACCAAAAAGAAATGTGCAAAAAGAAGCAAGAGAGGTGTAGAAAGAGGTAAGGGAGTTGCAAAAAGAGGGAAGAGGGGTTCAGAAATGGGCAAGAGAGGTGCTGAAACAGGCAACAGAGGTACAGAAAGAGGGAAGAAGGGTGCAGAAAGATGCAATGAAAGTGAAGAAAGAGGCAATAAATGTGCAGAAAGAGGCAAGAAAGGTGCAGAAAGAGGAGAGAGGGGTGTAGAAAGAGGCCAGAGGGATGCAGAAAGAGGCATGAGGGGTGCAGAAAGAAGCAAGAGAAGTGCAGAAAGAAGCAAGAGGCACGCAGAAAGAAGCAACTGAGGTGAAGAAAGAACTAAGAGGTGCACAAAGAGGCAAGAGAGGTACATAAAGTAGCAGGAGAGGTGCAAAAGAGGCAAGAGGGTGCAGAGAAAGGCAAGAGCGGTACACAAACAGGCAACGGAGATGTAGAAAGAGGGAAGAAGGGTGCAGAAAGAGGCAAGAGAAGTGCAGAAAGAAGCAACAGAGGTGCAGAAAGAAACAACAGAGGTGCAAAAAGAGACAAGAGAAAGGCAGAAAGAGGCAAAAAAGGTGCAGAAAGGCAAAAAAAAGGTGCAGAAAGAGGCAAGAGAGGTGCAGAAAGAGGGAAGAAGGGTGAAGAAAGAAGCAAGAGAGGTGCAGAAAGAGGTAAGAGAGGTGTGGAAAAAGGCAAGAGGGTTACAGAAAGAGGCAAGAGTGGTCCAGAAAGAAGCAAGAGAAGCGCAGTAAGAACCAACAGAGGTGCAAAAAGAGACAAGAGAAGTACAGAAAGAGGCAAGAGAGGTGCAAAAAGAGGTAAGAGAGGTGCAGAAAGAGGGAAGAAGGGTGCAGAAAGAGGTAAGGGAAGTGCAGAAAGAAGCAAGTGAGCTCCATAACGAAGCAACTGAGGTGCAGAAAGAAATAAGAGAGGTGCAGAAAGAGGTAAGGAATGTGCAAAAAGAGGGAAAAGGGGTGCAGAAAGGGGCAAGAGAGGTGCTGAAACAGGCAACAGAGGTACAGAAAGAGGGAAGACGTATGCAGAAAGAGGCAATAGGGGTGCATAATGAAGCAAGAGAGGTGCACAAAGAAGCAAGAGAGGTGCAGAAAGAAGCAAGAGAGGTACAGAAAGAAATAACACAAGTGCAGAAAGAAGCAAGTCAGCTGCAGAAAAAAGCAAATGAGGTGCAGAAAGAAGCAAGAGAAGTGCAGAAAGAGGCAAGAGAGGTGTAGAAAGAGGCAAGAGTTGTATAAAGAGGTTAGAGAGGTGCAGAAAGAGGCAAGAGGGTTGCAGAAAGAAGTAAGAGAAGTGCAGTAATAAATAACAGAGGTGCAAAAAGAAACAAGAGAAGTGCAGAAAGAGGCAAAAAAGGTGCAGAAAGAGCAAAAAAGGGTGCAGAAAGAGGCAAGAGAAGTGCAGAAAGAAGCAAGTGAGCTCTAGAAAGAAGCAACAGAGGTGCAGAAAGAACTAAGAGGTTCAGAAAGAGGCAAGAGAGGTACAGAAAGAAGCCAGGGAAGTGTAGTAGGAGAGAAGAGAGATGTACAAACAGGCAACAGAGGTAAAGAAAGGTGCAGAAACGGACAAGGGATGTGCAAAAAGAAGCAAGAGAGGTGCAGAAAGAGGTAAGGGAGTTGCAAAAAGAGGGAAGAGGGGTGCAGAAAGGGCAGGAGAGGTTCTGAAACAGGCAACAGAGGTTCAGAAAGAGGGACGAAGTGTGAAGAACGAGGCAATAAAAGTGCAGAAAGAGGCAATAAAAGGGCAGAAAGAGGCAAGAGAGGTGCAGAAAGAGGCAAGAGAAGTGCAGAAAGAGGCAATAAAAGGGCAGAAAGAGGCAAGAGAGGTGCAGAGGCAAGAGGGGTGCAGAAAGAGGCAAGAGGGGTGCAGAAAGAAGCAAGAGAAGTGCAGAAAGAAGCAAGAGAAGCACAGAAAGAAGCAACTGAGGTGAAGAAAGAACTTAGAGGTGCACAAAGAGGCAAGAGATGTACAGAAAGAAGCAAGAGAAGTGCACAAAGAGACAAGAAAAGTACAGAGGGTAGCAGGAAAGATGCAGAAAGAGGCAAGAGGGGTGCAGAAAAAGGCAAGAGAGGTGCACAAACAGGCACTGGAGGCAAGAAAGGTACAGAAACGGACAAGAGACTTGCAGAAAGATTAAATGAAGTTACAGAAGCAAGTGAGCTCTAGAAAGAAGCAACAGAGGTGCAGAAAGAACTAAGAGGTTCAGAAAGAGGCAAGAGAGGTACAGAAAGAAGCCAGGGAAGTGTAGTAGGAGAGAAGAGAGATGTACAAACAGGCAACAGAGGTGCAGGAAGAGGAAAGAAAGGTGCAGAAACGGACAAGGGATGTGCAAAAAGAAGCAAGAGAGGTGCAGAAAGAGGTAAGGGTGTTGCAAAAAGAGGGAAGAGGGGTGCAGACAGGGCAGGAGAGGTTCTGAAACAGGCAACAGAGGTACAGAAAGAGGGAAGAAGTGTGAATAAAGAGGCAATAAAAGTGCAGAAAGAGGCAAGAGAGGTGCAGAAAGAGGCAAGAGAAGTGCAGAAAGAGGCAATAAAAGGGCAGAAAGAGGCAAGAGAGGTGCAGAAAGAGGCAAGAGGGGTGCAGAAAGAGGCAAGAAGGTGCAGAAAGAAGCAAGAGAAATGCAGAAAGAAGCAAGAGAAGCGCAGAAAGAAGCAACTGAGGTGAAGAAAGAACTTAGAGGTGCACAAAGAGGCAAGAGAGGTATAGAAAGAAGCAAGAGAAGTGCACAAAGAGACAAGAAAAATACAGAGGGTGGCAGGAAAGATGCAGAAAGAGGCAAGAGGGGTGCAGAAAGAGGCAAGAGGGGTGCAGAAAATAGCAAGAGAAGTGCAGGAAGAAGCAAGAGAAGCGCAGAAAGAAGCAACTGAGGTGAAGAAAGAACTAAGAGGTGCACAAAGAGGCAAGAGAGGTACAGAAAGAAGCAAGAGAAGTGCACAAAGAGACAAGAAAAGTACAGAGGGTCGCAGGAAAGATGCAGAAAGAGGCAAGACGTGTGCAGAAAGAGGCAAGAGAGGTGCAGAAAGAGGCAAGAGAGGTGCATGAATAAGCAAGAGATACAGAAAGAAGCAAGAAAAGTGCATAAAGAAGCAACAAAGGTGCAAAAAGATGCAAGAGAAGTGCAGAAAGAGGCAAGAGCGGTGCAGAATGAGACAAAAGCAACAGAGGTGCACAAAGAAGCAAGAGAAGTGCAGAAAGAGGCAAGAGAGGTGCAGAAACAGGAAGAAACATGCAGAAAGAAGCAACAGAAATGCAGAAGGAGGCAATAGAAGTGTAAAAATAGGAAGAAAGGTGCAGAATGAAGCAAGAGAGGTGCATAAAGAAGCAAGAGAAGTGATGAGAGAGGCAAGAGAAGTGAGGAAAGAAGAGATGAGGTAGAGAAAGAGGCAAGAGAGGTACAGAAAGAGCCAAGAGAGGTGCAGAAAGAGGCAAGTGAGGTGCAGAAAGATCCAAGAGAGGTGCAGAAAGAAGCAAGAGAAGTCCTGAAAGAGACAAGAGAGGTGCAGCAAGAGGGAAGAAGGGTGCAGAAAGAGGCAAGAGGACTGCAAAAAGAAGCAACAGAGATGCAGAAAGAGGCAAGAGAGGTGCAGAAAGAAGCAAGAGAAGTGATGAAAGAGGCGAGAGAAGTGAGGAAAGAAGAGATGAGGTACAGAAAGAGGCAAGAGAGGTGCAGAAAGAGGCAAGTGAAGTGCAGAAAGATCCAACAGAAGTCCAGAAAGTGGCAAGAGAGGTGCAAAAAGAGGGAAGAGAGGTGCAGAAAGAGGCAAGAGGGGTGCAGAAAGAGGCAACAGAGGTGCAAAAAGAGGAAGAAGGGTGCAAAAAGAGGCAAGAGGAGTGCAGAAAGAAGCAACAGAGGTGCAGATAAAGGAAAGAGAGTGCAGAAAGAGGCAAGAGAGGTACAGAAAGAAGCAAGAGAGGTGCAGAAAGAGTCAAGAAAAGTGCAGAAAGAGGCAAGAGAAGTGCAGAAAGAGGAAAGAGGCAAGAGAAGTGCAGAAATAGGCAAGAGAGGTGCAGAAAGAGGCAAGAGAGGTACAGAAAGAAGCAAGAGAGGTGCACAAAGAAGCAAGAGAGGCACACAAAGAAGCAAGAAAGCTGCAGAAAGAGACAAGAGAAGTCCAGAAAGTGGCAAGAAAGGTGCAGAAAGAGGCAAGAGGGTGCAGAAAGAGGCAAGAGGAGTGCAGAAAGAAGCAACAGATGTGTAGAAAGAAGCAACAGAGGTGCAGAAAGTAGCAAGATAGGTGCAGAAACAGACAAGAGAAGTACAGAAAGAGGTAAGAAAGGTGCAGAATGAGGCAAGAGAGGTGCAGAGAAAGGCAAGAGCGGTACACAAACAGGCAACGGAGATGTAGAAAGAGGGAAGAAGGGTGCAGAAAGAGGCAAGAGAAGTGCAGAAAGAAGCAACAGAGGTGCAGAAAGAAACAACAGAGGTGCAAAAACAGACAAGAGAAGTACAGAAAGAGGTAAGAAAGGTGCAGAATAGAGGCAAGAGAGGTATAGAAAGAGGCAAGAGAAGTGCAGAAAGAATCAAGTGAGTTCTAGAAAGAAGCAACTGAGGTTCAGAAAGAAGCTAAGAGGTGCAGAAAGAGGCAAGAGAGGTACAGAAAGAAGCAAGAGAAGTGCAGTAAGAGACAAGAGAGATACACAAATATGCAACAGAGGTGCATAAAGAGGCAAGAAAGGTGCAGAAACCAAAGAAGAAATGTGCAAAAAGAAGCAAGAGAGGTGCAGAAAGAGGTAAGGAGTTGCAAAAAGAGGGAAGAGGGGTTCAGAAATGGGCAAGAGAGGTGCTGAAACAGGCAACAGAGGTACAGAAAGAGGGAAGAAGGGTGCAGAAAGATGCAATGAGAAGTGAAGAAAGAGGCAATAGAATGTGCAGAAAGAGGCAAGAAAGGTGCAGAAAGAGGAGAGAGGGGTGTAGAAAGAGGCCAGAGGGATGCAGAAAGAGGCATGAGGGGTGCAGAAAGAAGCAAGAGAAGTGCAGAAAGAAGCAAGAGGCACGCAGAAAGAAGCAACTGAGGTGAAGAAAGAACTAAGAGGTGCACAAAGAGGCAAGAGAGGTACATAAAGTAGCAAGAGAGGTGCAAAAGAGGCAAGAGAGGTGCAGAAGAAAGGCAAGAGCGGTACACAAACAGGCAACAGAGATGTAGAAAGAGGGAAGAAGGTGCAGAAAGAGGCAAGAGAAGTGCAGAAAGAAGCAACAGAGGTGCAGAAAGAAACAACAGAGGTGCAAAAGAGACAAGAGAAAGGCAGAAAGAGGCAAAAGAAGGTGCAGAAAGGCAAGAAAGAGGTGCAGAAAGAGGCAAGAGAGGTGCAGAAAGAGGGAAGAAGGGTGCAGAAAGAAGCAAGAGAGGTGCAGAAAGAGGCAAGAGAGGTGTAGAAAGAGGCAAGAGAGGTTACAGAAAGAGGCAAGAGGGGTCCAGAAAGAAGCAAGAGAAGTGCAGTAAGGAACCAACAGAGGTGCAGAAAGAGACAAGAGAAGTGCAGAAAGAGGCAAGAGAGGTGCAAAAGAGGTAAGAGAGGTGCAGAAAGAGGGAAGAAGGGTGCAGAAAGAGGTAAGGGAAGTGCAGAAAGAAGCAAGTGAGCTCCATAACGAAGCAACTGAGGTGCAGAAAGAAACAAGAGAGGTGCAGAAAGAGGTAAGAGAAGTGCAAAAAGAGGCAAGAGAGGTGCAGAAAGGGGCAAGAGAGGTGCTGAAACAGGCAACAGAGGTACAGAAAGAGGCAAGACGGATGCAGAAAGAGGCAATAGGGGTGCATAATGAAGCAAGAGAGGTGCACAAAGAAGCAAGAGAGGTGCAGAAAGAAGCAAGAGAGGTACAGAAAGAAATAACAGAAGTGCAGAAAGAAGCAAGTCAGCTGCAGAAAAAGCAAGATGAGGTGCAGAAAGAAGCAAGAGAAGTGCAGAAAGAGGCAAGAGAGGTGTAGAAAGAGGCAAGAGAGTTGTATAAAGAGGCTAGAGAGGTGCAGAAAGAGGCAAGAGAGGTGCAGAAAGAAGTAAGAGAGGTGCAGTAATAAATAACAGAGGTGCAGAAAGAGACAAGAGAAGTGCAGAAAGAGGCAAAAGAGGTGCAGAAAGAGCAAGAAAGGTGCAGAAAGAGGCAAGAGAAGTGCAGAAAGAAGCAAGTGAGCTCTAGAAAGAAGCAACAGAGGTACAGATAGAACTAAGAGGTGCAGAAAGAGGCAAGAGAGGAACGGAAAGAAGCAAGGGAAGTGTAGTAGGAGACAAGAGAGATGTACAAACAGGCAACAGAGGGGCAGAAAGAGGCAAGAAAGGTGCAGAAACAGACAAGAGATGTGCAGAAAGAAGCAAGAGAGGTGCAGAAAGAGGTAAGGGAGTTGCAAAAAGAGGGAAGAGGGGTGCAGAAAGGGGCAGGAGAGGTTCTGAAACAGGCAACAGAGGTTCAGAAAGAGGGACGAAGGTGTGAAGAAAGAGGCAATAAAAGTGCAGAAAGAGGCAATAAAAGGGCAGAAAGAGGCAAGAGAGGTGCAGAAAGAGGCAAGAGAAGTGCAGAAAGAGGCAATAAAAGGTGCAGAAAGAGGCAAGAGAAGTGCACAAAGAGGCAAAAGGGGTCTAGAAACAGGCAAGAGGGTTGCAGAAAGAAGCAAGAGAAGTGCAGAAAGAAGCAAGAGAAGCGCAGAAAGAAGCAACTGAGGTGAAGAAAGAACTTAGAGGTGCACAAAGAGGCAAGAGATGTACAGAAAGAAGCAAGAGAAGTGCACAAAGAGACAAGAAAAGTACAGAGGGTAGCAGGAAAGATGCAGAAAGAGGCAAGAGGGGTGCAGAAAAAGGCAAGAGAGGTGCACAAACAGGCACTGGAGGCAAGAAAGGTACAGAAACGGACAAGAGACTTGCAGAAAGATGAAATGAAGTTACAGAAGCAAGTGAGTCTCTAGAAAGAAGCAACAGAGGTGCAGAAAGAACTAAGAGGTTCAGAAAGAGGCAAGAGAGGTACAGAAAGAAGCCAGGGAAGTGTAGTAGGAGAGAAGAGAGATGTACAAACAGGCAACAGAGGTGCAGAAAGAGGCAAGAGAGGTGCAGAAACGGACAAGGGATGTGCAAAAAGAAGCAAGAGAGGTGCAGAAAGAGGTAAGAGTGTTGCAAAAAGAGGGAAGAGGGGTGCAGACAGGGCAGGAGAGGTTCTGAAACAGGCAACAGAGGTACAGAAAGAGGGAAGAAGTGTGAATAAAGAGGCAATAAAAGTGCAGAAAGAGGCAAGAGAGGTGCAGAAAGAGGCAAGAGAAGTGCAGAAAGAGGCAATAAAAGGGCAGAAAGAGGCAAGAGAGGTGCAGAAAGAGGCAAGAGGGGTGCAGAAAGAGGCAAGAAGGTGCAGAAAGAAGCAAGAGAAATGCAGAAAGAAGCAAGAGAAGCGAGAAAGAAGCAACTGAGGTGAAGAAAGAACTTAGAGGTGCACAAAGAGGCAAGAGAGGTATAGAAAGAAGCAAGAGAAGTGCACAAAGAGACAAGAAAAATACAGAGGGTGGCAGGAAAGATGCAGAAAGAGGCAAGAGGGGTGCAGAAAGAGGCAAGAGGGGTGCAGAAAGAAGCAAGAGAAGTGCAGAAAGAAGCAAGAGAAGCGCAGAAAGAAGCAACTGAGGTGAAGAAAGAACTTAGAGGTGCACAAAGAGGCAAGAGAGGTACAGAAAGAAGCAAGAGAAGTGCACAAAGAGACAAGAAAAGTACAGAGGGTGGCAGGAAAGATGCAGAAAGAGGCAAGACGTGTGCAGAAAGAGGCAAGAGAGGTGCAGAAAGAGGCAAGAGAGGTGCATGAATAAGCAAGAGATACAGAAAGAAGCAAGAAAAGTGCATAAAGAAGCAACAGAGGTGCAAAAAGAGGCAAGAGAAGTGCAGAATGAGGCAAAAGCGGTGCAGAATGAGACAAAAGCAACAGAGGTGCACAAAGAAGCAAGAGAAGTGCAGAAAGAGGCAAGAGAGGTGCAGAAACAGGAAGAAACATGCAGAAAGAAGCAACAGAAATGCAGAAGGAGGCAATAGAAGTGTAAAAATAGGAAGAAAGGTGCAGAATGAAGCAAGAGAGGTGCATAAAGAAGCAAGAGAAGTGATGAGAGAGGCAAGAGAAGTGAGGAAAGAAGAGATGAGGTAGAGAAAGAGGCAAGAGAGGTACAGAAAGAGCCAAGAGAGGTGCAGAAAGAGGCAAGTGAGGTGCAGAAAGAACCAAGAGAGGTGCAGAAAGAAGCAAGAGAAGTCCTGAAAGAGACAAGAGAGATGCAGCAAGAGGGAAGAAGGGTGCAGAAAGAGGCAAGAGGACTGCAAAAAGAAGCAACAGAGATGCAGAAAGAGGCAAGAGAGGTGCAGAAAGAAGCAAGAGAAGTGATGAAAGAGGCGAGAGAAGTGAGGAAAGAAGAGATGAGGTACAGAAAGAGGCAAGAGAGGTGCAGAAAGAGGCAAGTGAAGTGCAGAAAGATCCAACAGAAGTCCAGAAAGTGGCAAGAGAGGTGCAAAAAGAGGGAAGAGAGGTGCAGAAAGAGGCAAGAGGGGTGCAGAAAGAGGCAACAGAGGTGCAAAAAGAGGGAAGAAGGGTGCAAAAAGAGGCAAGAGGAGTGCAGAAAGAAGCAACAGAGGTGCAGATAAAGGAAAGAGAGGTGCAGAAAGAGGCAAGAGAGGTACAGAAAGAAGCAAGAGAAGTGCAGAAAGAGTCAAGAAAAGTGCAGAAAGAGGCAAGAAAAGTGCAGAAAGAGGAAAGAGGCAAGAGAAGTGCAGAAATAGGCAAGAGAGGTGCAGAAAGAGGCAAGAGAGGTACAGAAAGAAGCAAGAGAGGTGCACAAAGAAGCAAGAGAGGCACACAAAGAAGCAAGAAAGCTGCAGAAAGAGACAAGAGAAGTCCAGAAAGTGGCAAGAAAGGTGCAGAAAGAGGCAAGAGGGGTGCAGAAAGAGGCAAGAGGAGTGCAGAAAGAAGCAACAGATGTGTAGAAAGAAGCAACAGAGGTGCAGAAAGTAGCAAGATAGGTGCAAAAACAGACAAGAGAAGTACAGAAAGAGGTAAGAAAGGTGCAGAATGAGGCAAGAGAGGTGCAGAGAAAGGCAAGAGCGGTACACAAACAGGCAACGGAGATGTAGAAAGAGGGAAGAAGGGTGCAGAAAGAGGCAAGAGAAGTGCAGAAAGAAGCAACAGAGGTGCAGAAAGAAGCAACAGAGGTGCAAAAACAGACAAGAGAAGTGCAGAAAGAGGTAAGAGAGGTGCAGAATGAGGCAAGAGAGGTATAGAAAGAGGCAAGAGAAGTGCAGAAAGAATCAAGTGAGGTCTAGAAAGAAGCAACTGAGGTTCAGAAAGAACTAAGAGGTGCAGAAAGAGGCAAGAGAGGTACAGAAAGAAGCAAGGGAAGTGCAGTAAGAGACAAGAGAGATACACAAATATGCAACAGAGGTGCATAAAGAGGCAAGAAAGGTGCAGAAACCAAAAAGAAATGTGCAAAAAGAAGCAAGAGAGGTGCAGAAAGAGGTAAGGGAGTTGCAAAAAGAGGGAAGAGGGGTTCAGAAATGGGCAAGAGAGGTGCTGAAACAGGCAACAGAGGTACAGAAAGAGGGAAGAAGGGTGCAGAAAGATGCAATGAAAGAGAAGAAAGAGGCAATAAATGTGCAGAAAGAGGCAAGAAAGGTGCAGAAAGAGGAGAGAGGGGTGTAGAAAGAGGCCAGAGGGATGCAGAAAGAGGCATGAGGGGTGCAGAAAGAAGCAAGAGAAGTGCAGAAAGAAGCAAGAGGCACGCAGAAAGAAGCAACTGAGGTGAAGAAAGAACTAAGAGGTGCACAAAGAGGCAAGAGAGGTACATAAAGTAGCAGGAGAAGTGCAAAAGAGGCAAGAGGGTGCAGAGAAAGGCAAGAGCGGTACACAAACAGGCAACGGAGATGTAGAAAGAGGGAAGAAGGGTGCAGAAAGAGGCAAGAGAAGTGCAGAAAGAAGCAACAGAGGTGCAGAAAGAAACAACAGAGGTGCAAAAAGAGACAAGAGAAAGGCAGAAAGAGGCAAAAAAGGTGCAGAAAGGCAAAAAAAAGGTGCAGAAAGAGGCAAGAGAGGTGCAGAAAGAGGGAAGAAGGGTGAAGAAAGAAGCAAGAGAGGTGCAGAAAGAGGTAAGAGAGGTGTGGAAAAAGGCAAGAGGGTTACAGAAAGAGGCAAGAGTGGTGCAGAAAGAAGCAAGAGAGAGCGCAGTAAGAACCAACAGAGGTGCAAAAGAGACAAGAGAAGTACAGAAAGAGGCAAGAGAGGTGCAGAAAGAGGTAAGAGAGGTGCAGAAAGAGAGGAAGAAGGGTGCAGAAAGAGGCAAGAGAGGTGCAGAAAGAAGCAAGTGAGGTCCATAACGAAGCAACTGAGGTGCAGAAAGAAATAAGAGAGGTGCAGAAAGAGGTAAGAGAATGTGCAAAAAGAGGGAAAAGGGGTGCAGAAAGGGGCAAGAGAGGTGCTGAAACAGGCAACAGAGGTACAGAAAGAGGGAAGACGTAATGCAGAAAGAGGCAATAGGGGTGCATAATGAAGCAAGAGAGGTGCACAAAGAAGCAAGAGAGGTGCAGAAAGAAGCAAGAGAGGTACAGAAAGAAATAACAGAAGTGCAGAAAGAAGCAAGTCAGCTGCAGAAAAAAGCAAATGAGGTGCAGAAAGAAGCAAGAGAAGTGCAGAAAGAGGCAAGAGAGGTGTAGAAAGAGGCAAGAGAGTTGTATAAAGAGGTTAGAGAGGTGCAGAAAGAGGCAAGAGGGGTGCAGAAAGAAGTAAGAGAAGTGCAGTAATAAATAACAGAGGTGCAGAAAGAAACAAGAGAAGTGCAGAAAGAGGCAAGAAGGTGCAGAAAGAGCAAAAGGGTGCAGAAAGAGGCAAGAGAAGTGCAGAAAGAAGCAAGTGAGCTCTAGAAAGAAGCAACAGAGGTGCAGAAAGAACTAAGAGGTTCAGAAAGAGGCAAGAGAGGTACAGAAAGAAGCCAGGGAAGTGTAGTAGGAGAGAAGAGAGATGTACAAACAGGCAACAGAGGTGCAGAAAGAGGAAAGAAAGGTGCAGAAACGGACAAGGGATGTGCAGAAAGAAGCAAGAGAGGTGCAGAAAGAGGTAAGGGAGTTGCAAAAAGAGGGAAGAGGGGTGCAGAAAGGGCAGGAGAGGTTCTGAAACAGGCAACAGAGGTTCAGAAAGAGGGACGAAGTGTGAAGAAAGAGGCAATAAAAGTGCAGAAAGAGGCAATAAAAGGTGCAGAAAGAGGCAAGAGAGGTGCAGAAAGAGGCAAGAGAAGTGCAGAAAGAGGCAATAAGAGGGCAGAAAGAGGCAAGAGAGGTGCAGAGAGCAAGAGGGGTGCAGAAAGAGGCAAGAGGGGTGCAGAAAGAAGCAAGAGAAGTGCAGAAAGAAGCAAGAGAAGCGCAGAAAGAAGCAACTGAGGTGAAGAAAAAGAACTTAGAGGTGCACAAAGAGGCAAGAGATGTGCAGAAAGAAGCAAGAGAAGTGCACAAAGAGACAAGAAAAGTACAGAGGGTAGCAGGAAAGATGCAGAAAGAGGCAAGAGGGGTGCAGAAAAAGGCAAGAGAGGTGCACAAACAGGCACTGGAGGCAAGAGAAGGTACAGAAACGGACAAGAGACTTGCAGAAAGATGAAATGAAGTTACAGAAGCAAGTGAGCTCTAAAAAGAAGCAACAGAGGTGCAGAAAGAGACTAAGAGGTTCAGAAAGAGGCAAGAGAGGTACAGAAAGAAGCCAGGGAAGTGTAGTAGGAGAGAAGAGAGATGTACAAACAGGCAACAGAGGTGCAGAAAGAGGAAAGAAAGGTGCAGAAACGGACAAGGGATGTGCAGAAAGAAGCAAGAGAGGTGCAGAAAGAGGTAAGGGTGTTGCAAAAAGAGGGAAGAGGGGTGCAGACAGGGCAGGAGAGGTTCTGAAACAGGCAACAGAGGTACAGAAAGAGGGAAGAAGTGTGAATAAAGAGGCAATAAAAGGTGCAGAAAGAGGCAAGAGAGGTGCAGAAAGAGGCAAGAGAAGTGCAGAAAGAGGCAATAAAAGGGCAGAAAGAGGCAAGAGAGGTGCAGAAAGAGGCAAGAGGGGTGCAGAAAGAGGCAAGAAGGTGCAGAAAGAAGCAAAAGAAATGCAGAAAGAAGCAAGAGAAGCGCAGAAAGAAGCAACTGAGGTGAAGAAAGAACTTAGAGGTGCACAAAGAGGCAAGAGAGGTACTAGAAAGAAGCAAGAGAAGTGCACAAAGAGACAAAGAAAAATACAGAGGGTGGCAGGAAAGATGCAGAAAGAGGCAAGAGAGGTGCAGAAAGAGGCAAGAGGGGTGCAGAGAAAGGCAAGATGCGGTGCACAAACAGGCAACGGAGATGTAGAAAGAGGGAAGAAGGGTGCAGAAAGAGGCAAGAGAAGTGCAGAAAGAAGCAACAGAGGTGCAGAAAGAAACAGCAGAGGTGCAAAAGAGACAAGAGAAGGTGCAGAAAGAGGCAAGAAAAGGTGCAGAAAGAGGCAAAAAGAGGTGCAGAAAGAGGCAAGAGAGGTGCAGAAAGAGGGAAGAAGGGTGAAGAAAGAAGCAAGAGAGGTGCAGAAAGAAGCAAGAGAGGTGTGGAAGAAGCAAGAGAGGTTACAGAAAGAGGCAAGAGTGGTGCAGAAAGAAGCAAGAGAAGCGCAGTAAGAACCAACAGAGGTGCAGAAAGAGACAAGAGAAGTGCAGAAAGAGGCAAGAGAGATGCAAAGAGGTAAGAGAGGTGCAGAAAGAGGAAGAAGGGTGCAGAAAGAGGCAAGAGAAGTGCAGAAAGAAGCAAGTGAGCTGCATAACGAAGCAACTGAGGTGCAGAAAGAAATAAGAGAGGTGCAGAAAGAGGTAAGGAATGTGCAGAAAGAGGAAAAGGGGTGCAGAAAGGGGCAAGAGAGGTGCAGAAACAGGCAATAGAGGTACAGAAAGAGGCAAGACGAAGTGCAGAAAGAGGCAATAGAGGTGCATAATGAAGCAAGAGAGGTGCACAAAGAAGCAAGAGAGGTGCAGAAAGAAGCAAGAGAGGTACAGAAAGAAATAACAGAAGTGCAGAAAGAAGCAAGTCAGCTGCAGAAAAAGGCAAGATGAGAGTGCAGAAAGAAGCAAGAGAAGTGCAGAAAGAGGCAAGAGAGGTGCAGAAAGAGGCAAGAGAGTTGTATAAAGAGGCTAGAGAGGTGCAGAAAGAGGCAAGAGGGTGCAGAAAGAAGCAAGAGAGGTGCAGAAAGAAATAACAGAGGTGCAGAAAGAAACAGAGAAGTGCAGAAAGAGGCAAGAAGGTGCAGAAAGAGCAAAGAGGGTGCAGAAAGAGGCAAGAGAAGTGCAGAAAGAAGCAAGTGAGGTTCTAGAAAGAAGCAACAGAGG
This sequence comes from Calotriton arnoldi, assembly GCA_963921515.1. Taxonomy (NCBI): domain Eukaryota; kingdom Metazoa; phylum Chordata; class Amphibia; order Caudata; family Salamandridae; genus Calotriton; species Calotriton arnoldi. Next base: position 417,987 of record CAWUFW010012943.1, read on the forward strand.
TGCAGAAAGAACAAGAGAGGTTCAGAAAGAGGCAAGAGAGGTGCAGAAAGAAGCAAGGGAAGTGTAGTAAGAGAGAAGAGAGATGTACAAACAGGCAACAGAGGTGCAGAAAGAGGAAAGAAAGGTGCAGAAACGGACAAGAGGATGTGCAGAAAGAAGCAAGAGAGGTGCAGAAAGAGGTAAGAGGAGTTGCAAAAAGAGGGAAGAGGGGTGCAGAAAGAGAGCAGGAGAGGTTCTGAAACAGGCAACAGAGGTTCAGAAAGAGGGAACGAAGTGTGAAGAAAGAGGCAATAAAAGTGCAGAAAGAGGCAATAAAGGTCAGAAAGAGGCAAGAGAGGTGCAGAAAGAGGCAAGAGAAGTGCAGAAAGAGGCAATAAAAGGGCAGAAAGAGGCAAGAGAGGTACAGAAAGAAGCAAGAGGAGTGCAGAAAGAGGCAAGAGGGGTGCAGAAAGAAGCAAGAGAAGTGCAGAAAGAAGCAAAGAGAAGCGCAGAAAGAAGCAACTGAGGTGAAGAAAGAAGCATTAGAGGTGCACAAAGAGGCAAGAGAGGTACAGAAAGAAGCAAGAGAAGTGCACAAAGAGACAAGAAAAGTACAGAACATGGCAGGAGAGGTGCAGAAAGAGGCAAGAGAGGTGCAGAAAAAGGCAAGAGAGGTGCACAAACAGGCACTGGAGGCAAGAAAGGTACAGAAACGAGACAAGAGACGTGCAAGAAAGATGAAATGAAGTTACAGAAGCAAGTGAGCTGCAGAAAGAAGCAACAGAGGTGCAGAAAGAACTAGAGAGGTTCAGAAAAGAGGCAAGAGAGGTACAGAAAGAAGCAAGAGAAGTGCAGTAGGAGAGAAGAGAGATGTACAAACAGAGGCAACAGAGGTGCAGAAAGAGGCAAGAAAGGTGCAGAAACGGACAAAGGGATGTGCAAAAGAAGCAAGAGAGGTGCAGAAAGAGGCAAGAGTGTTGCAGAAAGAGGAAGAGGTGCAGACAGAGGCAGGAGAGGTGCTGAAACAGGCAACAGAGGTGCAGAAAGAGGCAAGAAGTGTGAATAAAGAGGCAATAAAAGTGCAGAAAGAGGCAAGAGAGGTGCAGAAAGAGGCAAGAGAAGTGCAGAAAGAGGCAATAAGAGGTGCAGAAAGAGGCAAGAGAGGTACAGAAAGAAGCAAGAGAGGTGCAGAAAGAAGCAAGAGAGGTACAGAAAGAATCAAGAGAGCTGCAGAAAGAGGCAAGAGAAGTGCAGAAAGAGGCAAGAGTGGTGCAGAAAGAGGCAAGAGGAGTGCAGAAAGAGGCAAGAGGAGTGCAGAAAGAAGCAACAGATGTGTAGAAAGAAGCAACAGAGGTGCAGAAAGAAGCAAGAGAGGTGCAGAAAGAGACAAGAGAGGTACAGAAAGAGGTAAGAAAGGTGCAGAATGAGGCAAGAGAGGTGCAGAGAAAGGCAAGAGTGGTACAGAAAGAGGCAACGGAGATGCAGAAAGAGGGAAGAAAGGTGCAGAAAGAGGCAAGAGAAGTGCAGAAAGAAGCAACAGAGGTGCAGAAAGAAGCAACAGAGGTGCAAAAACAGACAAAGAGAAGTACAGAAAGAGGCAAGAGAAGGTGCAGAAAGAGGCAAGAGAGGTATAGAAAGAGGCAAGAGAGGTGCAGAAAGAATCAAGTGAGCTCTAGAAAGAAGCAAGCTGAGGTTCAGAAAGAACTAAGAGAGTGCAGAAAGAGGCAAGAGAGGTACAGAAAGAAGCAAGAGAAGTGCAGTAAGAGACAAGAGAGGTACAGAAATATGCAACAGAGGTGCATAAAGAGGCAAGAAAGGTGCAGAAACCAAACAAGAAATGTGCAGAAAGAAGCAAGAGAGGTGCAGAAAGAGGTAAGAGGAGTTGCAGAAAGAGGGAAGAGAGGTGCAGAAATGGGCAAGAGAGGTGCTGAAACAGGCAACGAGAGGTACAGAAAGAGGGAAGAAGGAGTGCAGAAAGAGGCAATGAGAAGTGCAGAAAGAGGCAATAAATGTGCAGAAAGAGGCAAGAGAGGTGCAGAAAGAGGCAGAGAGAGGGTGCAGAAAGAGGCCAGAGAGGATGCAGAAAGAGGCAAGAGGGGTGCAGAAAGAAGCAAGAGAAGTGCAGAAAGAAGCAAGAGACGTGCAGAAAGAAGCAACTAGAGGTGAAGAAAGAACTAAGAGGTGCACAAAGAGGCAAAGAGAGGTACAGAAAGAAGCAAGAGAGGTGCAGAAAGAGGCAAGAGAGGTGCAGAGAAAGGCAAGAGCGGTACAGAAACAGGCAACGGAGATGTAGAAAGAGGGAAGAAGGGTGCAGAAAGAGGCAAGAGAAGTGCAGAAAGAAGCAACAGAGGTGCAGAAAGAAACAACAGAGGTGCAAAAAGAGACAAGAGAAGTACAGAAAGAGGTAAGAAAGGTGCAGAATAGAGGCAAGAGAGGTATAGAAAGAGGCAAGAGAAGTGCAGAAAGAATCAAGTGAGCTGCAGAAAGAAGCAACTGAGGTTCAGAAAGAACTAAGAGAGTGCAGAAAGAGGCAAGAGAGGTACAGAAAGAAGCAAGGGAAGTGCAGTAAGAGACAAGAGATACACAAATATGCAACAGAGGTGCAGAAAGAGGCAAGAAAGGTGCAGAAACAAGAAAGAAATGTGCAGAAAGAAGCAAGAGAGGTGCAGAAAGAGGTAAGGGAGTTGCAAAAAGAGGAAAGAGGGGTGCAGAAATGAGGCAAGAGAGGTGCTGAAACAGGCAACAGAGGTACAGAAAGAGGGAAGAGAGGGTGCAGAAAGAGGCAATGAGAAGTGAAGAAAGAGGCAATAAATGTGCAGAAAGAGGCAAGAAAGGTGCAGAAAGAGGAGAGAGAGGTGCAGAAAGAGGCAAGAGGGATGCAGAAAGAGGCATGAGAGGTGCAGAAAGAAGCAAGAGAAGTGCAGAAAGAAGCAAGAGGCACGCAGAAAGAAGCAACTGAGGTGAAGAAAGAACTAAGAGGTGCACAAAGAGGCAAGAGAAGTGCAGAAAGAGGCAAGAGAGGTGCAAAAGAGGCAAAGAGGGTGCAGAGAAGAGGCAAGAGCGGTACAGAAACAGGCAACGGAGATGTAGAAAGAGGAAGAAGGGTGCAGAAAGAGGCAAGAGAAGTGCAGAAAGAAGCAACAGAGGTGCAGAAAGAAACAAGAGAGGTGCAGAAAGAGGCAAGAGAAGGCAGAAAGAGGCAAGAGAAGGTGCAGAAAGGCAAAAGAGGTGCAGAAAGAGGCAAGAGAGGTGCAGAAAGAGGGAAGAAGGGTGAAGAAAGAAGCAAGAGAGGTGCAGAAAGAGGTAAGAGAGGTGTGGAAAAAGGCAAGAGGGTTACAGAAAGAGGCAAGAGTGGTGCAGAAAGAAGCAAGAGAAGTGCAGTAAGAACCAACAGAGGTGCAGAAAGAGGCAAGAGAAGTACAGAAAGAGGCAAGAGAGGTGCAGAAAGAGGTAAGAGAGGTGCAGAAAGAGGAAGAAGGGTGCAGAAAGAGGTAATGGAAGTGCAGAAAGAGCAAGTGAGCTCATAGCAGAAACAACTAGAGGTGCAGAAAGAAGCAAGAGAGGTGCAGAAAGAGGCAAGGAATGTGCAAAAGAGGAAAGAGAGGTGCAGAAAGAGGCAAGAGAGGTGCTAGAAACAGGCAACAGAGGTACAGAAAGAGGGAAGACGGATGCAGAAAGAGGCAATAGGAGGTGCAGAATGAAGCAAGAGAGGTGCACAAAGAAGCAAGAGAGGTGCAGAAAGAAGCAAGAGAGGTACAGAAAGAAATAACACAAGTGCAGAAAGAAGCAAGTGAGCTGCAGAAAAAAGCAAGATGAGGTGCAGAAAGAAGCAAGAGAAGTGCAGAAAGAGGCAAGAGAGGTGTAGAAAGAGGCAAGAGAGTTGTAGAAAGAGGTAGAGAGGTGCAGAAAGAGGCAAGAGAGGTGCAGAAAGAAGTAAGAGAGGTGCAGCAATAAATAACAGAGGTGCAGAAAGAAACAAGAGAAGTGCAGAAAGAGGCAAGAGAGGTGCAGAAAGAGCAAAAGGAGTGCAGAAAGAGGCAAGAGAAGTGCAGAAAGAAGCAAGTGAGGTCTAGAAAGAAGCAACAGAGGTGCAGAAAGAACTAAGAGAGTTCAGAAAGAGGCAAGAGAGGTACAGAAAGAAGCCAGGGAAGTGTAGTAAGAGAGAAGAGAGATGTAGAAACAGGCAACAGAGGTAAGAAAGGTGCAGAAACGGACAAGGGATGTGCAGAAAGAAGCAAGAGAGGTGCAGAAAGAGGTAAGAGAGTTGCAAAAAGAGAGGAAGAGAGGTGCAGAAAGAGGCAGGAGAGGTTCTGAAAGCAGGCAACAGAGGTTCAGAAAGAGGGAACGAAGAGTGAAGAACGAGCAATAAAAGTGCAGAAAGAGGCAATAAAAGGGCAGAAAGAAGCAAGAGAGGTGCAGAAAGAGGCAAGAGAAGTGCAGAAAGAGGCAATAAAAGGTGCAGAAAGAGGCAAGAGAGGTGCAAGAGGCAAGAGGGGTGCAGAAAGAGGCAAGAGAGGTGCAGAAAGAAGCAAGAGAAGTGCAGAAAGAAGCAAGAGAAGCACAGAAAGAAGCAACTGAGGTGAAGAAAGAACTTAGAGGTGCACAAAGAGGCAAGAGAGTGTACAGAAAGAAGCAAGAGAAGTGCACAAAGAGACAAGAAAAGTACAGAGGGTAGCAGGAAAGATGCAGAAAGAGGCAAGAGGGGTGCAGAAAGAAAGGCAAGAGAGGTGCACAAACAGGCACTGGAGGCAAGAAAGGTACAGAAACGAGACAAGAGAGTTGCAGAAAGATTAAATGAAGTTACAGAAGCAAGTGAGCTCTAGAAAGAAGCAACAGAGGTGCAGAAAGAACTAAGAGGTTCAGAAAGAGGCAAGAGAGGTACAGAAAGAAGCCAGGGAAGTGTAGTAGGAGAGAAGAGAGATGTACAAACAGGCAAGCAGAGGTGCAGAAAGAGGCAGAGAGGTGCAGAAACGGACAAGGGATGTGCAGAAAGAAGCAAGAGAGGTGCAGAAAGAGAGTAAGGGTGTTGCAAAAGAGGGAAGAGAGGTGCAGACAGAGGCAGGAGAGGTTCTGAAACAGGCAACAGAGGTACAGAAAGAGGGAAGAAGTGTGAATAAAGAGGCAATAAGAAGTGCAGAAAGAGGCAAGAGAGGTGCAGAAAGAGGCAAGAGAAGTGCAGAAAGAGGCAATAAAAGTGCAGAAAGAGGCAAGAGAGGTGCAGAAAGAGGCAAGAGGGGTGCAGAAAGAGGCAAGAGGGGTGCAGAAAGAAGCAAGAGAAGTGCAGGAAGAAGCAAGAGAAGCGCAGAAAGAAGCAACTGAGGTGAAGAAAGAACTAAGAGGTGCACAAAGAGGCAAGAGAGGTACAGAAAGAAGCAAGAGAAGTGCACAAAGAGACAAGAAAAGTACAGAACATGGCAGAAGAGGTGCAGAAAGAGGCAAGAGAGGTGCAGAAAGAGGCAAGAGAGGTGCAGAAAGAAGCAAGAGAAGTGCAGAAAGAAGCAAGAGAAGTGCAGAAAGAAGCAAGTGAGGTGAAGAAAGAAGCAGAGAGGTGCAGAAAGAGGCAAGAGAGGTGCAGAAAGAAGCAAGAGAAGTGCACAAAGAGACAAGAAAAGTACAGAAGGTGGCAAGAGAGATGCAGAAAGAGGCAAGACGTGTGCAGAAAGAGGCAAGAGAGGTGCAGAAAGAGGCAAGAGAGGTGCAGGAATAAGCAAGAGATACAGAAAGAAGCAAGAGAAGTGCATAAAGAAGCAACAGAGGTGCAAAAAGAGGCAAGAGAAGTGCAGAAAGAGGCAAGAGCGGTGCAGAATGAGACAAAAGCAACAGAGGTGCACAAAGAAGCAAGAGAAGTGCAGAAAGAGGCAAGAGAGTGCAGAAACAGGAAGAAACAGTGCAGAAAGAAGCAACAGAAATGCAGAAAGAGGCAATAGAAGTGTAGAAATAGGAAGAAAGGTGCAGAATGAAGCAAGAGAGGTGCATAAAGAAGCAAGAGAAGTGATGAGAGAGGCAAGAGAAGTGAGGAAAGAAGAGATGAGGTGGAGAAGGAGGCAAGAGAGGTGCAGAAAGAGCCAAGAGAGGTGCAGAAAGAGGCAAGTGAGGTGCAGAAAGAACCAAGAGAGGTGCAGAAAGAGGCAAGAGAAGTCCTGAAAGAGACAAGAGAGGTGCAGAAAGAGGGAAGAAGGGTGCAGAAAGAGGCAAGAGGACTGCAAAAAGAAGCAACAGAGGTGCAGAAAGAGGCAAGAGAGGTGCAGAAAGAAGCAAGAGAAGTGATGAAAGAGGCAAGAGAAGTGAGGAAAGAAGAGATGAGGTGCAGAAAGAGGCAAGAGAGGTGCAGAAAGAGGCAAGTGAAGTGCAGAAAGATCCAACAGAAGTCCAGAAAGTGGCAAGAGAGGTGCAGAAAGAGGGAAGAGAGGTGCAGAAAGAGGCAAGAGAGGTGCAGAAAGAGGCAACAGAGGTGCAAAAAGAGGGAAGAAGGGTGCAAAAAGAGGCAAGAGGAGTGCAGAAAGAAGCAACAGAGGTGCAGATAAGAGGCAAGAGAGGTGCAGAAAGAGGCAAGAGAGGTACAGAAAGAAGCAAGAGAAGTGCAGAAAGAGTCAAGAAAAGTGCAGAAAGAGGCAAGAGAAGTGCAGAAATAGGCAAGAGAGGTGCAGAAAGAGGCAAGAGAGGTACAGAAAGAAGCAAGAGAGGTGCACAAAGAAGCAAGAGAGGCACACAAAGAAGCAAGAAAGCTGCAGAAAGAGACAAGAGAAGTCCAGAAAGTGGCAAGAGAGGTGCAGAAAGAGGCAAGAGGGGTGCAGAAAGAGGCAAGAGGAGTGCAGAAAGAAGCAACAGATGTGTAGAAAGAAGCAACAGAGGTGCAGAAAGTGGCAAGAGAGGTGCAGAAAGAGACAAGAGAAGTACAGAAAGAGGCAAGAGAGGTGCAGAAAGAGGCAAGAGAGGTGCAGAGAAAGGCAAGAGCGGTGCACAAACAGGCAACGGAGAGTGTAGAAAGAGGGAAGAAGGGTGCAGAAAGAGGCAAGAGAAGTGCAGAAAGAAGCAACAGAGGTGCAGAAAGAGGCAAGAGAGGTGCAAAAACAGACAAGAGAAGTGCAGAAAGAGGCAAGAGAGGTGCAGAAAGAGGCAAGAGAGGTATAGAAAGAGGCAAGAGAAGTGCAGAAAGAAGCAAGAGAGGTACAGAAAGAAGCAACTGAGGTGCAGAAAGAACTAGAGGTGCAGAAAGAGGCAAGAGAGGTACAGAAAGAAGCAAGAGAGAGTGCAGAAAGAGACAAGAGAGAGTGCAGAAAGATGCAAGAGAGGTGCAGAAAGAGGCAAGAGAGGTGCAGAAACAAAGAAGAGATGTGCAGAAAGAAGCAAGAGAGGTGCAGAAAGAGGCAAGAGAGGTGCAGAAAGAGGAAGAGAGGTTCAGAAAGAGGCAAGAGAGGTGCAGAAAGAGGCAAGAGAGGTGCAGAAAGAGGGAAGAAGGGTGCAGAAAGAGGCAAGAGAAGTGCAAGAAAGAGGCAATAGATGGTGCAGAAAGAGGCAAGAGAGGTGCAGAAAGAGGCAGAGAGAGGTGCAGAAAGAGGCAAGAGGAGTGCAGAAAGAGGCAAGAGGGGTGCAGAAAGAAGCAAGAGAGGTGCAGAAAGAAGCAAGAGAAGTGCAGAAAGAAGCAACTGAGAGTGCAGAAAGAAGCTAAGAGGTGCACAGAAAGAGGCAAGAGAGGTGCAGAAAGTAGCAAGAGAGGTGCAGAAAGAGGCAAGAGAGGTGCAGAGAAGAGGCAAGAGCGAGTGCAGAAACAGGCAACAGAGATGTAGAAAGAGGCAAGAAGGGTGCAGAAAGAGGCAAGAGAGGTGCAGAAAGAAGCAACAGAGGTGCAGAAAGAAGCAACAGAGGTGCAGAAAGAGACAAGAGAAAGTGCAGAAAGAGGCAAGAGAGGTGCAGAAAGAGCAAAAAGAGGTGCAGAAAGAGGCAAGAGAGGTGCAGAAAGAGGCAAGAGAGGTGAAGAAAGAAGCAAGGGAAGTGCAGAAAGAGGCAAGAGAGGTGCAGCAAGAGGAAAGAGTTACAGAAAGAGGCAAGAGAGGTGCAGAAAGAAGCAAGAGAAGTGCAGAAAGAACAGCAAAGAGCAAGAGAAGTACAGAAAGAGGCAAGAGAGGTGCAGAAAGAGGCAAGAGAGGTGCAGAAAGAGGCAAGAGAGGGTGCAGAAAGAGGTAAGAGAAGTGCAGAAAGAAGCAAGAGAGCTCCAGAAAGAAGCAACAGAGGTGCAGAAAGAGGCAAGAGAGGTGCAGAAAGAGAGTAAGAGAAGTGCAGAAAGAGGCGAAGAGAGGTGCAGAAAGAGGCAAGAGAGGTGCAGAAACAGGCAAGAGAGGTGCAGAAAGAGGCAAGACGAGTGCAGAAAGAGGCAATAGGGGTGCAGAAAGAAGCAAGAGAGGTGCAGAAAGAGGCAAGAGAGGTGCAGAAAGAGGCAAGAGAGGTGCAGAAAGAAGATAAGCAGAAGTGCAGAAAGAAGCAAGAGAGGTGCAGAAAGAAGCAAAAGAGGTGCAGGAAGAGGCAAGAGAAGTTCAGCAAGATTCAAGAGGGGTGCAGAAAGAGGCAAGAGAGGTGCAGAAAGAGGCAAGAGAGGTGCAGAAAGAGGCAAGAGGGTGCAGAAAGAAGCAAGAGAAGTGCAGAAAGAAGCAAGAGAGGTGCAGAAAGAAGCAAGAGAGGTGCAGAAAGAGGCAAGAGAGGTGCAGAAAGAGGCAAGAGAGGTGCAGAAAGAGGCAAGAGAAAGTGCAGAAAGAAGCAAGAGAGGTGCAGAAAGAGGCAAGAGAGGTGCAGAAAGAGGCAAGAGAGGTGCAGAAAGAGGCAAGAGAGGTGCAGAAAGAAGCAAGAGAGGTGCAGAGAAGAGGCAAGAGAGTGCAGAAAGAGGCAAGAGAGGTGCAGAAAGAGGCAAGAGAAGTGCAGAAAGAGGCAAGAGAGGTGCAGAAAGAAGCAAGAGAGGTGCAGAAAGAGGCAAGAGAGGTGCAGAAAGAGGCAAGAGAAGTGCAGAAAGAGGCAAGAGAGGTGCAGAAATAGGCAAGAGAGGTGCAGAAAGAGGCAAGAGTGTGCAGAAAGAGGCAATAGAAGTGCAGAAAGAGGCAAGAGAGGTGCAGAAAGAGGCAAGAGTGTGCAGAAAGAAGCAAGAGAGGTGCAGAAAGAGGCAAGAGAAGTGCAGAAAGAGGCAAGAGAGGTGCAGAAAGAAGCAAGAGAGGTGCAGAAAGAGGCAAGAGAGGTGCAGAAAGAGGCAAGAGAGGTGCAGAAAGAGGCAAGAGAGGTGCAGAAAGAAGCAACTGAGGTGCAGAAAGAACTAGAGAGGTGCAGAAAGAGGGAAGAGCGGTACAGAAAGAAGCAACCGAGTTGCAAAAAGAGGCAAGAAAAGTAGAGAAAGAGGCAAGAGAGGTGCATAAAGAGGCAAGAGAGGTGCAGAAAGAGGCAAGAGAGGTGCAGAAAGAGGCAGAGGCAGAAAGGTGCAGAAAGAGGCAAGAGAGGTTGCAGAAAGATGAAATGAAGTAAGAAGCAGTGAGTCAGAAAGAAGCAAGAGAGGTGCAGAAAGAGGCAAGAGAGGTGCAGAAAGAGACAAGAGATGTACAGAAAGAGGCAAGAGAGGTGCAGAAAGAGGCAAGAGAGATGTGCAGAAAGAGGCAAGAGAGGTGCAGAAAGAGGCAAGAGAGGTGCAGAAAGAAGCAAGTGAGGAGCAGAAAGAAGCAGGAGAGGTGCATAAAGAGGTAAGAGTGGTGCAGAAAGAGGCAAGAGAGGCGTAGAAAGCGGCAAGAGAGGTGCAGAGAGGAAAGAGATGTGCAGAAAGAAGCAAGAGAGGTGCAGTAAAAGAGAGAAAGAGGCAAGAGGTGCAGAAAGAGGCAAGAGAAGTGCAGAAAGAGGCAAGAGAAGTGCAGAAAGAGGCAAGAGAGGTGCAGAAAGAGGCAAGAGAGGTGCAGAAAGAGGCAAGAGAGGTGCAGAAAGAAGCAAGAGAAGTGCAGAAAGAAGCAACAGAAGTGCAGAAAGAGGCAAGTGAGTTGCAGAAAGAGTCAAGATAGGTGCAGAAAGAGGCAAGAGAGGTATAGAAAGAAGCAAGAGAAGTGCAGAAAGAGGCAAGAGAAGTGCAGAAAGAGGCAGGAGAGATGCAGAAAAAGGCAAAAGAGGTGCAGAAAGAGGCAAGAGAGGTGCAGAAAGAAGCAAGAGAAGTGCAGAAAGAAGCAAGAGAAGTGCAGAAAGAAGCAAGCAGAGGTGAAGAAAGAACTAAGAGGTGCAGAAAGAGGCAAGAGAGGTGCAGAAAGAAGCAAGAGAGGTGCAGAAAGAGACAAGAGAGAGTGCAGAAAGAGGCAAGAGAAGTGCAGAAAGAGGCAAGAGAGGTGCAGAAAGAGGCAAGAGAGGTGCAGAAAGAGGCAAGAGAGGTGCAGAAATAAGCAAGAGAGGTACAGAAAGAAGCAAGAGAGAGTGCAGAAAGAAGCAAGAGAGGTGCAAAAGAAGCAAGAGAAGTGCAGAAAGAGGCAAGAGAGGTGCAGAAAGAGACAAGCAAGAGAGGTGCAGAAAGAGGCAAGAGAAGTGCAGAAAGAGGCAAGAGAGGTGCAGAAACAGGCAAGAGACATGCAGAAAGAAGCAAGAGAAATGCAGAAGGAGGCAATAGAAGTGCAGAAAGAGGAAGAAAGGTGCAGAAAGAAGCAAGAGAGGTGCAGAAAGAAGCAAGAGAAGTGCATGAAAGAGGCAAGAGAGAGTGAGGAAAGAAGAGAGTGAGGTGCAGAAAGAGGCAAGAGAGGTGCAGAAAGAGGCAAGAGAGGTGCAGAAAGAGGCAAGTGAGGTGCAGAAAGAACCAAGAGAGGTGCAGAAAGAAGCAAGAGAAGTGCAGAAAGAGACAAGAGAGGTGCAGAAAGAGGCAAGAGAGGGTGCAGAAAGAGGCAAGAGAAGTGCAGAAAGAAGCAACAGAGGTGCAGAAAGAGGCAAGAGAGGTGCAGAAAGAGGCAAGAGGGGTGCAGAAAGAGGCAAGAGGACGTGCAGAAAGAAGCAACAGAGAGTGCAGAAAGAGGCAAGAGAGGTGCAGAAAGAAGCAAGAGAAGTGCAGAAAGAGAAGCAGAGAGAGGTGCAGAAAGAGGCAAGAGAGGTGCAGAAAGAGGCAAGTGAAGGTGCAGAAAGATGCAAGAGAAGTGCAGAAAGAGGCAAGAGAGGTGCAGAAAGAAGGAAGAGAGAGTGCAGAAAGAGGCAAGAGGAGTGCAGAAAGAGGCAACAGAGGTGCAGAAAGAGGCGAAGAAGGTGCAGAAAGAGGCAAGAGAAGTGCAGAAAGAAGCAAGAGAGGTGCAGAAAGAGGCAAGAGAGTGCAGAAAGAGGCAAGAGAGGTGCAGAAAGAAGCAAGAGAGATGTAGAAAGAATCAAGAAAAGTGCAGAAAGAGGCAAGAGAAGTGCAGAAAGAGGTGCAGAAAGAGGCAAGAGAGGTGCAGAAAGAGGCAAGAGAGGTGCAGAAAGAGGCAAGAGAGGTACAGAAAGAAGCAAGAGAGGGTGCAGAAAGAAGCAAGAGAGGTACAGAAAGAAGCAAGAAAGCTGCAGAAAGAGACAAGAGAGGTGCAGAAAGAGGCAAGAGAGGTGCAGAAAGAGGCAAGAGGGGTGCAGAAAGAGGCAAGAGGAGTGCAGAAAGAAGCAACAGATGTGCAGAAAGAAGCAACAGAGGTGCAGAAAGAGGCAAGAGAGGTGCAGAAAGAGACAAGAGAAGTCCAGAAAGTGGCAAGAGAGGTGCAGAAAGAGGCAATAGAGGTGCAGAAAGAGGAAAGTGAAGTGCAGAAAGATCCAAGAGAAGTCCAGAAAGTGGCAAGAGAGGTGCAGAAAGAGGCAAGAGAGGTGCAGAAAGAGGCAAGAGGGGTGCAGAAAGAGGGAAGAAGGGTGCAAAAAGAGGCAAGAGGAGTGCAGAAAGAAGCAACAGAGGTGCAGATAAAGGCAAGAGAGGTGCAGAAAGAGACAAGAGAGGTGCAGAAATTGGCAAGAGAGGTGCAGAAAGAGGCAAGAGAGGTGAAGAAAGAAGCAAGAGAAGTGCAGAAAGAAGCAGGAGAGGTACAGAAAGAAGCAAGAGAAGTGCAGAAAGAGTCAATAAAAGTGCAGAAAGAGACAAGAAAAGTGCAGAAAGAGGAAAGAGGCAAAAGAAGTGCAGAAATAGGCAAGAGAAGTGCAGAAAGAGGCAAGAGAGGTGCAGAAAGAGGCAAGAGAGGTGCAGAAAGAAATAAGAGAGGTGCAGAAAGAAGCAAGAGAGGTGCAGAAAGAGGCAAGAGAGGTGCAGAAAGAGACAAGAGAGGTGCAGCAAGAGGGAAGAAGGGTGCAGAAAGAGGCAAGAGGACTGCAAAAAGAAGCAACAGAGGTGCAGAAAGAGGCAAGAGAGGTGCAGAAAGAAGCAAGAGAAGTGATGAAAGAGGCAAGAGAAGTGAGGAAAGAAGAAATTAGGTGCAGAAAGAGGCAAGAGAGGTGCAGAAAGAGGCAAGTGAAGTGCAGAAAGATCCAACAGAAGTCCAGAAAGTGGCAAGAGAGGTGCAGAAAGAGGCAAGAGAGGTGCAGGAATAAGCAAGAGAGATACAGAAAGAAGCAAGAGAAGTGTGTAAAGAAGCAACAGAGGTGCAAACAGAGGCAAGAGAAGTGCAGAAAGAGGCAAGAGCGGTGCAGAAAGAGACAAAAGCAACAGAGGTGCACAAAGAAGCAAGAGAAGTGCAGAAAGAGGCAAGAGAGGTGCAGAAACAGGAAGAAACGTGCAGAAAGAAGCAACAGAAATGCAGAAAGAGGCAAGTGAAGTGTAGAAAGAGGAAGAAAGGTGCAGAAAGAAGCAAGAGAGGTGTAGAAAGAAGCAAGAGAAGTGATGAGAGAGGCAAGAGAAGTGAGGAAAGAAGAGATGAGGTGGAGAAAGAGGCAAGAGAGGTGCAGAAAGAGGGAAGAGAGGTGCAGAAAGAGGCAAGTGAGGTGCAAAAAGAGGAAAGAGGCAAGAGAAGTGCAGAAATAGGCAAGAGAAGTGCAGAAAGAGGCAAGAGGGGTGCATAAAGAGGCAAGAGAGGTGCAGAAAGAAGCAAGAGAGCCACACAAAGAAGCAAGAGAGGTGCACAAAGAAGCAAGACAGCTGCAGAAAGAGACAAGAGAAGTCCAGAAAGTGGCAAGAGAGGTTCAGAAAGAGGCAAGAGGGGTGCAGAAAGAGGCAAGAGGGGTGCAGAAAGAGGCAAGAGGAGTGCAGAAAGAAGCAACAGAGGTGCAGAAAGTGGCAAGAGAGGTGCTGAGACAGGCAACAGAGGTGCAGAAAGAGGGAAGAGGGGTGCAGAAAGAGGCAAGAGAGGTGCAGAAAGAAGCAAGAGAGGTGCAGTAAGAAGCAAGAGAAGTGCAGAAAAAAACAAGAGAGGTGCAGAAAGAGACAAGAGAAGTATAGAAAGAGGCAAGAGAGGTGCAGAAAGAGGCAAGAGAGGTGCAGAAAGAGGCAGGAAGGGTGCAGAAGAGGCAAGAGAAGTGCAGAAAGAAGCAAGAGAGCTGCATAAAGAAGCAACAGAGGTGCAGAAAGAAGCAAGAGAGGTGCAGAAAGAGGCAAGAGAGGTACAGAAAGAAGCAATGAGAAGTACAGAAAGGACAAGAGAAGTGCAGAAAGTGGCAAGAGAGGTGCAGAATCAGACAACAGAGGTGCAGAAAGAGGCAAGAAAGGTGCAGAATGAGGCAAGAGAGGTGCAGAAAGAGGAAAGAGGAGTGCAGAAAGAGGCAAGAGAGGTGCAGAAAGCAGGCAAGAGAGGTACAGAAAGAGGGAAGAAGGGTGCAGAAAGAGGCAAGAGAGGTGCAGAAAGAGGCAAGAGAGGTGCAGGAATAAGCAAGAGAGGTACAGAAAGAAGCAAGAGAAGTGCATAAAGAAGCAACAGTTGTGCAAAAAGAGGCAAGAGAACTGCAGAAAGAGGCAAGAGAGGTGCAGAAAGAGTCAAGAGAGGTGCAGAAAGAGTTAAGAGCGGTGCAGAAAGAGACAAAAGCAACAGAGGTGCACAAAGAAGCAAGAGAAGTGCAGAAAGAGGCAAGAGAGGTGCAGAAACAGGAAGAAACGGGTAGAAAGAAGCAACAGAAATGCAGAAAGAGGCAATAGAAGTGTAGAAAGAGGAAGAAAGCCCACGTAGCAAAGTGTTTGTCCAACTTTATGGAACATTCTGAATATCTAGACCCTCATCAAGCAGTGATTCCGTCCCGCTCACTCTACAGAGACAGTGATTCTAGCTGTACTGGACGACTTGCAGAGATAAAGCGGACAGAGGTACTCCTCAGGCCCTGGTGCTTTTAGATCTTTCGGCCGCATTTGACACGGTCGATCACAAAACTTTGATGGATCGTGTCAGGCTGGCCGGCATCCAGGGCCCAGCTTTTAGTTGGATTAGCTCCTTGTAGAAGACCGCACTCAATCGGTTCGCTTGGATTCATTTACTGCTCCCAAGCTATCAACTACTTGTGGGGTCCCACAGGGATCATCACTATCCCCCACTTGTTTAATCTATACCTCTCACCCTTGATTCAGTCTCTGAAGGCACGGAAGGTAACTACCTTCAATTATGCCGATGATCTATAGTTAACTTTCACAATAGATAACTCCCTAATTCAATCCTGGAATTCCAGGCCACTATGCTCCACATTCGCCATTGGATGGACCAGAATCATTTAAAACTTAATCCAGATAAGACCGAACTAGTTTTGACGGGGAGTAGTAAGATCTTCTGGGGCCCACACTATTGGCCGACGGAACTTGGATTTCCGCCCGAACCCTCTACCTCCGTCAAGAGTCTAGGTGTTATCATAAACAACAACCTGTCGTTGAGATCCCAAGTTGGTGCTGTGGTCTCAACCTGTTTCTTTCAGTTACGTAAAATCAGAAAGATCAGTCGCTTGCTCACTCATGCAGCGTTGATACAGGTTGTAATAGCCATGGTATTATCAAACTTAGACTACGCCAACTCAATCTATCTAGGCATGCCACTTTTTTTAATCAAGCGGCTTCAGATGGTCCAGAACCAAGCAGCGAGACTGGATCCATCAGCAACCAAGATGGCAATCAGCCAGACCCCTTTAAAGAAACTACACTGGCTCCCTATTTCCCAACGCACGGCCTTTAAAACGGGATGTTTAATCTTTAAGTCTCTTCACAGTCGGAGTCCCAAATTTATTAACTGCCTTTTATCAAGGCATACTCCCTCTCGTAACTTGCGCTCAGCCCACCTTCAGCTACTGACCATCCCCGCCTTCAAGTTAAAACGTCAGGGTGGCTGTAGGTTTGCATCCCTGGCCCCAAGACTGTGGAATTCTTTTCCACTGGAGGTTCGAGTCATGTACTGATCTTCTGAGTTTCAGAAAAATGCTTAAGACATGGCTGTTCGGGCAGGCTTATGAATAACTATCCCCATCGGTCCAGGCATATTCTAGAGTAGCGCCATGAAACCTTTTGGTGTACGTGCACTGTATAAATTTTTGATAACATAACAAGGAAGCAAGAGAGGTGCAGAAAGAAGCAAGAGAAGTGATGAGAGAGGCAAGAGAAGTGAGGAAAGAAGAGATGAGGTGGAGAAAGAGGCAAGAGACATGCAGAAAGAGGCAAGTGAGGTACAGAAAGTACCAAGAGAGGTGCAGAAAGAGGCAAGAGATGTCCTGAAAGAGGCTAGGGATGTGCAGAAAGAGGCAAGAGGGGTGCAGGAAGAAGCAAGAGACATGCAGAAAGAGGCAAGAGAGGTGCAGAAAGAGACAAGAGAGGTGCAGAAAGAGGCAACAGAGGAGCAGAAAGAGGCAAGAGAGGTGCAGCAAGAGGGAAGAAGGGTGCATAACAAGGCAAGAGGACTGCAAAAAGAAGCAACAGAGGTGCAGAAAGAGGCACGAGAGGTGCAGAAAGAAGCAAGAAAAGTGATGAAAGAGGAAAGAGGAGTGAGGAAAGAAGAGATGAGGTGCAGAAAGATGCAAGAGAGGTGCAGAAAGTGGCAAGAGAGGTGCACAAACAGGAAGAAACACAGAGAAAGAAGCAAAAGAAATACAGAAAGAGGCAAGAGATGTGCAAAAAGAAGCAAGAGAGGTGCAGAAAGAGGTAAGGGATGTGGAAAAAGAGGGAAAATGGGTGCAGAAAGGGGCACAAGAGGTACTGAAACAGGCAACAGAGGTAGAGAAAGAGGGAAGAAGGGTGCAGAAAGAGGCAATGGGGTGCAGAAAGAAGCAAGAGAGGTGCAGAAAGAAGGAAGAGAGATGCAGAAAGAAACAACAGAAGTGCAGAAAGAAGCAAGTGAGCTGCAGAAATAAGCAAGTGAGGTGCAGAAAGAAGCAAGAGAAGTTCAGAAACGCAAGAGAGGTGTAGAAAGAGGCAAGAGAGGTGTAGAAAGAGGTAAGAGAGGTGCAGAAAGAGGAAAGAAGGGTGCAGAAAGAGGCAAGAGGGGTGCAGAAAGAAGCAAGTGAAGCACAGTAAGAACCAACAGAGGTGCAAAAAGAGACAAGAGAAGTACAGAAAGAGGCAAGAAAGGTGCAGAAAGAAGCAAGAGAGGTACAGAAAGAGGCAACAGAAGTGCAGAAAGAAGCAAGTGATCTCTAGAAAGAAGCAACTGAGGTGCAGAAAGAACTAAGAGGTGCAGAAAAAGGCAAGAAAGGTACAGAAAGAGGTGAGGGAGTTGCAAAAAGAGGGAAGATGGGTTCAGAAAGGGGCAAGAGAGGTGCTGAAACAGGGAACAGAGGTACAGAAAGATGGAAGAAGGGTGCAGAAAGAGGCAATAAAAGTGCAGAAAGAGGCAATATAAGTGCAGAAAGAGGCAAGAGAGGTGCAGAAAGAGGCCAGAGGGGTGTAGAAGGAGGCCAGAGGGATGCAGAAAGAGGCAAGAGGGGTGCAGAAAGAGGCATGAGGAGTGCAGAAAGAAGCAAGAGAAGTGCAGAAAGAAGTAAGAGGAGCACAGAAAGAAGCAACTGAGGTGAAGAAAGAACTAAGGTGCACAAAGAGGCAAGAGAGGTACAGATAGAAGCAAGAGAAGTGCACAAAGAGACAAGAAAAGTGCAGAGAGTGGCAAGTAGAGGTGCAGAAAGAGGCAAGAGGAGGTGCAGAAAGAGGCAAGAGAAGTGCACAAACAGGCAACGAGAGGTGTAGAAAGAGGGAAGAAGAGGTGCAGAAGGAGGCAAGAGAAGTGCAGAAAGAAGCAACAGAGGTGCAGAAAGAAACAACAGAGGTGCAGAAAGAGACAAGAGAAGTGCAGAAAGAGGCAAAAGAGGTGCAGAAAGAGTCAAGAGAGGTACAGAAAGAGGGAAGAAGGGTGCAAAAGTAGGCAAGAGAAGTGCAGAAAGAAGCAAGTGAGGCTGCATAAAGAAGCAACTGAGGTGCAGAAAGAACTAAGAGAGGTGCACAAAGAGGCAAGAGAGGTGCTGAAAGAAGCAAGAGGTAGTGCAGAAAGGGACAAGAGAAAGTGCAGAAATTAGGCAAGAGAGGTGCACAAACAGGCAACAGAGGTGCAGAAAGAGGCAAGAAAGGTACAGAAAGAGGTAAGTTAGGTACAAAAAGAGGTAAGAGGGGTTCAGAAAGGGGCAAGTGAGGTGCGTAAACAGTCAACAGAGGTACAGAAAGAGGTAAGAAGGGTGCAGAAAGAGGCAAGAGAGGTGCGGAAAGAGGCAAGAGAGGTGCCGAAAGAATTAAGAGCGGTGCAGAAAGAGACAAAAGCAACAGGTGCAGAAAGAGGCAAGAGGGGTGCAGAAAGAGGCAAGAAAAGTGCAGAAAGAGGGAAGAGTGTGTAGGAGAGTAGGATCTGCCTCTTATGTTGCCCCCACTTTTTTTCTGATGTTTACACTGGTTTCTGGCTATAGTCAGGCTGGGACCCTGCTAATCAGGGCCCCAGCCTCTCTGTTCTCTCTAAACGATTTGGAGTGCACTCTAGGTGCACTAGTGATTGGATACTGTGGCACCTTATGAGTCCCTAGTATATGGTACCTTAGGTACCAAGGGCATAGGTACTTCACAGGCCTACCAGGGGCTGCAGCATGTATTATGCCACCCCTGGGAAGCAGACTAAATCTGACACCACAGGCCTGCTACTGCAGCCTGAGTGAGGAAGTGCTAGCACCCCTCACTGAGATATAGGTTCCCTATATCTCTCCTACACACACATATAACCCTATCAGTCACCCCTAAGGCAGGCCCTATCAATCCTGAGGGCAGGGTGCTTGGCTTCTATGTGAGGGGGTGCCTCTGCCTGAGCAGGGCCCCTCTGCAGCTCTCAGAGTCCATTCTCTGGTGCTGTTTGTGGATGCGGTTAAACCATATACTTTTAAGTGCATTATATCCTCGCGGTAAAATGCTAACTTTGGAATGGCTGCATCGAAACATGTCGTGTTTGGTGTCAAACACCTTGGAATACTACCCCCCGCCAGTCCTGGCGGCGGGGGTAGCATTCCACCCTTCTAGAGGGATAGACATGTACCTACTGTGGAAACGCGGTAGAATCCTGCAGAGCCCTGGCATCACAAAATGGATGCCACCAGTCACAGACACTGGGCTGCCCTCCTGCTGATGACCAACACTCGCAGTGGAGGAAGCCCAACAATAGATATCCTGTCCCAAGGGGTGTGACCACCTCCCAGACAGGGTTTAGTGTATTGGGGCTGGGTGGGTGCACTCTTAGAGTGCTTTGAAGTCCTGCACTGGGGGAGCAGAAGGCTCCTCTGTGCATATGCCAGTTCAAACCGGCTCAGGGGCTACCTGTCCCTGCTCTGGCGCGAAACTGGACAAAGGGAAGTGGGTGTAGCCACCCACTCCCCTGACCCTCCCATAGGTAGGGTCATAGAGCTAGTCCCTCCCCTTCTTTTAGTATAAGAGGGGGAACCTGTGCATAGCACCCTAGATTTCCCTGGACGATGCTCTGAAGAAGAATCCCGGACCTTCGACGTTCCACTACCTTTGGAAGACTGAAGAATCTCCTTGGAGTCAAGGAGTGACTCCCCTGCTTGGCAGGCACCAAAAACTACAAACGACGGTCGCAAACTATGCCGCTCCCGCCGGAGTCCGAAGTCCCTGCAGCCCAAGAAGTGGATTTCCTGACTTCTCAAAGGCCATCGTGAGTCCCCAGTGAAGCTGAGGCCAGTGGACCCCAAGAGTAATGAGGAACCGCGACCCCTGGGTACCGTGCACTATTGTCGAGTGCAACCCCTTCACAACGTTCCACGAACTTGTGCTTTAGACCACGTGTGGTCCCAGCCTCCAGCAGGAATCCCTCCTAAGATCAGAGGCCTACCACGTCCCGAGTGACCGTGGGCCCCTGTGAGCGAATCCTCCCGAGGCGTCTTCGCGATCCCTTGCCAGCCGGCTTGTGGGTCCCCAGAAGACTTTCTAAAGAAACCAAAGGGCTCCCCTGGTTGCTCCAGGCCTGCCCTGACTTACCCTCGCTGGGTGAGTCCCACAGACCTTGCTGGTCTGCGCCATTGCCTCTTCACACTTTCCCCAAGACTTGCTGTTACCAAGGCTTGTTGGCTCCAATCGAGTCGCCGACACCGCAGTAAGCTGCAGACATCGTGGGACACGCCGAATCCAGCTCCTGGTTGTCGTCGACGCCTCCTGGACCTCGTGGCTGAAGAGTCAAGGCAACCGCGAACGACCTGAATCTTGCGACGACGGTGGGCATCCATCTTCCTTGCCCCGAGTCACTGCCAAGTGACTTTGAACACTGTCCCCTCTGCTTTCAGGTCTTCCATCTTCCGAATCCAGGCTTGGATTCCTCCGGACACTTCTCCTGTCGCCGCAAGCAGCAAGTCTTCACTGGCTCCCATTGAAAACGACGCCGCGACCCGACACCAAAGAACACCTATGCACCCGGCTCCCCTGGGTGAGGTAACTTCAGCACTACGGTGCTCCTGTGGGTGTGGGCCCTAGAACTACTTACCCTGTAAGTGACTTGCTTGTAGCGTCCCTAGAAGTGTCCTAAAACTCTAACTTTCCAAGTGCGACAATTGCGCTGACTCGTACAGGGTTCGCGTCTGTGTTAGACACACCGCGTCCATCTCCTTTGCAACACTATCTAAAACTGTATCCTTCGACTCGTACTGAGTCCGATCGGTGTTCGCCTCGAACACACAAAGGGCCTGTAACTCTGAGATCTCCATTGCACTGACTCGCACAAGGTTCGCGTCTGTGTTAGACACAGCGCGTCCATCTCCCTTGCATCTCTATCTGTGACCGCGTCCTTCGACTCGTACAAGGACCGATCGGTGTGTTCGCCTCGAACACGCAAGGGACCTTTAACATTGATATCTCAATCGCGTCTGAGTACATAGACTCGCACAGGACTCGCACCGGTGCCAGGTCACCGCGTCCGTCCCCTGTGGGTCTCCTACAACTACCTGGGGTGGTTCTTGGGGGTCCCTCGATTCTAGATGCCCTAGACCTAGGTCTAGCAAACTAAGATTGTGATATTCGATTGTGCTAAACTTATTCTGATAATATTTGACTTGTACATATGTTCCTGACCTCTAATCTCATAAAGAGATTAGTAGAGAGTGTTTATTAATAAATACATATATATTTGATATATATACCTGTGTGGTGTCTTTTCATTTGGTGATTCAAGAGATTGTGTGGTAAAACAAGCTGCTTTACATTCCTTCAAGACTTAGCCTGAAGGCTGCTCTCCACAGCTACCACTAGGATAGCTTTCTATAAAGGTTGTCTTAAACCTATCTACCATAAGAGTCGAATTGTTCTGGTGCAAGGTGTCCACTTTAATTAGTGAACAGCATATACCAGGCCAACTTCTCACATTGGTGGGCAGCGTGTGGGATTCCAGCTTGCTATTGTTTTACCAGAAAATCTCTATTTGAATTACTAACTGAAAACCACTATAGGTACTTAAGGTACATATAAAGTCAAGCTTAGTATCGATAAGTTCTACTGAACTTAGAGCTGTGTGCCAAGGGATAGCACACCCTTTCTACAGCTCAAGCTAGTATCAGTAGGCCACAAACTAGTGTAGGTAGTACAACACTGCACAACACTAGAATGTCCTTAAAGGGTGGAACCAGTGGATCCACTCAGCCTCAGTATAAGGACATGGCTTTCTCTGACTTGAGAGCCATGTGTGTTGAAAGACACCTGAGGCTAGGACAGAGTCCCTCAACCCTACACCTGATAGATCTGCTGACAGCAGATGATCTTAGATTGGCTCTAGGAGCTAATGGGTCTGAATCAGTAGGTGGGTCAATTACAGTATCTGGGTCAGATGATGAAAATCCGAATGACCAGGACTCTGTGATTGAAGGGCCAGGCCTCAAAGGGCCTGAAAAGGTCAGAGGAATTCTGCCTAAGAGAACTGACAGAGTGGATGAGAGGCATAGGTCCCCTCCCAGGGAATCTGAGCACTCTTATCACTCTGGCAGAGAATTTGTCCACCAGAGGAACTCATACTTTCCCATAAGAGAGACCTCCTCTGAAAGAATGTGCAAACTGCTGCAGTATGAGGAAGCAAGAGGTGCCCTCAGAACCAAGCAGTTGGCACTGGATAGAGAAGCCCTGGAGATCCAGAGAGCTTCTAGACGAGAGGGGTTAGAACCCCTTGGTGGCAGCAACAGTGTCCCTAGAGGCAGAGAATCTATTCCAGACCATAGGAACCTGAGCAAGGTTGTTCCTCCCTACCAGAGTGGGGATGATATCCACAAGTGGATAATGTGAGAAGTTGGCCTGGCATATGCTGTCCACTAATTATAGTGGGCACCTTGCACCAGTCCAAACAACCCCTTATTGGAGATAGGTTAAAGACAACCTTTATTGAAAGCTATCCTAGTGGTAGCTATGGAGAGCAGCCTTCAGGCTAAGTCTTGAAGGAATGTAAAGCAGCTTGTTTTACCAGTCTATAATCTCTTGAGTGACCAAATGAAAGAGGACCACACCAGGTATATATTCAAAATATATGTATTTATTACTAAACACACCCCTCTAGTCTCTTTATGAGGCTAGAGTTCGAAGTACATAAATTATAAGTTAGTTATCTACAGTAATAGCACAAATACACGTTTGAGCCCTAGGGGCGTACCAAATCATATACCAATAAAGTGGTATAAGAACCACGACTGAGCTAGACACAAGGCCTAGAGCCTGTAGAAATGCTTGGACCACAAGGAACCACCCAAGGTAGTGACACAGGGGACCCACGGGGGACGCGTGCAGTGTATGAACACAGCCGCGAACCGTCGTTAACTTCTATGGGGAAAGTCGCGATTAGAATTTAAAAGAAAAGGGACACTTAGAGGAGGACTTGGAGCAAACCCTTTGAGAACTAGGCTGTTCTAGTGTCAATACCCACGGGAGCACTGGAGTACTGGAGTTACCTCACCCAGGGGAGCCGGGTGCATAGGTGTCTCTCGGGGTCGGGTTTCGTTGTCACTTTCAATGGCGATCTGCTGCAAAGTGCTGCTGGCGGCCAAGTCGAAAGTGTTCGGGTGGATCCAAAGGTGGATCGAAGATCTGAAGAACCTGAAAGCAGAGGGGACAGAGTCTGGGTCACTAGCCAGTGACCAGGAAGGCGATGAGCAGATGCCCACCGATGTTGAGTGCTTCAGGTAGGTTGACGGTTGTCTTGACTCTTCAGCCACGAGGTCCAGGAGGCGTCGACGACAATCAGGAGCTGGATTCGAGCTGTCCCACAACGTTTGTCGATTGCAGGGGTGTTGGCGACCGGATTGGACCCAACAAGCCCTGGCAACGGCAAGTCTTGTGGAAATGGAAGAAGGACGATGTTGCAGACCAGCAAGGTCTGTGGGACTCACCCAGCAAGGGTAAGTCAGGGCACGCCTGGAGCAACCAGGGAGCCCAAGCAGAAAAAGATTGGCCTTAGGGAGGGCCTACAAGCCAACGGACTAGCGACCGCAAAGGAGCCTCGAGTCAATGCACGTGGAGCTGGCTCACAGGACACTCGTGGAGTGGAGGCCAGTGATCTTTAGTGCAGTTGGTGCTGGAGGCTGGGGCTACTCGGAGCCCAAAGCACGACTTCGTGGGAGACCCAGAAGAGGATGCACTTGCAAATGCGTTCGGTGTCCAGGGGTCACGGTTCCACGTTACCCACGACAGCTACGGGCCTCAGCTTTGCTGGGGACTCAGGGCAACATCGGGGAAGTCTGGAAATCTACCTCTGGTGATGCAAAGACTTCGGCGTCCGACGGGAGCTTCAGCGATGCAGACCGGACAATTGCTTCTTTGGTGCCTGCCAAGCAGGGGAGTCACTCCTTGACCCCAAGGGAGATTCTTCAGTCCTCTAATCTTGAAGTAGAGCGTCGAAGGTCCAGGATTCTGTATCAGAGTTTCGTCCAGGTGAATCTAAAGTCCTAAGGACTGGGGTCCCATACTTATACTAAGGTAGGGGTTGGACATACTCTGTGGCCCCACCTATGGGAGGGTCAGGGCAGAGGGGTGGTTACACCCCTTTCCCTTTGTCCAGTTTCACGCCAGAGCAGGGGCTGGAAGCCCCTGAGCCGGTTTGAACTGGGGTATGCACAGGGACACCAAGTGTGCCCCCAGTGCAGGACTTCAAAGCACCAGAGAGTGCTCCCGCCCAGCCCCAATACACACTATCCTGTCTGGGGAGGTGGTTACACCTCCCTGGGACAGGAAACCTATTGTCCAGGCCTCCCCTGCCGGAGTTTCGGTCAGCAGCAGGAGGCCAGACTCGTGTCTGTGGCAGCGGCATCCATTTTGTGATGCCAGGGCTCTGGAAAGTCAGTACCGGGTATACCGGTGTGAACATGTCTCTCCCTCTAGAAGGGTGGAATGCTACCCCTGCCACCAGAACTGGTGGGGGGGTAGTATTCCAAGATGTTTGACACCAAACACGACATGTTTCCGTGCAGCCATCCCAAAGTTAGCATTTAACGCGAGGTTATAATGCGCTTAAGAGTATATGGTCAGGCTGCACTACAAACAGCATCAGAGAAGGGTCTCCGAATGCTGCAGAGGGGCCCTGCTCATGCAGGGGCACCCTCTCACATAGGAACCACGCACTCTGCCTTCAGGATTGATAAGGCCTGCCATAGGAGTGACTTATAGGTTTATATGTGTGTATGTATGTAGTGATATAGGTAGCCTATATCACAGTAAGGGGTGCATGCACCACCTTACCCAGGCTGCAGTAGCAGACCTGTGGTGTCATTTTGGATGGCCTTCCAGGGGTGGCACAATACATGCTGCAGCCCCTGGTAGGCCTCTGAGGTACCTATGCCCTGGGTACATAGTATACCATATACTAGGGACTTATAAGGGCACTCAGATTCCAATCAGAGATGTGCCTAAGGCACATGGAAACCATTTTAAAGAGGAAGCAGCTAGGCTGGGGTTCTGATTAGCAGGGCCCCAGCCAGACTAAGGTCTAAAAACAGTGAAGCATCAGCAAAAAGTGGGGGTACCCATGTGAAGCAGATCCTACTCTCCTACACAACCCCCCAAACGTAGGGACATTAAACTAACCTTGCCCAGTTAAGTCTTCATGTTCTAAGTGGAAGTACCTAGAGAGTCCATCTGCATTGGCATGGTTACTCCCAGGTCTATGTTCCACTGTGAAGTCCATCCCCTGTAGGGAAATGGACCACCTAAGCAGTTTGGGGTTTTCACCCTTCATTTGTTTTAGCCATAAGAGGGGCTTATGGTCTGTTTGAACAAGGAAGTGAGTACCAAACAAGTATGGCCTCAACTTCTTCAGAGCCCAGACCACAGCAAAGGCCTCCCTCTCAATGGCTGACCAACGTTTCTCTCTAGGGGTCAGCCTTCTGCTAATAAAAGCTACTGGCTGATCCTGACCTTCATCATTCAATTGTGACAGTACAGCCCCTACCCCCAATTCAGATGCATCAGTTTGAACAATGAACTTCTTGGAGTAATAAGGACTCTGTAGAATGGGAGCAGTGCACATGGCCTGCTTTAGGTCATCAAATGCCTTTTGACAGCTAACTGTCCACTGAACCTTTTGGGCATTTTCTTGGAAGTTAAGTCATTCAGGGGTGTCACTATTGATCCATACCCCTTGACAAATCTCCTATAGTACCCAGTCAGGCCTAAGAAGGCTCTCACCTGAGTCTGGGTAGTTGGAGCAGTCCAGTCCATGATGGTCTGGATCTTGCTCTGCAGTGGTTGAACCTGGCCTCCACCCACAAGGTGGCCCAGGTACACAACCTGACTCTGCCCTATCTGGCACTTGGTGGCCTTGATAGTCAGGCCTGCTTTCTGCAGGGCCTGTAAAACATTTCTGAGGTGGACCAGGTGATCCTCCCAGGTGGAGCTAAAGACAGCAATATCATCTAGATATGCTGCACTATAGGCTTCCAGACCTGTAAGGACTGTATTCACCAACCTCTGAAAAGTGGCAGGTGCATTCTTCAGACCAAAGGGCATCACCACAAATTGATAATGCCCACTAGGGGTTGAGAATGCTGTCTTTGGCTTTGCATCATCCTGAGTCATGGTTCTTATACCGCTTATTTAGTATATGGTTTGGTCTCACCTTGGGGCCCACTGTGTATTGTGCTACTTACGTTTGATTCTTTGCAACTGTATTATTTGATTTGTGTTCTATCCTCGTGTAGAGGATACTAGAGAGTGTTATAGATAATAAATACATATTTTTATAACTACTGTGTGGTTTCCTTTCATTTAACCAATACTATAAGGTTGCATTCTTGTAAAACAAGGTGCTTAACATTCCTTCAAGACTTAGCCTGAAGGCTGCTCTCCATAGCTACCACTAGGATAGCTTTCAATAAAGCTTATCTTTGATCTAATCACCATAAGGGTTGTTTGGACTGGTACAAGGTGCCCACTTTAATTAGTGGACAGCATATACCAGGCCAACTTCTCACATTGGTGTGCAGAGGTTGGGATTCAAGCCTGCATTGTTTTACCAGATAAATCTTTTGTATTGATTAACTGAAAAACCACTAGTATCTAGGAACATATAATACTAGCTTAAGAAAGTAAGTTCTACTGAACTTGGGGTTGGGTAAGTCAAGGGTCTAGCACACCCTTTCTCCAACCTAAGAGAGTTTAGTTCCCACTAGGTTAGGTAGGTGCCTACAACACACCTCACTTAGTATGTCTTCTAATGGGAATGCCACTGGTGGCATCCTGCCTACTAAATATGATAGCTTTGCATTCACTGAATTAAAAGCCATGTGTGTATCTAGGAAGCTGAAGACAGGAAGAAATGCCAACACTCAACGTCTCATTGATGCATTACTGCTAGATGACATTAGGAAGACTCCTGGGTCAGATGAGCAGGATAGAGTGGGTGATACAGGGGAAGAGGATAGGTCTGGAGGGGACACCTTCTATGACCAAGAGTCCAACCCTGGACAGGAGGATCAAAATGATCCACCCCTGAACAACTCAGATCCCCAGGAGGAAGAAGAAGAAGAAGGTCAAGAGGACCATCCCTTTGTTCCTCCAGGGAGAGTGCAGAGTTTACCAAGGAGATCTAGGTCTCGCTCTGCTGAGTCAGATCATTCTAGACATTCTATAGGGACCTCGGTTTCTAGCAATAGGGACAACTCTTATGACAGGGAGTGCCAATTACTAGAGCTTGAGAGAGCTAAGTTTAGGCTCAGGCAACAGCAATTTGCCCTGGATTAGAAGTCCAGAAGACTAGAAATAAATTGGGACTAGAGTCCCATGGTGGCAGCTATAGTGTCCCTAGGGTTAGGGAACACACCTTTGATCATAGGACCCTGAGCAAGATTGTCCCTCCCTTCCATGTAGGAGATGACATCCAGAAATGTTTAACTGCTTTGGAGAGGGCCTGTAAAGTACAGAGGGTCCCTCAAGAGCAGTGGGCAGCTATCTTGTGGCTATCCTTTGCTGACAAGGGCAGAGATAAGCTCCTCACTGTTAGAGAAGAGGATGCTGACAATTATTCAGTCCCGAAGAGTGCTCTCATTGAAGGGTTTGGCTTAACCACTGAACAGTACAGGATTAAGTTCAGAGACACCCAGAAGACACAGACTCAGGACTGGGTAGACTTTGTTGATTGTGCCATTAAGGCTCTGGAAGGCTGGTTACTTGGTAGCAAGGTGAATGATTTTAAGGGATTGTACAACTTGATTATGAGGAGCAGATCCTTAATAATTGCCAAAACCAGTTATTGCATCAATACCTGGTTGACTCTGATCTGACTTCTCCCCAAGAATTGGGAAAGAAGGCAGATAAATGGGTCAGAACCAGGGTGAAGCAGAAAACACAGACCAATGGTGGTGACCAAAAGAAACCAGACTCTAAGCACTCAGATAAGGGTGGGGACAAACATAAAGATCAAAAGTCTTCATCAGGGCCCCAAAAACCTGCATCTGGGGGAGTCACAATCCAACAAGGGAAAAGGCAAAAGGAAACCTTGGTGTCACATCTGTAAAGAGAAGAGCCATTGGACAAAAGATGCCAATTGTCCAAGTGCCAAGGATTCTACTCCTACCACCACTGCCCCTAAAGCAACTGCTCCCCCTAGCACAGTTTCAAGTGGTGGTACACAGAACAAGGGAATAGTGGGGTTAACCTTGGGCTCTGAGGTGGGTTCTGGCCTAGTCAGAACTCCAGCTCAGGCTGTTCTGGTCTGTGATGGAGGCATGGATATTGCCTCCTTATTTGTTAGTCCCTGTAACCTGGGCAAATACAGACAACAGCCTTTAATAAATGGTAAGGAGGCCATGGCATACAGGGACACAGGAGCAAGTGTCACCATGGTGACAAAAGATCTTGTGCACCCTGACCAGATCATACTTGGTGAGATGTACCAAGTGACCAATGCTAGCAATGTCAGGACAGACCATTCCTTGTCAGTTGTTAATTTCACCTGGGGAGGGGTAACTGGCCCTAAGAAGGTTGTGGTAAGTTCAGACTTCCCTGTGGAATGCTTGTTGGGCAATGATTTGGAAACTTCAGCCTGGGCTGAAGTGGAACTCAGGACTCATGTAGCAATGTTGGGCATCACTGCAGATGTGTTTGCTGTGACTAGGTCACAGGCCAAACAGAGAGCCACTGAACAGGCCCTGGATCCTAAAATGATGGACCAGGTGCCTTCCAAGAAGAGGAGCAGGAGGGGTAAGGCTGTGTTATCCCCCAGGCTCAGAGTGAGGGTCAGTCTTTTGAGGAAGATGATTCCAGTCCTGCAGAAGGAACTGTCCCAGATGAACTTGAACCTGATCAGGTTGGGTTTTTGGGGACAGGGGGACCTTCTAGGGCAGATCTGAGCCAGGAGCAGCAAACCTGCCCCTCTCTTGAACCCCTCAGACAGCAAGCTGCTGCTGAGGCTGCATGGAATATCAGTGGGTCTCACAGAATCTATTGGGATGAGGGACTCCTATATTCAGAAGGTAGAGACCCCAAGCCTGGTGCCACCAGGAGGTTGGTTATACCTCTGATGTTTAGGGGCTTCCTACTCACCCTAGCACATGACATTCCCCTAGCAGGACACTTAGGCCAAAGCAAGACTTGGGACAGGCTTGTCCCTCACTTTCACTGACCTCATATGTCAAAGGACACAAAGGAGTTTTGTCGCTCTTGTATCACTTGCCAAGCCAGTGGTAAGGCAGGTGGTACTACAAAGACCCCCCTGATATCACTACCTGTGGTGGGGGTTCCCTTTGAGAGGGTTGGGATTGACCTAATTGGTCCCATGAACCCTCCAACAGCATCTGGACATTCTTACATCCTGGTGGTGGTGGACCATGCTACCAGGTATCCAGAATCTATTCCCCTTAGGACCACCACAGCACCTGTGGTGGCAAGGGCCCTCCTGGGGATTTTCTCCAGGGTGCGTTTTCCTAAGGAGGTCTTAACAGACAGAGGTACAAACTTTATTTCTAGTTACATAATTGCAATGTGGAAAGAGTGTGGAGTGAACTACAAGTTTACCACACCCTATCATCCTCAATGCAATGGGTTGGTTGAAAGGTTCAACAAAACCCTGAAGGGCATGACAATTGGGCTCCCAGAAAAGCTCAGGCAAAAATGGGATGTTCTGTTGCCCTGCCTTCTCTTTGCCTACAGAGAGGTGCCACAGAAGGCGGTTGGCTACAGCCCTTTTGAACTTTTGTTTGGTCACCCAGTTAGGGGTCCACTGTGTTTGGTAAAGGAGGGATGAGAGTTTACTCTCAAACCTCCCAAACAAAATATTGTGGACTATGTACTTGGTCTCCGCTCCAGGATGACTGAGTATATGAAGAAGGCATCCAACAACCTTGAGGCTAGCCAGGAATTGCAAAAGGCCTGGCATGACCAAAAGGCTGTCTTGACTGTTTACCAGCCAGGACAGAAGGTGTGGGTGTTGGAGTCTGTGGCCCCAGCAGCTCTCCAGGACAGATGGAGTGGACCCCACACCATACTTGAGCAAAAGGGAGTAGTCACCTACTTGGTGGATCTTGGAACTCCCAGGAGCCCCCACAGGGTGCTCCATGTGAACAGGCTCAAGCCTTATGTTGACAGGGCAGACATGGGCTTGCTCATGGCTACTGATGAGGGACAGGAGGAAGAGAGTGACCCACTCCCTGACCTCCTCTCACAGAACCCTGATGATGGCTAAGTAGATGATGAAGCCTTGGCAAGCAGCCTCACTGAGCAGCAACAGTCTGATTGCAGGAATATCCTCCATCAGTTTAGGCAAATATTCTCACTGATTCCAAGTCAGACCACCTGGTGTACCCAAGAAGTGGACACCGGTGAAAACCTACCTGTGAAGAACAAAATTTACAGGCAACCTGACCATGTAAGGGACTGCATCAGGACTGAGGTCCAAAAGATGCTGGAATTGGGAGTCATTGAGCCCTTAACTAGTCCTTGGGCTAGTCCAGTGGCCTTGGTAATTAAACCTCACACCAAAGATGGTAAGAGAGAGATGAGGTTTTGTGTTGACTACAGAGGACTCAATGCAGTCACTAGGACTGATGCTCATCCTATTCCAAGGGCAGATGAACTCATAGATACTTTGGCCTCAGCCACGTTTCTGAGTACTTTTGAGCTTACTGCTGGTTACTGGCAAATCAGACTAGCTGAGGATGCCAAGCCAAAAACAGCATTCTCAACCCCTAGTGGGCATTACCAATTTGTGGTGATGCCTTTTGGCTTGAAGAATGCACCTGCCACATTTCAAAGGTTGGTGAACAAAGTTCTCACAGGCCCGGAAGACTATAGTGCAGCTTATCTAGATGATATTGCTGTCTTTAGTTCCACCTGGGAGGATCACCTGGTCCACCTGAGAAATGTTTTGGAGGCCTTGCAAAAGGCAGGCCTCACTATTAAGGCTACTAAGTACCAGATAGGGCAGAGTCAGGTTGTGTACCTGGGCCACCTTGTGGGTGGAGGCCAGGTTCAACTATTGCAGAGCAAAATCCAGACCATCATGGAGTGGGTTGCTCCAACTACCCAGACTCAGGTCAGAGCTTTCTTGGGCCTGATTGGGTACTACAGAAGATTTGTAAAGAATGATGGGTCCATAGTGACTCCCTTAAATCATCTTACATCAAAGAGAATGCCCAAGAAAGTTCAGTGGACAGTTAGCTGTCAGAAGGCATTTTATGACCTCAAGCAGGCCATGTGCACTACTCCCATTCTGCAAAGTCCTGACTATTCCAAACAATTCCTTGTTCAAATTGATGCATCTTAGTTGGGGGTAGGGGCTGTGTTATCACAATTGAATGCAGAGGGTCAGGATCAGCCAGTAGCTTTTATTAGCAGAAGGCTGACCCCCAGAGAGAAACGTTGGTCAGCTATTGAGAGGGAAGCCTTTGCTGTGGTTTGGGCTCTGAAGAAGTTGAGGCCATACTTGTTTGGAACTCACTTCATTGTTCAGACTGACCACAAGCCCCTGTTGTGGCTAAAACAGATGAAGGGTGAAAACCCCAAACTTTTGAGGTGGTCCATTTCCCTACAGGGGATAGACTATACAGTGGAACATAGATCTGGGAGTAACGATGCCAATGCAGATGGACTCTCCAGATATTTCCACTTAGAACATGAAGACTCAACTGGGCAAGGTTAGTCTCATCTCCTTTCATTTGGGGGGGTTGTGTAGGAAAGTAGGATTAGCTTCTTATGGTTACCCCCGCTTTTTGCACCCACTGTTTTGACTAGTCTGGCTGGAATCCTGCTATTCAGGACCCCAGCCTATCTGCTTTCTCCCTTAAATGTGATATCTATATACTTTGGTACAACTCCAGATTGGATACAGGGGTACCCTTATCAGTCCCTAGTATATGGTACCCATGTATCCAGGGCATAGGTACCCCAGGGGCCTCCCATGGGCTGAAGCATGTATTATGCCACCCATGAGAGGCCATGCAAAATGGAACCTCAGGTCTGCTACTGCAGCCTGTGTAAACTGGTGCTTGCACCACTTACGAGAGATATAGGTTCACTATATCTATATATATCACTACACTTAAAACTTTAGGAGTCCCCCCTATCGCATGCCTTAACAATCCTGAAGGCAGGCTGCTGGGTTTTACGTGAGAGGGTGCTCCTGCATGAGCAGGGCCCCTCTGTAGTCTTCAGAGACCATTCTCCCGGGCTCTACATGATACTACCAGACATATAGGTGGAGGTGCATTATAACCTCACAGTAAATGCTATCTCGAAAACGACTGCAACGAAGTATGTTGTGTTTGGTGTCTGGGGGTACCTAAGTCTACCGGTACCAACTTTCTCGAGCCTTACAGCACAAAATGGATGCTTCCAGCCACAGACATGAGTCTTCCCTCCTGCTGCTGAGCCAAGCTCGAGCAGGGGAAGGCAGCACAATAGGCATCCTGTCACGGGGAGGTGTGACCACCTCCCAGACAGGATTTAGTGTATTGGGGCTGGGTGGGTGCACTGTCTCAGTGCCATAAAGTCTAGCTCCGGGGCACATTTGGTGTCCCTGTGCATAGTCCAGCTCAAACCAGTCCTGGGAGCCATTTGCTCCTGCTCTGCCACGAAACTGGACAAAGGACATGGGAGTAGCCTCCCCCCTGTCCTGTCCCTCCCCTAGGAAGGTCCCTATAATATGTCCCACCCTTTCCTGTGGGTATAAAATGGTTACCTGGCTATAGGACTTTAGATTTTACGTGGACAAGATTCTGCAAGAAGATACCACTACACTTCGACCGTCTGGACACGCTGGACTTCGCTGGACCTCCCTTGGGCTCGATTTAGTCTTCCCTTGCCGTCCCCAGTCTCGCCACTGTCCTTGATCCATACAGGCTCTGTGCAGGACCCTGTGGACCTCCAAGACAACAGAAGAATCTCCCTTGGGGTGAAGGAGTCACTCCCCTGCAAATGCAGGCACCATAATGCATCTGACTGGTTTGCTAATCCTGAGTTCCTGTGGACTCTGAAGGCTCCAGCAACACAGGAGGTGGGTTTCTGAAGGTGTACTAAGTAGAACTGCCCTCTTACCAAGTTTGAGCCAGATATCCCTTGTGGGGACAGTATAACCCTTACCCCTGTGCACTGTGTCCATTTGCAGCTGCACATGCTTGTTGTCGTGCAACAATTCCGTGCATTGGGAAATTTGTAGCCCTGACCCCAGCACATCTTTTCTGAGAAAGACTCCAGCATCCTTGCACTCTGTGCCCTGCTAGCTGGTATCCTGTGAAACTGCCTGAGGTCCCCTAGCGACTCCTGTGCCTTTGGCCTGTGGGTCCACTTGAGGGTCAACTTTGCTTTACTTTGGCTCTCCTGGTTGCTCAAGGCCTGCCCTGACTCCCCTGGCTGTGGCAAGTCTCCTGGTCCTTGCTGGGCCAGATCAACACCGAATTTGACCATCTACATTGTTTGCCGCTGCCAAGGCTTGTTGGTGCTCCCGCCAGACACTGACCCCTCAGCACTCGACATCCTTCATGGCACAGCTCGCCTCTGGCATCTGGTTGTCCTAGACATCTCCGGGTCCTCGAAGCTGAAGAGTCAAGATCACCTTCAACATACCTGAAGCACCCGACATCGGTGGGCTTCGTCTACCGAGCCCCTGGTCACTCCAAAGTGACCCAGACTCTGTCCCCTCTGCTTTCAGGTTCTTCTCATCTAGAATCCACATTTGGATTCCACCGGACACTTTTCTTACTTCCAGCAGCAGCATTTCTTTGTTGACATCCATAGAGAACGACGAGGGTTTCCGTCTCCACTTTGTGCCTATGCACCCGGCTCCTCTGGGATAAGTAACTCTGGTACAAAGGTATCCACGGGTGGGGTGGCTCTCCAAACTCTTAAGTTCCAAGGGTTGTCTTCGTAATCTGCTGGGAAGAGTCCTTAATCTCTAATTTTCCAACCGCGACTTTCCCATTGAATTGTATGGAGCACGCGGTCATGTTCTCACTCTGCACCCGTCCTCCGTGGGGTCCCTACTCACTCACCTTGGGTGGTTCCTTGTGGTCCCATCAATTCTACACCTTCTAGACTAGGTCTAGTCCTGAGTCGTGGTTCTTATACCACTTATTTAGTGTATGGTTTGGTCTCCCCCTGGGGCCCACTGTGTATTGTGCTACTTACGTTTGATTCATTGCAACTGTATTATTTGATTTGTGTTCTATCCTCGTGTAGAGGATACTAGCGAGTGTTATAGATAATAAATACATATTTTTATAACTACTGTGTGGTTTCCCTTTCATTTAACCAATACTATAAGGTTGTATTCTGGTAAAACAAGGTGCTTAACATTCCTTTAAGACTTAGCCTGCAGGCTGCTCTCCATAGCTACCGCTAGGATAGCTTTCAATAAAGTTTATCTTTGACCTAATCACCATAAGGGTTGTTTGGACTGGTACAAAGTGCCCACTTTAATTAGTGGACAGCATCTACCAGGCCAACTTCTCACACACACCAACTGACACAGACATTCACACAGATTAGTCATTCACCAATGCAGTCACTAAGATGCATTTAATTACTCACTTATACAGTCAGACACGCACCCACAAAATCATCCATACAGATACTCATACGCCGACTCATACTTTGAATTCACCTTGGCGTATATATAGATAACATTCTTAAACTTTTCAGAAACACACAGTCACTGGATGATGTCATCAGTTTTGTCATTTGGTATGTCATCAGTGATGCCACTGACCATGTCATAAGTGATGTAATATGTGCTGTCATCAGCAGTGCATTGTGGGGCACGAGTTATAGTTAGCTCAACTAACTATAACACTCCGAATTTCTCTGGTTTTGTACGAGTGAAATGTCCAACTAACTATAATGTCCCTGAAACCTTTGGTTTTTCAGAGAATTTCTAAGGTTTTTAAATCCTAATTTCTAACTATAACGTCCCTGAAACCTATGTTTTTTCCATGAATATACATATATATATATGTGTGTGTGTGTATATTATATATTTATATTTATATATTACCTACTGGCGGTCTAAAGAACAACTAGAGCGCTAACAGTCTTACTTATGACAAAAGTATGGCACACCTGAAGCCATCTTGATTGGAATAAAGTGGTAACACTTAAAACATTTAATTTAAAAAGGAACAAAATGAGGGGGTTCATTTTGCCATAGAAATTATGATTAGTGCTGCAGAAAGATATATTAGGGCACATTTTGAGTGACTTCTCAAATCCTCTTCTATTTCATTAAAAAATTCTGACATGCAGACTGAAACATGCACTTTCAATGCCAGCAGCAGACTTCCCTGGTGAGCAGTAGCTTTACTACAGTGATCTAATGAGCAACTAGAGTGATAACATTCTAAATTTATGGCAAATGTGTGACACATCTGAATGCCTTCTTGATGGAATCAAAGTAAAAAACTGAAAGTATTTACTACTAAGGAGACTGCAGTAAATGAGGAAATTAGGAAACTTCATAACAAATAAGTCTCCCAAGATGGCCACCAGAGACAAAAGAGCCCAAATGTTGCACAAATATCACCCAGATGTAGCCCACGTAAAGCCCAATAGCCCAATGACAGAAGTGTGCAAAACACTTTTTTTTGTTTTGTTTTTGTTTTATATAGTGCAGACTGGTTAGGTATTGGAGTGCTTTACATGAGCATTGGTTACATCACACAAGGACAAATTCATGTTGGTTGTAGAAATGGGGAGATTAAGTGATTTGACCAAAATCACAGAATGTCGAGCTGAAGCAGAAACTCCAACCTGGTTCCCCAGTTGCAAAGTCTGCAGCTCTGGAAGTAATACCACATCCTCTCCCCTAAGTGCAACATTTAATCAAGTGGTCAACTGGATAAAAAAACATAAAGATAACAAATAATTTAAAAGTGCTTTGTCGCTATTTGAAAACTCAGAAAATATGTCCTCATTTTAGTTTTTTAGAGCACTAACCATAATTTCGATGCAAATAAGACCCTCTCATTTCTGTAATTTCTAAAGGAAATGCTCTAGGTATTACAGTTTTGATTACATCAAGATGACGTCAGGTGTGCCACACTTTTGTAATAAATATAGAATGTTAGCAATCTAGTTGTTTATTAGGATACTGTTGAGAGGCAGAGGCCAGGGGCACGGACTCAGAAAATTGAAGGCAGGTAGGAGGATTCAGAGTCAATAATTTGACCACACTGGGCAGGCAGGAAGGGCAGTGGCAGCACAACAGACTATGGAGGGCAGTGGAAAGGGGGCAGGGGCAACAAACCAACAATGCAGGACAGGCAAGAGAGGCTGTGGCACTATAATAGACCATTGTGGGCAGAAGGAAGAGGCAGTGGTAGTACAACCATACATGCCAACAGACCCGATTCAGCCAGGAAACGCCCAATGTTTTTAAGCCCAAATGGGCTTTATTTGATCTGTCTCCTGTCTACAATCTCCTCTTTTTTATTGTAAGTCAATGAGGAAAATCAATACCCCAGTTTTTTTTCAAAATCTCCCTCTTACCAAGTTTACAATGTTAGCAAGTATGGTACATTGGATCATGGAAGGCAGGAGGAATTGGGGTAGGGACATGGACTCGGATAACAGAGGACAGGAGGGACATGGACAGGTGCACCAAACTGACCTTACAGGGCAGGCATCAGGGTTTGCAGCAGCACAATACACCACACAGGGCATGCGGGACGGGAGTGCAGCACAACAATCCATGGAAAGCAATAGGGAGGGGACAGGACCATGCACATGGACAACAGAGAACAGAGGGAAAAGAGGCAATGGCAGCTAGCTGACCATAATGGACAGACACGAGAGAAAGCTGCAGCATAACGGACCATAAAAGGCAGGAGGTAGGGATCACGGGCATTACAATGGAACAGACAAGCCAGGAGGGAGGGAATAGGGGTCTGCACATGGAAAACAGAGGGCAGGGGGCAAGGGGGCAGGGCAGGAGCAGCAAGCTGACAATGGAGGTCAGGCAGGATGGGCACTAGAAGCAAGACACACCATGGAGAGCAACAGTGAGACTATAATGGCATACACACAGACCGTGGAGGGAAGGTGGGAGGGGGTCAGGGGCAGCTAGGCTGACCACACAGGGAAGGTGGGAGGGGCTGTGGCAGCACAGAAGACCATGCATGGCAAGCGGGAGGGTTAGTGGCAGCACAATGGCCATGATGGGCGAGAAGGAGGGGGCAGGTGCATGCAGAAAGGACCATGGAGGATAGAAGGGAGGGGTAGGAGCTGGGCACAGACAAGAGAGTTCAGGGGAAGGGGCCTCACAACAGACCACGCAGGACAGGCAGGAGGAGCAGTTGCAGCACAACAGACCAGGGAGGGCAGAAGGGTGTGGCAGTAAAATGGACCATGGAGGACAGGAGGAAGGGGATAGGGGCATGGAACGTGGACAGGCAGGGTGGAGGTGGCAGGGACAGGTTACAGTCATCTGACAATGCTAGGCAGGTGGGAGGGGAGTGGCAGCTCAACAGAACACTCAGAGTAGATAGGAGGGGCAGGTCCATGGAACATGGTGGGCAAAAGGATGGAGCAGGGGCATGCACACAGACATCGGAGGGCAGGGGGAAGGAGAGTAGGGGCAGCAAGCTAAGCACAGAGGCTAAGCAGGAGGTCAATTATGGGGCATAGAATTGGGCAATGGAGGGCAGGAGGAGTGGACTAGGACATCATGCTAAATGGAGAGCAGTGGCAGCACATCAGACCATGCATGGCAGGAGGGAGAAGGCTAGTGCATGGATTCAGACAACAGAGGATAGGGAGGAGGTGGATGGGGCAGCAAGCCAACTGTTCAGAGAAGGCGGGAAGGCCAGTGGCAGAACGACAGCCACACGGGGCTGTAAGGAGAGAGCAGGGGCATGGACTTGGACAATGGATGGCAAGGAGGAGGGGAGGC
The DNA here is from genome assembly GCA_963921515.1 of Calotriton arnoldi. Taxonomy (NCBI): domain Eukaryota; kingdom Metazoa; phylum Chordata; class Amphibia; order Caudata; family Salamandridae; genus Calotriton; species Calotriton arnoldi. The sequence continues at coordinate 455,159 of CAWUFW010012943.1, forward strand.
AGGAGCAGCAAGCTTGGGTGGGGGCAGCACAATGCCAGGCCAGGCCCTGCTTCCAACCCCCCACCATCCATTGTGATAGGCATCTTACTTAACGTTAAAAAAAACCTAGAAATTCGCTGAAAAAAACAAAGATTACAGGGACGTTATAGTTAGGCTCAGATTTCACTCGTACAAAACCAGTGAAATTCAGCAGTTATAGTTGCCTGAGCTAACTATAACTTATACCCCCCGCAATGCACTGCTTATGACCTCAGACATTACATCATTCATGACATGGTCAGTGACATCACTCATGACATCTCAAATGAGCTGTGAATGGAATGGAACTATAATCGCTAGAACTTTATTTGTGGTTAGTGTGTGTATATTAACACCCCTTTTTTTTCTTTTCTTTCGTGTAAGAACCATTATAATACGCAAAGTGCCCAGATCAATATGGCCGATAGCCTTTCACTTTAAAATAATGTGTAGTCCATTGTTTATGTTGATGTTTGCAATCCTAAGTATGTTTATTATGAACAAGTCACGTTGATGAACATACAGGTACGGCGGTCACGGGGCAAGATATGCTGAAATGACATTGTGTGTATATTAACACTTTTTCTTTTCTTTATTGTATCAATTCCTGAATTTTCACATCATGACCAGGCCAATATGGCCACCAGCTTTTTGGATTAAAGTAATATGTAGTCCTTTGTTAATGTTGGCAACTGGAGGCATTTGTACATTTAAATAAGGAAGCTACAATGACGTCTTTTATCATTATCAAGGTTCGGACGAGCCGAAACGCGTGGATCGCATTTTGCATTTGAGATGTCATCAGTGATGTCATCAATGATGTCACTGATCATGTCATGAGTGATGTAATATGTGACGTCATCAGCAGTGCATTGCGGGGGCGTGAGATATATATATATATATATATATATATATATATATATATATATTACCTACTGGCGGTCGCCAGTAGGTAGTTATAGTTAGGACCTCGTTTCTATTCAAAAGCGTTTTTCTTTTGCCAATATCTTTGGCGCCGTTTGACGAATCTTCGTGAAATTTTCAAAACTAATGGCCCGCTCAGGTCAGCTCCTGTCTTGAAAGTTTTGGGGTGATTCGTCAAGTGGGGGCTTGTAGGAAGGTGGAATCTGACTATATGGTTGCCCCCACTTTTTTCCTGGTGTTTTGCTGGTTTATGACTTAGTTGGACTGGGATCCTGCTATTCAGGGCCCCAGTCTATCTGCTTCCTCTCTAAAATGGTTTCCATGTACCTTAGGTACATCTTTGATTGGAATCTGGAGTGCCCTTATAAGTCCCTAGTATATGGTATACTATGTACCCAGGGCATATTTTTTTTTATTTTTTTTTATTTATTTAAAAATGTTTTATATAGCGCTGGCTGGACCCGAGAGTATCAGAGCGCTTTACATGGGTATTCAATGCAATGTAGCAAGATTTACAATGAGGTAGAATGCAGAAACCAATACAAACGGTATAAAGCAGTTAAGATATTACACAATCTAGATACAACAAGTTGAAATGGACTACAGCAAATCCTGAGAGATTGGGCTAGTGTGAGAGGGAAAGAATGGGAAAGGGGAGGTAGGGTATAGGAATGGGGAGAGGCTAAGGCGGGGGGTAGGTTAAGGCGATATCAGACCACTATACATGGATAATTCATTGTAATGTAACAGGCTTACAATGAGGTAATACTCAAAACCATCCAGATAGTGAAAACAACTCCAGTTTTAAACAATCAAATTACATGTATTGCAAAGGGTTATAGCAGGTCCAGAGAGATTAGCCTAGTGTGGGAGGGAAAGGATGGAGAAGAGGGGGGAAGGGTATGGGAATGGGGAGAGGCTGAGGAGGGGGGGGATGAGGCAATACCAAGTGGGACAAAGCAGGTCCTATGGGAAAGGTTAGTCGGAGGAGTTAGTGGGCGAAGGAGGATGAGAGAGGGGGAGGATCAATTAGGCATAGGTACCCCAGAGGCCTGCCAGGGGCTGAAGCATGTATTATGCCACCCCTGGAAGGCCAGCCAAAATGACACCACAGGTCTGCTACTGCAGCCTGGGTAAGGTGGTGCATGCACCCCTTACTGTGATATAGGCTACCTATATCACTACCATTGCACACACATATAAACCTATAAGTCACTCCTATGGCACGCCTTTACAATCCTGAAGGCAGAGTGCTTGGTTTTTATGTGAGAGGGTGCCCCTGCATGAGCAGAGCCCCTCTGCAGCATTCGGAGTCCCTCCTCTGATGCTGTTTGTGGTACAGCCTGACCATATACTCTTAAGTGCATTATATCCTCACGGTAGAATGCTAACTTTGGACTGGCTGCATCAAAACATGTCGTGTTTGGTGTCAAACATCTTGGAATACTACCCCCCCGCCAGTCCTGGCGGTGGGGGTAGCATTCCACCCTTCTAGAGGGAGAGACATGTACCCACCGGCCTACCCGGTAACTTATTTACAGAGCCCTGGCATCACAAAATGGATGCCGCTGCCACAGACACCGGTCTGGCCTCTTGCTGCTGACTGAAACTCCGGCAGGGGAGGCCTGGACAATAGGTTTCCTGTCACAGGGAGGTGTAACCACCTCCCCAGACAGGATAATGTGTATTGAGGCTGGGCGGGAGCACTCTCTGGTGCTCAGAAGTCCTGCACTGGAGGCACACTTGGTGTCCCTGTGCATATGCCAGTTCAAACCGGTTGCAGGGGATACCTGCCCCTGCTCTGGCACGAAACTGGACAAAGGGAATGGGTGTAACCACCCCTCTTCCCTGACCCTCCCATAGGTGGGTCCCCAGAGTATGTCCAACCCCCTAACTTGGTATAAGTATGGGACCCCAGTCCTTAGGACTTTAGATTACCCTGGACGAAACTCTGAAGCCAAATCCTGGACCTTTGATTCTCTACTTCAAGATTAGAGGACTGAAGAATCTCCCTTGGGGTCAAGGAGTGACAACCCTGCTTGGCAGGCACCTAAGAAGCAATTGTCTGGTCTGCATTGCTGAAGCTCCCACTGGACACTGAGGTCTTTGCAACACCAGAGGTAGATTTCCAGACTTCCCCGAGGCTGCCCTGAGTTCCCAGTGAAGCTGAGGCCCGTAGCTGTCGTGGGTAATGTGGAACCGTGACCCCTGGACACCAAGAACTTTTGCAAGTGCATCCTCTTCCTGGCCTCCCACGAAGTTGTACTTTGGGCTCCGAGTAGCCCCCACCTCCAGCACCAACTGCACTGAAGATCACTGGCCTCCACTCCACGAGTGTCCTGTGAGCCTGCTCCAAGTGCGTCCACTCGAGGCTTCTCTGTGGTCGCTAGTCTGTTAGCTAGTGGGCCCTCCAGAAGGCAACTCTTCTTCTGCTTGGGCTTTCCTGTTTGCTCCAGACGTGCCCTGACTTACCCTCACTGGGTGAGTCCCTCAGACCTTGCTGGTCTGCATCAACGTCCTTTCTTTGTTTCCACGTGACTTGCCGTTGCCAATGCTTGTTGGGTCCAATCCGGTCGCCGACACCTCAGCAATTGACAGACGTTATGGGACAGCTCTAATCCAGCTCCTGGTTGTTGTCGATGCCTCCTGGACCTCGTGGCTGAAGAGTCAAGACAATGGTCAACCTACCTGAAGCACCCGACATCGGTGGGCATCTGCTCATCGCCTTACTGGCTAGTGACCCAGACTCTGTCCCCTCTGCTTTCAGGTTCTTCAGATCTTCGATCCACCCTTGGATCCGCCCGGACACTTTCGACTTGGTCGCCAGCAGCCTGCTGCAGCAGATCGCCATTGAAAACGACGACAAAACCCAACGACAAAAGACACCTATGCACCCGGCTACCCTGGGTGAGGTAACTCGAGTACTCCGGTGCTCCCGTGGGTATTGACTCTAGAACTGCCTAGTTCTAAAGGGATTTGCTCCAAGTCCTCCTCTAAGTGTCCTTTCCTTTTAAAAAGCTAACCGCGACTTTCCCCATAGAAGTTAACGGTGGCTTGCGGCTGTGTTCTCACACTGCACGCGTCCCCCGTGGGTCCCCTGTGTCACTACCTTGGGTGGTTCCTTGGGGTCCAAGCACTTCTACAGGCTCTAGGCCTTGTGTCTAGCTCAGTCGTGGTTCTTATACCACTTTTTTGGTATATGGTTTGGTACGCCCCTAGGGCTCAAACGTGTATCTGTGCTATTACTGTTGATAACTGACTTGTAACTTATGTAGCTTGAACTCTAGCCTCATAAAGAGACTAGAGGGGTGTGTTTAAGACTAAATACATATATTTTATATATATATACCTGGGTGGTCCTCTTTCATTTGGTCACTCAAGAGATTATAGACTGGTAAAACAAGCTGCTTTACATTCCTTCAAGACTTAGCCTGAAGGCTGCTCTCCATAGCTACCACTAGGATAGCTTTCAATAAAGGTTGTCTTTAACCTATCTCCAATAAGGGGTTGTTTGGACTGGTGCAAGGTGCCCACTATAATTAGTGGACAGCATATACCAGGCCAACTTCTCACATTGGTGTGCAGCGTGTGGGATTCCAGCTTGCTATTGTTTTACCAGATAATCTCAATTGAATTGAACAACTGAAAACCACTAAGGGTACACTAAGGGTAAAACAAGCTTAATATACAGTAAGTTCTACTGAACTTAGAGTTGTGTGTTAAGGGCTTAGCACACCCTTTCTACAACTCCAGAGAGTTTAATAGGCCACACTAGAGTAGGTAGTGCATACACCACACCTCACTAGTAATGTCTTCAGGGCCAGGAATCAGTAGATCCCTGCCAGGAACCAGTGGGCTCCTGCCATCCAAATATGACAACCTCCCATTCTTGGAATTGAGAGAGTTGTGCAAGATTAGGAAGCTGAAGACAGGCAAAAGTGCCAACACCCAATGTCTCATGGAGATGCTTCTGCTGGATGATCTCAGAAGACACCTAGGGTCTGCAGGGGTAGGCAGAGAGGGTGGGGCAGAAGATGAGGAAGGGACCAGGGATGAAAATCCCCAGGACCTGACCTCTGAAACTGGCCAGGAAGGTGACAATGACCTTGCCCTCGAAAATGCAACTCCTCCTGCAGATGAGGAGGAGGATCAGGATGACCTCCCCTTTGTCCCCCCAGGAAGAGTTGTGAGTGTGCCCAGAAGGGCTAGATCTCCTTCTCAGGAGTCTAACCACTCTGACACCTCAGTAGGGACCTCTGTTTCCTCTCATAGGAGGGAATCCTCCAGTGAGAGGAAAGAGAGACTGCTCAAGTATGGAGAAGCTCAGTTGAGACTCAGAAGAGAGCAGTTGGCTATAGACAGGGAGTCCCTAGAGCTTGAAAGGCAAAGAAAAAGTTGGGACTAGAGTCCCATGGTGGCAGCAACTTCCCTAGTGGTAGGGAAAGGTCTTATGACCATAGAAACCTGAGCAAGATTGTCCCTCCCTACCAGAGTGGGGATGACATCCACAAATGGATTTCTGCACTGGAGAGGGCCTGTAAAGTACAGAGGGTCCCTCAGGAGCAGTGGGCAGCAATCTTGTGGCTCTCCTTTGCAGACAAAGGTAGAGATAAGCTCCTCTCTGTTAGAGAAGAGGATGCTGACAATTACAAAGTCTTGAAGAGTGCTCTGATAGATGGGTTTGGCCTAACCACTGAACAGTATAGGTTGAAGTTCAGAGATACCCAAAAGGCTCAGACTCAAGACTGGGTTGACTTTGTAGATTGTGCTACTAAGGCTCTGGAAGGTTGGATACATGGCAGCAAGGTGCATGACTTTATAGGATTGTACAATTTGATTATGAGGAGCAGATCCTTAATAATTGTTAAAACCAGCTTTTACACCAGTACCTGGTGGACTCTGATCTGACCTCTCCCAAGAATTGGGAAAGAAGGCAGACAAATGGGTCAGAACCAGGGTGAGGCCTAAGAATCAGGGTGGTGACCAGAAGAAAGATTCTACCAAGTCCCAAGAGAAAGGTGGGGATAAATCTAAGGATAAGTCCACTACAGGGCCCCAAAACTCCTCTTCTGGGGGTGGGTCCCAAACTCCTTCCTCTCCTGAAAAGAAACCATATTGCCATGTCTGTAAAAAGCCTGGACACTGGAAAACTGATCCCAGTTGCCCCAGGATTGGCAATAAAGAAAATGTTCCTCCAACAAATACTACCACCCCTCCTGGTACTACCAGTAGTAATCCTCCAGTTGGGAGTAGTGCACCCAAAAAGTTAGGTGCTTTTGCAAGGGGAACAGAGGTGGGCCCTAGTCTAGACAGGACCCCCTCAACAGACTCCTCTGACTCTGATGGTGGTATAGGATTTGCCACCTTTACCATGGGTCCCAATGCATTGGGCAGGTACAGACTGGAGCCAATGATTAATGGTCATAAAACTGTGGCATTCAGGGACACAGGGGCTAGTGTCACCATGGTGGCAGGGAAACTAGTCCCCCCTAACCAGCTTTTACCTGAGTTTAAATACCAGGTGACCAACATAGATGGTGTCAGAACAGATCACCCCATGGCCATAGTCAATCTCAGCTGGGAAGGGGTCACAGGCCCAAAAAGAGTGGCAGTGTCCCCCAACTTGCCTGTAGATTGCCTCATGGGCAATGATTTGGAACTTTCAGCCTGGTCTGAAGTTGAACACCAAGCCCATCTGAGAATGCTGGTCATCCCTGAAAGAGTTAGTGGGGTTGTGATGGCCACAGCCCAAGCCCAGGGAAATTTTGGAGAGATAGAGCCTGGAAGAATGGCCCACTCTCCCCCAAATAGGAGCCCAAGGGTTGAAGAAATGTCTTCTTCCCCCCAGACAGTAGGAAAGGGTCAGCCTCCTCAGGGAACTGACCCTACCCCTAGTGAAGGAACTGCCCCAGAGGTAGTCAGGCCTGGCCTGGCCACACCCCTGATGGCAGAGGACCCTTCCAAGGTGGTACCCAGTCTGGAGCAGGTAACCTGCCCCTCTCTACCCTGCCTCAGTCAGCCCAGGGCTGCAGAGGTCAAGGAGGTCAGTGGACCTCACAGGGCCCCCTGTACAGAGTAACCCCCCCATCAGCAGATTAGGGGCACCGAGTCTAGTAGCCCTAGCCAGGTGAAAATTCCTCAACACACTGAGGGATCCCCCATACCCTTGGGTAGGGACCTCCCACAGAAGGACTCTGTTAGGCAAGGGCAAACCTGGGACCAAAAGGTTCCAAACCTGCCATGTCCCTCCAGTGTTCCATCCAAAGGGACCCAACCCCCAGCTGTAGGCAGCCAAAGGTTGACCCTTAGAGCAAAGTGCAACTCAGTCATGGAAAGAGAGGCCTACATGGTGATCAGTGATCTGAGGAAGCTGAGGTCAACTTTATTAGGGCCTCACTTCTCTACTCAGACCCCTCACCAGCCTTTTACTTTGCCAAAACACCCCACAGGTAGTAATTCCCCATGGTGGAGACCCTCTCATACCCTTAGGGTGAGGGATAGCTTAGTGGACCATAAAACAGGGGGCAACCATGCTAATGCAGGTGCTTCCTTATATGGCCACTTAGTCAATAAAGTCTCAACTGGCTAAGGTTAGCCTTATCTCCTTTCATTTGGGGGGTTATGTAGGAAGGTGGAATCTGACTATATGGTTGCCCCCATTTTTTCCTGGTGTTTTGCTGGTTTATGACTTAGTTGGACTGGGATCCTGCTATTCAGGGCCCCAGTCTATCTGCTTCCTCTCTAAAATGGTTTCCATGTACCTTAGGTACATCTTTGATTGGAATCTGGAGTGCCCTTATAAGTCCCTAGTATATGGTATACTATGTACCCAGGGCATAGGTACCCCAGAGGCCTGCCAGGGGCTGAAGCATGTATTTTGCCACCCCTGGAAGGCCAGCCAAAATGACACCACAGGTCTGCTACTGCAGCCTGGGTAAGGTGGTGCATGCACCCCTTACTGTGATATAGGCTACCTATATCACTACCATTGCACACACATATAAACCTATAAGTCACTCCTATGGCAGGTCTTTACAATCCTGAAGGCAGAGTGCTTGGTTTTTATGTGAGAGGGTGCCCCTGCATGAGCAGAGCCCCTCTGCAGCATCCAGAGTCCCTCCTCTGATGCTGTTTGTGGTACAGCCTGACCATATACTCTTAAGTGCATTATATCCTCGCGGTAGAATGCTAACTTTGAGACTGGCTGCACCAAAACATGTCGTGTTTGGTGTCAAACATCTTGGAATACTACCCCCCGCCAGTCCTGGTGGCGGGGTAGCATTCCACCCTTCTAGAGGGAGAGACATGTACTCACCGGCCTACCCGGTAACTTCTTTACAGAGCCCTGGCATCACAAAATGGATGCCGCTGCCACAGACAGGGGTCTGGCCTCCTGCTGCTGACTGAAACTCCGGCAGGGGAGGCCTGGACAATAGGTTTCCTGTCACAGGGAGGTGTAACTACCTCCCCAGGCACGATAATGTGTATTGGGGCTGGGCGGGAGCACTCTCTGGTGCTCAGTAGTCCTGCACTGGGGGCACACTTGGTGTCCCTGTGCATATGCCAGTTCAAACCGGTTGCAGGGGCTACCTGCCCCTGCTCTGGTGTGAAACTGGACAAAGGGAATGGGTGTAACCACCCCTCTTCCCTGACCCTCCCATAGGTGGGTCCCCAGAGTATGTCCAACCCCCTAACTTGGTATAAGTATGGGACCCCAGTCCTTAGGACTTTAGATTACCCTGGACGAAACTCTGAAGCTGAATCCTGGACCTTCGACACTCTACTTCAAGATTAGAGTACTGAAGAATCTCCCCTGGGGTCAAGGAGTGACTCCCCTGCTTGGCAGGCACCTAAGAAGCAATTGTCCAGTCTGCATCACTGAAGCTCCCGCCAGATGCCAAAGTCTTTGCAACACCAGAGGTGGATTTCCAGACTTCCTCGAGGCTGCCCTGAGTCCCCAGCGAAGCTGAGGCCTGTAGCTGTCATGGGTAACATGGAACCGTGACCCCTGGACACCAAGAACTTTGCAAGTGCATCCTCTTCCTGGCCTCCCACAAAGTTGTGCTTTGGGCTCCGAGTAGCCCCCACCTCCAGCACCGACTGCACCGAAGATCACTGGCCTCCACTCCACGAGTGTCCTGTGAGCCAGCTCCAAGTGCATCCACTCGAGGCTCCTTTGCGGTCGCTAGTCCATTAGCTAGTGGGCCCTCCCGAAGGCAACTATTCTTCTGCTTGGGCTTTCCTGTTTGCTCCAGACATGCCCTGACTTACCCTCGCTGGGTGAGTCCCTCAGACCTTGCTGGTCTGCATCAACGTCCTTTCTTTGTTTCCATGTGACTTGCCGTTGCCAAGGCTTGTTGGGTCCAATCCGGTCGCCGACACCTCAGCAATCGACAGACGTCATGGGACAGCTTGAATCCAGCTCCTGGTTATCGTCGACACCTCCTGGACCTCGTGGCTGAAGAGTCAAGATGACGGTCAACCTACCTGAAGCACCCAACATCGGTGGGCATCTGCTCATCGCCTTCCTGGTCACTGGCTAGTGACCCAGACTCTGTCCCCTCTGCTTTCAGGTTCTTCAGATCTTCGATCCACCCTTGGATCCACCCGGACACTTTCGACTTGGTCGCCAGCAGCCTGCTGCAGCAGATCAGCCATTGAAAACGACGGCGAAACCCGACGACTAAAGACACCTATGCACCCGGCTTCCCTGGGTGAGGTAACTCGAGTACTCCGGTGCTCCCGTGGGTATTGACTCTAGAACTGCCTAGTTCTAAAGGGATTTGCTCCAAGTCCTCCTCTAAGTGTCCTTTCCTTTTAAAAAGCCAACCGCGACTTTCCCCATAGAAGTTATCGGTGGCTTGCGGCTGTGTTCTCACACTGCACGCGTCTCCCGTGGGTCCCCTGTGTCACTACCTTTGGTGGTTCCTTGGGGTCCAAGCACTTCTACAGGCTCTAGGCCTTGTGTCTAGCTCAGTCGTGGTTCTTATACCACTTTTTTGGCATATGGTTTGGTACGCCCCTAGGGCTCAAACGTGTATTTGTGCTATTACTGTTGATAACTGACTTGTAACTTATGTACTTCAAACTCTAGCCTCATAAAGAGACTAGAGGGGTGTGTTTAAGACTAAATACATATATTTTATATATATACCTGGTGTGGTCCTCTTTCATTTGGTCACTCAAGAGATTATAGACTGGTAAAACAAGCTGCTTTACATTCCTTCAAGACTTAGCCTGAAGGCTGCTCTCCATAGCTACCACTAGGATAGCTTTCAATAAAGGTTGTCTTTAAACTAGCTCCAATAAGGGGTTGTTTGGACTGGTGCAAGGTGCCCACTATAATTAGTGGACAGCATATACCAGGCCAACTTCTCACAGGGCTGAGAAAAAAGGGGGGTCTCAAAATGCGTTTTCACCATGTTAATTTCCATAGGAAAACTTGGAACAGACTACAGCCTGAACTGCTGAACGGAATTACACCAAATTTGGCAAAAGGTAGCCCTTGGTTCAGAAAGAGACCTTTTTTAAAATGGTGTAAATCCGTTCAGTAGCTCCTGAGAAATTAAAAAAGAAAAATATAGATATCTGAGCACCAAAGAGGGTTTGCGAACCCTCCCGGGCATGACTTCACTCTGATTGGCTGCCAACACTCCAAACCAAGAAGTGTTGGCAGCCATCCTGTGACTCGGTAAGCGAGTCACAAGAAAAGAGTGGAAATTGGTTGAAAAAGAAGAAAAGGGGGCAGGGTAGAAACCCCCTGACCCCCTAGGCCTGCTCAGGGGGTCCCACAAGGACCCCCAGGGCCAAATAAAGCATTTTTTTTTTTAAACGGCAGAATTCGCGTTGGGGTCGCGAATCCTGCCGTGAAAATTAAAAAAAACAAGCATTTTCAATGCAATCGGTCTTGCCTTAGGGACCTTATATGTATTTAGCTATGCAGCACATTAGCCTGGGTGCTGAAACATCTACTGCTGGTAGGCGCTAGTGTAAACCCTCTGAAGCGGTCAGTAACACACACACAAAGGGAGCTGTCAGTGTCACACAGGCCTGGCGCTGGTCAACAGCGGTACCCTCCCCTCGGGGTCCGCATCGGGTGCGCGACTGGCCCCGCGCTCCTCACCTGATGTAGTCCTTTCTGCAGTGGATCATGCCACTCTTCGTGTAGCCAATGTCGCCCAGCTGGGCCTGGCAGCAGGAGCACTTGAGGCAGCGGCTGTGCCAGTAGCCGTCCATGGCATAGAGCAGGAAGCGGTCGGCTATCTTCCCTCCGCAGCCCGTGCACCGCTTCCAGCAGAGAGAGGCAGCCGAGACGGGCGCCGGCTGGGAGCCACTGCCGGGGTTCACCATGACCTGCAGGGGGGCGAGAGAAGACATCATCTGCCTGGATGCGCAGGAGATCAATGGCTCAGTCACAATAGCAGCGGCCTCCTGCCGAGGCAGGATGTGCAGGCACTTGTTGACTCTACTCCAGGTGACGGCCTCCCTTGCATCTGTGGGTGGGGTCAGGAGCCCAGGACAGAGTGCCCCTTCACAGCACTAGGGCGCTAACTAAAACACACCTGGTAAACAAGCACCCTGGGGCACAAACGTGAATGCAAGGTCTATCAAAAGGACACTCTTTCCCCCAAGCCAGCTATTTCTGTCATTCTGCAGTTAGTTGTTTATTTTACCCCCCTTCTTTTAAAATATTTCCACCACAAAGCAAATTAATTAAGAAATATCTCCCTTTTGTGGGGCAATATGACCCTCCAGGCATTGCCTGGCGCTGGCACGTCTGCCTGCATGCATGAATATTCACAAGATCAGAGGGGCGGCGCCCCGGCCTCATTTCAGTCGTACACTTCAGAAGTGCTCTTGCAACTCTGAAACTTGTTGAATCAACTGTTGCGGGGCATGTGGGCAGGCTGCAGACCGGCGGAGCCGGTACAACAGCCGCTAATCCCTTCCTGTCGTGGTTGCAGCACTCACTGGGGCGTGATGCCTCCATGGTCTCCTCTCAGCCCAGACTGGCTCTGGAGCAATTCACTCCATGCCGGATAATCTGCCCTTGATCCGCAGTCAGAGGCGGCCAGTTGGCCCTTTGAAGATGGCGATAAGCGCGGGGACGGGACAGCGGGAGCTGAAATGGAAAATAGCCAGGCCGTCTCGCCACAGTAAAGTGTATGTGGGCACATGGGGGAGTTTCACCCGGAAGCATTACCATGCGAGGTTCTGAGGAGACCTTTTCTGCCCGTGTCAGGCGTGAGTAGCTCACCCAGGGTCTGGACTTCTTTCCATTCTGGCTCTAAACGTGCATTTTAAAGGTAAAACTAAAAAATGTGCCAACGTGCACCTAAACACGGCTAAGTATGAGCTCCTCACGCACGGGCGCAAGGTCACCCGAGGGCCGGCCTGTCAGAATGAATTCCGAGAAGGCGGTCTCCTCTTCGGGTCTGATTCACCCTTCTCTCATCCAAAACTCGGGCACCTCTAACCCAAACACTGATTCTGTCCGTAAAATACAAAAGATCGCCTTTCTAATATACCGAGGCAGTCAAATTATAAAGAGTGCAAAAGGGTGTAGTTTCTAGTGCCCCCGTTGCATTCTGGTACATGTAGTTTTGTCTCCCAAACCCCATAAATGCAAAACAAACAATTTGTCCGACATCTCAGAGGCGCATGGATGGCTTTGAAAGAGCTGTTCCCTTGATTTGACACATTTTAAGATCTCTGCCGCTGTTCTGAAACAAACAGGCGCAGTTCACTAAACTGGCCTCGAAGCAAAACATGGCAATCTTGCTACCTACACTGGCTAGCGCGCTGCGCGTCATTACTAGTAAAACAAACTGATGTAAAGACGGTGCATCACGGTATAAACAACACCCATTGTGCAACATTGCAAAATGTCTCAAGTCCAGCATTGGCGGCCCCTGCACAGGGAGCGTGGATGGGCCGGGCCAGACTAAAGATGGCCAATAAACCCCAGCTTATAGGTGCTTGTAACCCACTGTCAGGAAGGGCTCGGCAGTAAGGTAGGGGCCAAAAATACCCCCACTGCCATCACAGGACAGCTGCTAACTTCAAGAGCACGACATGCAAACCAATGACGTTTAAAGCAGGTAAAAAAAAACATATCAACAGTGAGACCCGGCCATCAACATTCGTCCTGAAAACCGCACAATAAAGCATATTCGTACCAATTACACTGTAACAAAACACTAGGACTCAGAAATCAGCACCACTCTAAAATCCATTACCACTGTAGTTACCCAAACGCATCATACCTTTATGTAAATTGATTTATCCGATGCATTACTCCAGAATTGCTTTTGTTACATTTTCAGCCCCTGCACTAAACACCGAGGCACCATTTCCTGACTTTCAACTCTTTCCCCGACCTTTTTAATCGCTTCAGATTTCTTAAAGCACGTTGTGCTCTGCCTGCCCCAATCGTGCTTGAAAGGTAAATATATGAAAAAAAAGGAAACGTTAGACCGACAAAAGCGTCCAGTAACCCCATTAGCCAAAGCTCTTAAGGACAAGCAATACCTTAATGCTGATTAAATCTAAGAGAGATGAAACAAGAATGCTGACCAGAAAGTGACTCCCTAGATAAGCAGAGGACAGACAGGTCCCTCCTCGAGTTTCATTTAGAGTTAGAAAAAAAAGCTTTTAACTTAAACAGGTGCACTCTGGTAATTACAGAGCCTGGCAATTTGGGGACTGGCAGCAGGCTGTCGAGGGAAAAGGCAAGATGCCAGCTCGAGGGAAGCTCGTTCCACTTTTAACAACCTCCCTGGTGCTGCTTTTTTTTTTTTTAATGGAAGGCCTGCGAGAGAGCCAGCCAGCGCCTGGTAATGAGGCACAGGAAACAGGGCTCTTAACGTGGGCCTGGAACTTAATGAGGGGGCAGGACTTGGGCATTTGAAGAGGCAAGGGGGACAGGGAGGGCAATGTTTTCATCACAAGTGTGTGAGGCATTATAGACATTTTCCCGTCTACGCCCTCCCAAATAATACTCCTAAACAAATCTGACCGAGTGGGGTGGTCTGTAAAGACCGAGTGCATTTGTAAGTAATATTCGCTTTGTTACGGCTCCAGTCCACACATGGTTGACTTCTGGCTGGTGTTTTCACACTCACTTACGCCTTGAAACCTTGCTGGGTGAAGTCTGCCCTCTGTAAAAGAACAATTAAACAGGCCCTCTTGCTGCGCTCTTTCCACCTCCTCGAGGGCTAGCGCTGCCCGGCGGAGGTACCACGCCTGAATGCAATGGTGAGTGCCCGGTGGCAGTAGGAAGTGACACCTCAAGGGCGCTGGTGCCCATGCCCCGGTACACCTAGTGCTTACCTAAACTTTGCCTGTCCTCTGCATCTCGTTGAGAACACCCCCAGTACCTGCTAAGACCCTGTGACCTCCAGTGCCAATACAGCATACACACTGCCCTGTCGTGCCCACCATAGGGGCTGAATCGCCCTCCCAACCACCAGTGCCCGCTAGCAGCTCCCTAACCACACCCGTCCCATTCACACCCTTCTCTGGTGCACACACTGTGTTTGTGCACGGTTCACGAGGTTTGTTATTCACCGCAGTGATGTCATGTGACCGTCAGCTGGTTTACCAGTGATGCCACCCTACCCTCAACTGATTTCTCCTGGCCAGTAGTGCCAGCTACACTATCAAACAATAGTGCTGTTTGCTGCCTCCTAGCCAAAGTGCCTGCTGCACTGTCATGAACATAAGTGCGAGAAAAACACCACATCTTACGAATCAAAGCAAAATACTACACATTACTAAGTTCTGCTGAGGCATTTATTCCCAGTGTCCCGGGGTGCCCCCTGCACCTGCCTGTGCCACAGCGAGCAGCAGGGACGCCGGGTCCCATAGAGGGCAATAGTACCCGCACACATCAGCCTTACCTGGCACGAGAGCTCGTACAGCAGCGCAGCCTCCTTCTCCAGACCCCTGGGCTAACCCTACATCAACCCAGTGAGCAGCCACCCTGCCTCCAACCCCTACATTGGCGGCAGCAGCTCCGGGCAACCCTCCTACCCCGGCAGCTTCAGCCTGGGCCCAAGCCGGCTGGAGGACACAGGTACGGTGCCACTCTGGTGGTGTGTGACCCTGCACTCGCGCTGCTCTCTGACAGTTCCTTCGCACCCTCAACCCTTCCCTCTCACTCTGGGGGCTATAAACTCCCCACTTTGGGCACTATAACTGCTTCACCCACAGCATGAGATCCTACAATATGTCCATCCACGCCAGGATCACAGGCTGTGGGGAAGTTGCCCCTCTGTACCTCAGCTCGCTCTGTAGTCCAGAAGAGCCAGACCGGCAGTGACCAATCAAAGCTGGGCATCCAGGCAGCGGGCCAATTGGCTCCTCCGGCTCATGAATATTCACGGTGGCAGAGTGAAACTTTTTAGGCGAGTGCGTTTTCTTTTGAGGGCCGAGATGCCAGCAGTTTATTGAGTTCTTCCCTGGTGGTGATATACCTATCATGTATAGTAATACATTTACCAGCTGAAAATAAACTCCACGCCTCTGTTACCTGCATCACTGTTAAACATTTCATCAAAAAGGTATTTTTCTAATGCAGTTCTCAATACCCCAACTTAGAACGCGCCAGGAGGCGCGTTTGCAGAGTGGTGGGGAAAGGGGGCGTGGCCTTTGTCCACCTCTCAGCAATCCCACTGTGTGGGGCTTACTGGAGGTAAGACGTAGGCTAGTTGGCCCCTAAAGGACCCCCAGCAGCGAAGGGGACTTCAATCCCCATCCAAGAGCCCGCCAGGGAGCGTGTTTGCAGAGTGGTGAGCAAAGGGGGCATGGCCTGCTATGAGAACTTAGCAATCCTGCTGTGTGGGACTTATAGGAGGTAATAGGAGGGGTAGTTGGCCCCCAAGGTTGTCGTTGGTGGCCAACTACCCCTCTTGTTACCTGCAGTAAGTCCCACATAGTGGGATTGCTAAGATGTCTAAGGAGGACATGCCCCCCTTTCTCCAACACTCTGCAAACGCACCTCCTGGCAGACTACGGGATGGTCGGGATGGGGGATGAAGTCCAATTTACTCTGGAGGGATTTTGGGGGCCAATAAGCCCTCTTGGTACCTTGTCTAAGTCCTATGCAGTGGAATTCCTGAGCGCTGGTCGGAGGCCCAGCACCCTTTCTCCACCACTCTGCAAATGTGACTACTACTTAAAGAAGCGTCTTTCTGCACCTCTGACTTAGAGGTCGTTTTAATCCCCCTGCCCTATTATGTACTAGGGCCTTACAGAGGAGGTCATGCCAATCACAGGGGTACCCCAACGCATAGTGTTCCCTAGTGTATGTAGGTGTTTTCACTGTATTCTAAGTGTCTTTTTGCATAGCACTGGCTCTAGGCCTGGTTAGTCAGAGTCAGTTACCACCAGTACCCGTCAGCAAAAAGTTGGGGGCACAGGATGACTTTGCAACAAGGCCTCTTTCTGCTCCTCTGTTCGGTTCTTTGTGCACATCTCTTGCTTCTTTCTGCACCTTTCTTCGTCTTTCTGGACTTCTGTTGCCTCTTTCTGCATTTCTGTTGCTTCTTTCTGCGCCTTTCTTCCTCTTTCTGCACATGTCCTACCTCTGTAGGCATAGTTAGAAATTAGCATTTAAAAAACCTTTGAAATTCACTGAAAAAACCATAGGTTTCAGGGACGTTATAGTTAGAAATTAGCATTTAAAAAACCTTAGAAATTCACTGAAAAAACCACAGGTTTCAGGGACGTTATAGCTAGAAATTGGCATTTAAAAAACCTTAGAGATTCACTGAAAAAACCACAGGTTTCATGGACGTTATAGTTAGTTGGACATTTCACTCGTACAAAACCAGTGAAATTCGGATGTTATAGTTAGTTCAGCTAACTATAACTTGCGCCCCACAATGCACTGCTGATGACGTCACATATTACATCACTCATGACATGGTCAGTGACATCACTGATGACATCACTGATAACATCTCAAATGACATCACTGATGACAATATCCACGTGATAATTGGATGCATCTTCTCACACCCTAATATAACCATTGATACACCCACTCTAAATTACAGACTGCCATTCTCAAAACCATAGACACTCCAACACCAATAACTACATACCCACTCACTGATTATTAGGACTACACACCCATCTACTCACTCACCCATACAGTCACTCATACTTTCGGTCACTCATCAGTACAGGACTATCATATGCACTCATCCACCTATATAGACACTCACACACTGCCACTCATCCATAGAGTTACTCACACACCTAGTCAGTCATGCAAAGACTTAAACACACTCCCATTTACTCACCTATACAGTTATACATACACCACCTCACTTACTCATACAGATACTAACACATACTTATGCTCTTATACAATCACTGATACAAGCACACACTCATCCATACAGTCACTCTCACAATCACTCACTCTCACTTATAGTCATTTATATACTCCAACACTCACATATACTTCCTTTCACATATGTAGTTACTCACACATGTACCACTGAGACATCCATTCACTCACCAACACACCCATACACACACACACCGACCCATGCAGTCCATCACAGATGCACTCTTGAATCCATACACCCAGTGAATTACCCACTCACACATCTATGCACAGTCACACACCCCCCACCCACCCATACAAACACACAGGCACCCATACAGATACTCAGACAACAAATCAATAGCCCATATAGACACACATGTCGCTATTCACAAACCCATACATCCACTTACACACCAACAGACAGACTGATACAGACATTCACACTGTTTAGTCACTAACCCATGCATTCAGTAAGATACGTTTAATCACTCACTTCTAGAGTCAGTCACGCACCTACTAAATCATCCATTCAGACACTCATACACCCACTCATTCTTCAATACACCTTGGCCTATATATATTAAACATATTTAAACTTTAAAGAAACACACAGTCACTGGATGTGTGATTGTGAGAAGTGACTGTATGGATGAGTGTGTGCTTGTATCAGAGATTGTATAAGAGCGTAAGAATGTGCTAGTATTTGTATGAGTAAGTGAGCTGTGTGTGTATAACTGTATAGGTGAGTAAATGGTGTGTGCTTAATATTTTGCATGACTGACTAGGTGTGTGAGTACCTCTATGGATGAGTGGCGGTGTGTGAGTGTTTATATAGGTGTATGAGTGCATATAATAGTCCTGTACTGATGTGACTATAGGCATGAGTGACTGTACGGGTGAGTGAGTAGATGTGTGTGTGTAGACCTAAGAATCAGTGAGTGTGTATATAGTAATTGGTGTTGGAGTGTCTATGGTTTTGACAATGGCAGTCTGTAATCTTACAGAGGTGTATCAAAAGTTATATTAGGTGTGAGAAGATGCATGAAATTATCACATGGATTATGTCATCGAGTGATGTCATCAGTGATGTCATTTGAGATGTCATGAGTGATGTCATCAGTGATGTCACTGACCATGTCATGAGTGATGTAATAGTGACATCATCAGCAGTGCATTATGGGGCGCGAGTTATAGTTAGCTGAACTAACTATAACGGGGGAATTTCTATGGTTTTGTACGAGTGAAATGTCCCAACTAACTATAACTGTCCCTAAAACCTATGGTTTTTCAGTGAATTTCAAAGGTTTTTTAAATGCTAATTTCCAACTATAACGTGTCTGCAAACCTATGGTTTGTTCAGTGAATTTCAAAGGTTTTTTAAATGCTAACTTCTAACTATAACGTGCCTGAAACCTATGGTTTTTTCAGTGAATTTCAAAGGTTTTTAAAATGAGCTCTAACTATAACGCCCCTAAAACCTATGGTTTTTCAGTGAATTTCAAAGGTTTTGTAAATGACAATTTTTAAATGTATTAATTGCTATATTTATTTTTTTGATACTGATTTACTACATTTTTTAAAACTATTTATTTTTACATATTTTATTTTTTAAATTACATTGTAATTACATTATACATTACATTACAAAATATACTTTCTCAGAATGAATTACTTTAGTTTAAATACTTTGCAAATAGGCAATAGACTTTTAAGTACAGAAGTTATAGTTGTTGCAATGGGCAACACAATTTCAAACACAATACAACATTGAGCTCAATGTGAATTTCTAGTTAAATGCAATTAGTTACTTTATGGATTACTTTTCTAACCACAGGACTGGATCCTAGATTCAGTCCTGGGACATCTACTGTAAACAGTTGAGTAAAAGCGTTTTGGTTACAGTAGTGATTTTTAAGGAATATTATTGTATTTTAAAAGTTGACACTTAGAAACTTTTTCAAATAGAATCACCAATGTTATCCTATGGGAGGAAATTCACTTAGCAGGTAAGTAGTGTTATCGTTACTTTTCTTACTCAGTGGTGGATCCTGGATCCAGCACTGGTGCATCTCCTGTAAACAGTTGAAAGAATGCGTTTAAGTCATACAGGCGATTTTTAAGGAATATTTGTAGTTTGTGAAAATCGACACTTTGAAACTTTTCTGCTGAAAACCAGACAATGGATTCCTATGGAAGGAAATACAAGTTACTGGTAAGTATGGTTAGAATTACTTTTCAGGGGTCAGTGCTGGGCTAAAAGATGCAGCACTGGGTTCTCTCCTGATAACAGGTGAGTAAATCGGAATTCATAGTTCGGCTGATTTTAGAGAAATATTATAAAGTTCCCAAAACTCCACACTTAGAAGAATTTCCAAAGTGAAACCAGTCAATGTTAGCCTATGGAAGGAAATTCAAGTTACTGGTAAGTACGTTTAGAATTACTTTTCTAGGTCAGTGCTGGGCTAAAGATGCAGCACTGGGTTCTCTCCTGATAACAGGTGAGTAAATCGGAATTACGTAGTTCGGCTGATTTTAGAGGAATATTATAAAGTTCCAAAACTCCACACTTAGAAGAATTTCCAAGTGAAACCAGTCAATGTTAGCCTATGGAAGGAAATTCAAGTTACTGGTAAGTACGGTTAGAATTACTTTTCAAGGTCAGTGCTGGGCTAAAGATGCAGCACTGGGTTCTCTCCTGATAACAGGTGAGTAAATCGGAATTCGTAGTTCGGCTGATTTTAGAGGAATATTATAAAGTTCCAAAACTCCACACTTAGAAGAATTTCCAAGTGAAACCAGTCAATGTTAGCCTATGGAAGGAAATTCAAAGTACTGGTAAGTACGGTTAGAATTACTTTTCAAGGTCAGTGCTAGGCTAAAAGATGCAGCACTGGGTTCTCTCCTGATAACAGGTGAGTAAATCGGAATTCGTAGTTCGGCTGATTTTAGAGGAATATTATAAAGTTCCAAAACTCCACACTTAGAAGAATTTCCAAGTGAAACCAGTCAATGTTAGCCTATGGAAGGAAATTCAAGTTACTGGTAAGTACGGTTAGAATTACTTTTCAAGGTCAGTGCTGGGCTCAAAGATGCAGCACTGAGGTTCTCTCCTGATAACAGGTGAGTAAATCGGAATTCGTATTTTGGCTGATTTTAGAGGAATATTTGTATGTTTCAAAAATCGACACTTAGAAACTTTTTCAGCAAAAAGCAGGCAATTATATCCTATGGAAGGAAATTCAAGTTACTGGTAAGTACGGTTAAAATTACTTTTCAGGATCAGTACTGGGCTGAAAGATGCAGCACTGAGGTCTCTCCTGATAACAGGTGAGTAAATCGGAATTCAGTATTTTGGCTGATTTTAGAGGAATATTATAAAGTTCCAAAACTCCACACTTAGAAGAATTTCCAAGTGAAACCAGTCAATGTTAGCCTATGGAAGGAAATTCAAGTTACTGGTAAGTACGGTTAAAATTACTTTTCAGGATCAGTACTGGGCTCAAAGATGCAGCACTGAGGTCTCTCCTGATAACAGGTGAGTAAATCGGAATTCGTTGTTCGGCTGATTTTAGAGGAATATTTGGACAATGGTGAAGGGAGGGGCGGGGCCTGAGGTGACATCTGTGCAAACGCGCCCCATGGCGCGTTTTAAGTTGGGGGATTAAGTCCCCTTGAATCATGAGGGTCCCTGGGGTCCAACTAGCCCACCCTGTACCTCCAGTATGCGCCAGGAGCTGCGTTGCAGAGAGGTGTTCAGAGGCCACGCCCTCTTTGCACCTCTCTGCAACGCAGCTCTTGGCGCTTTCTGGACGTACCTGGTGGGCTAGTTGGCCCCAGGGACCCTCAGGATTGAAGGGGATTTCATTCCCCATCTTAAAATGCGCTACGGGGCCTGTTTGCACACATGTCACCTGAAGACCCGCCCCTCCCTTCACCACTGTGCAAACGCGCCCCGTGGCGCTGCTTTAAGTTGGGGAATGAAATCCCCTTCAATCCTGAGGGTCCCTGGACTCCAACTAGCCCACCATGTACCTCCAAAGCGCCACAGAGCTGCGTTGCAGAGAGGTGTAAAAGGGCGTGGCCTCTGTACACCTCTCTGCAACGCAGCCCCTAGCGCATACTGGAGGTTCCTGGTGGGCTAGTTGGCCCCAGGGACCCCCAGTATTCAAGGGGGAATTCGTTCCTCATCTGCAAACGCGCCAGGGGCGCGTTTGCAGAGTGGTGAAAGAAGAGGGCGTAGCCTCCGGCGCGATGCCGGTGTTTTTTTTTTTTTTTTAAAGAAGTGAGGCTCTGTGGCCCTCCTTCTTTTCTAATTTATTGGTCCTGGGGACCCCATCCCCCAGGGCCTGCCCCCTATTTATTTAAAAAAAAAAAACAATTTGGAAGGGGGCCTGCGTGGCCCCACTCCCGGGCCACTACTTGCCCCAGGGGACCCCATCCCCAGGGCTGGCCCTTCCTCCGTTGGGGACTGTGGGGGGTCCACAATCCCCCACAGTCCGCGGCTCCCCGCGTCCCTTGGGAGCTGGCATTGCTTTTCCACATGGGGAGCTGCTAACATGCAGCTCCCGTGTGGAAAGCAATTTGCTTTGGATATTGGAGGTGAGCAGGTTTCCCTGCTCTCTCTTCCAATATCCAAAGCTGTTTACTATGACAGGACGGGAGCCGCGAGGCTCACGTCCTGTCATAGCAAACTACAGTGTCCCGGGGTAGGCACCCGGGACACTGCAGGAGCCGGCCATGGGGGTGGTGGTCCCCAGGGCCATGGAGGCCTCCGGGGAGGGGGCCGCGCGGCCCCTCCCTTGATTTGCACAGCCCCGGGGAGGTGGTGGTCCCCGGGCTCTGGAGTCCGTAACGGACCCCCACATTTATTTTCTATGTGCCCCGGGAGGTGGTGGTCCCGTGGCATGTGGGCTGGAGCCCCCACACATTATTTAAAATTTATAAAGAAGCCCCGGGGGTGGCGGTCCCCGGGGCTGCGGGAGGGCAGGAGAGCCCTCCCGCACCATTTTTATATTAAGCCTGGGGGTGGCAGTCCCCGGGGCTTGGGGGCCTTAGAGGCCCCCATATAAACAATAAACCCACCCTCCGCATGCCCCCGGGACTTGGGCCACCCGGGGGCAAATTTGCATCGAAGCAAGGGAGACCAGCGCTCGATTTTGCTTTCCGGCAGGATCCGCGCACCCTGAGCGCATCCTGCCGATTTAAAAAAAAAATGCTTTTTCTGCCCAGGGGGTCCTTGTGGGACCCCTGAGCAGACCTAGGGGTCAGGGTGTTTCTACCTGCCCCTTTGTGCGTTTTGCGCACTTGTTTCTGTCCCTCGGTTCTACCGAGGGACAAATGGCTACCAACACTTCCTGATTTGGAGTGTTGACAGCCAATTAGCATGCAGCTCGTGATCGGGAGGGTGCGCGAATCCGACGCGGCCATAGATATATATGTGATTTTCATTTTGATTTTCACAGGAATTACTGAACGGATTTACACCATTTAACAAAAGGGTTCTTTCCTGAACCAAGAACTACCTCTTTGCCAAATTTGGTGTAATTCCGTTCAGCAGTTCGGGCTGTAGCCGTGTCTAAAGTTTCCTATGGGAAAATGAATGGGGAAAACACGTTTTGGGACCCCCTTTTTCTCGGCCCCCACTTGACGAATCACCCCGAAACTTTCAGGGTAGGAGCGGACCGGAGCGGGCCATAAAGTTTGAAAATTTCGCGAAGATTCGTCAACCGACGCAAGAGTTATTTCAAATAGAATGTCGCGGATTTCCTATGGAAAATAGGTCCTAACTATAACTATCTACTGGCGACCGCCAGTAGATAATATATATATATATATATATATATATATATATTAAAAAAAACAAAGGTTACAGGGCTGTTATAGTTAGGAAATAGGAATAAAAAAACCTTAAATGTTCACTGAAAAAATCAAACGTTACAGGGACATTATAGTTATGCTCTGATTTCACACGCACAAAACCAGAGACATTCAGCAGTTATAGTTAGCTGAGCTAACTATAACTCGCACCCCCACAATGCACTGCTTATGAGCTCACATATTACATCACTCATGACATGGTCATTGACATCACTGATGACATTACTGATGACATCACTGATGACATCACTGATGACATCGTCAGGTGAGTGTAAGTGTTTCTAAAAGTTTATGAGTGCTAAATATATATACACCAACATTTATTGATTAATCAGTGGGTGTATGAGTGCCTGTATGGATGATTTAGTGGGTGTGTGACTCACTGCATAAGTGAGTGATTATATGTATCTCAGTGAATGTATGGGTGAGTGACTAATTTGTGTGAATGTCTGTCTTAGTCTGTCAGTTGGTATGTAAGTGGCTGCATGGGTTGGTGAGTAGGTACACAAGTGGCTATATGGGTTATTGATTGGTTGTCTGAGTACCTGTATGAGTGTCTGTGTAGGTGGTTGAGGGTATGTGTGACTCCCTGCATGGATGAGTGAGTGAATGAATCACTGGCTGTAGGAGTTCATGAGTGCATGTGAGAGTGGCTGTATGGGTGCGTGTGTGCTTGTGTCAGTGACTGTATAGGTAAGTATGTGTTAGTATCTGTATGAATGAGTGAGTTGGTGTGTGTATAACTGTATAGGTGAGTAAGTGGCTGTGTGATTGACTCTATGGGTGAGTGAGTAGGTATGTGAGTAGCTCTACAGGTGACTGAGTATGTGTGAGTGGCTGTGTGGCTGTATGAGTAGATATATCAGTGGCTTTATTGGTGAGTGAGTTGGTGTACGAGTGGCTGTATGGGTGACTGAGTGGATGTGTGTGGACCTATAAATCAGTGAGTGGGTATGTAAGTACTGGTGTGGGTGAGTCAATGCTTTCGAGAATAGCAGTGTGAAAGAAATGGGTGTATGAAAGGTTACATGGGGGTGTGAGTGGCTGTGTCAGAGATTCTGTGGATGATGTCATCAGTGATGTCATTTGAGAAGTCATCAGTGATGTCATCAATGATGTCACTGACCATGTCATGAGTGATGCCATATGTAAGGTCCTAAGCAGTGCATTTCTGGGGCACGAGTTATAGTTAGCTCAGCTAACTATAACTGCTAAATTTCTCTGGTTTTGTACGATTGAAATATCAGCCTAACTATTAACCTTCTGGTAAACTTTGTTTTTTTCAGTGACTATCTAAGATTTTTTTAATCCCATTTCCTAACTATAACAGCCCTGTAACCTTTGTTTTTTTCAGTGAATTTCCATGGTTTTTTAAGTAGCAATGGTCTTTCCAGAATGTTGTGGAGAAGGGGCAGGACCTCTGATCAGCTCTCAGAAATCCCACTGAGTAGGACTTATATAAAGTAACCAGGAGGGCTTCTTGGTCCCCAAGGTCCTTTAGCATCTAAGACAACTTTATTCCCCAACCAGTAGTGTGCCAGGAGACGTGTTTGCAGAGTGGTGCAGAAAGGGTGTGTGGCCTCCGAAGACCTCTTAGCAAACTGACTGTGTGGAACTTGATAGAGGTAACAAGAGGAATACCTGGCCCCCAAATACCCTCAATAGCCAAGGGGACTTCATCCCCAAGTAGTACTATGCCAGGAGGCGCATTTGCAGAGTGATGGGGAAAGGACGTCATTGATGATTGCACACGTAGTGCATGTATGTTTCTATGAGTGCCATTGCCAAGGACAGACTTCGAATAACGGGTGTTTTAACAAAGTGTAAAACACATATATAGACATATTTAACATAAGGTTTGAGTGTAGCTATTTAGTAAGATACTAATTTAACTTTCCCTTTGTATTCGCAATTCTATCAATAGTCATGAATACAAATGACAAAGTGAAAAACAGATATATAGACATATTTTACACAAAGTTTGAGCCTAGCTGTTTTGTAACATATTGGTTTAACTTTATTTTACCAACACATTTATAAAAAGAACAGTTTAAAAAATATCTCAACATCTGAACTCACAAATAGAACACAACTACCAAACACCCATCAAACTACCCATTGTTACCGAAACTCATGGGGAATTCAAAACTACTGCAAAACTAGTGCAATGCACAATCTGGAAACATCACATGACTGGGAAAGTAAGCAATATAATTGTATAATTTACTTTTCAGTAAAATGAATAGGAAGTATACACCCACTCATCCTTCTTGAATCTTCTTTTCCAGAAGTTTATTGTGAGCAGGTGGTAGATTTTGGTTGGAGACTTTTTTTGACATGTGGGACGACATTCATGTCAAATCTTAAAACTTATCATAGAAAATGTCTCCAACTGCCAATCAAGCAAAAGGAAGCTGGAAGACCATTTACATCAGTTGCAGCAGCAACAATTCCCGGCCAGAAAGTCCCTTCAGAGGTACAAACTACTACAACAGATATGGCTCCAGAGTTTTCAAGAATGGCCAAGTATTGCATGGACTGTAGTGTTGTTATAAGAGCTGGTGAGCAATGTGTTACAGCTATTCGCAATGCTGCCAAAAATCATACATGGTAATTTTTCCCCCTTTTATATTTTTTTGCACATTTCATAAGACAAGTTCATAGTGAGCAGCAGGACGGTAACGCAAAGCTGAAGGACCCTCGACTTCAATAGCAGTACAACAACATCAAAGCAGAGAGTCCATTCAAAAGTCCAATATCAACTTTAAAATGTGGCTCCACAGCTTTCCCCAATGGCATCATACTGCATGGATTGTGGGGTTGTAGTGAGTGCTGGAGAGCCGTTATAACGGCTCTTCGCAATGCTGTAAAAAATAATAAATGTTGATTTATTTTTTTATTTTTGGCCCTTCATAGTTTTTCTACATTAGCAGGCATTTTATTATCTAAGAAAATGGGCATCTAATATCTATGTGCTGTTCATTTTATTATCTTCTAATTTATTGTGACACAACTTACATACAACTTGTCGTATAAACAAGTCAAACCGTCCCTCTGCAAATAAATACGCAGGTAACTTTTGCCAGTTAATATTTACTTTTTAACTTTTTAACTATAAGTCAACAGTCTGTGTTTAAATCTTCTAGTAAGTGCATCAACAACATATACAAACATACTCTGGTTTTTTAGACAACAATGTGTTAAATTTTGAAATGTCTTTAAAACTATCAACTGTCCTATATGTGACTTGTTCTGAAACTCCTCCTCCTAACAACTCTTCATTTTCACTAGAATCCTGCTCAGGAAAAACAAAACAAAACTGCACATCACCACAAACCTTTTCTACGTCTGCCGCACTACCATGCAAAAGTGCTCTATTAGTTTCTCCTAAACATAAAGCAGATGTTTTGACATAATACAGCCTTCTGCCTAAAGTCTGCATTGTTGAGTGGTATAACTTTTGTGTTTTAATCTTCGCCTTGGAAAGATACATTGGAATTTTCTTAATATATCAATGGATTGCTGTCTAATACTAGGAACACTACTACAATTCCATTTGTATATAGTACCCTGACTATGCCTTCCTTGTACCTCTCCTGCAATAACTTCTTCTACATTTCTAGGTACCATCACCTCTTTTGCTATAGGACTACCATTCTTCATTTCATAACATTGTCCTCTTTAATCAATAGCATGAACTAATCTGTTATCCTGGAGATATCTTTCTTCATTAAAGAAAATCTCTCTACAAGAAGTATGAATCCATTCTCCACTAAAACTATACAACAGTTACCTCTATTCACTAATCTTTTCTTCTGGTTTTGTCTCCTCATGCACAACACTATTTTGTCAAGAGTCTTCATTCTAGTTAGAATCAAAATGAAAAGCTTCCTCTTCAAAGCAAAGGCCTTATCAACTACTCTCTCAACTGGTTCTTCCTATTTCACTGCATCTCTCCTTCTTCTACACTTTTTAAATGTATCACTAAATTTACACGGCTGTAACTATGCAATCATTATAACATTTGCGCAGAACCTTTGCAGCCATCTAAACACCCACTTACAACCCATCCAGTCATTGAAATACTGAGGCACTCTCGTGCACCGATGAAACACTCAGGCTCTACTCATGCACTCATCTAATTTCATAGAGAGTACCATTGTAGTAAACCTATCACCCATATTGTCTAAGGACTACATATTCCTCAGTACAACTTGTAAATACATGTATTTGTGGTTGAATACATCAATACTCCCTGGATGATTGAATGAGTGCATAGGTAGTGCCTAGGTGATTCCCTGAGGATACAAGTAGTGCCTACATGATTCCCTGACTACGTCATAACTCCATGGGTCATTCCATATCTGCATACCTACTGCCTGCATGTTTGCATGAGTATACCACTAGTATATGGGTGTTTGGATGAGTGCATGAGGAGAGCCTGAATGATTAGACAAGTGTGTGACTAATGCTTCAGTAATTCAATACATGCATAGATACTGGTGGGATCATTAAATGAGTGCAATTCTAGTGCCTGGATGATTTCAAGAGTGCATACATAGTATATAGGTGATTTATGCAGTGCATGGATAGTGCATACATGATTGTTTAAGCCCATGCATAGCACCCAGCCTATTGGGTGAGTGGATGAATAGTGTTTCAGCGATTGGATGCAGCCCTTTTCTTTTTGGTTGAGTGAACAGGTAGTACCTGGATGCTTTTATAACTAAATGGGTAGTGCCTGGATAATTAAATAAGTGCATCAGTACTGCCTGGCTAATTAGATGAGTGCCTGACTAGTGTCTGCATGACTGCATGATTCCATTGTTAAAGCTTGAGAGATTGGATGAAAGTAAGTGTACTGCTGGGGTGATTGTATTAGTGCAAGACTATTGCCTCAGTAATTAAATGACTGCATAGGTACGGATGGGTGATAGGTTTACTACAATGGTACTCTCTACGTAATTAGATGAGTGCATGATTAGAGCCTGAATGTTTCATCAGTGCACGCGTGTGCCTTAGTATTTCAATGACTGCATGGGTTGTAAGAGGGTGTTTAGATGGCTGCATAGGTTCTGCACAAATGTTATAAAGATTGCATAGTTACAGCCTTGTTAATTGCATAAGTCAATAGTTAGTACCTAGGTGATTAGATGAATGTATGGGTAGTGCCTGCATAGGTCATGCATTAGTGCAAGACTATTGCCTCAGTAATTAAATGACTGCATAGGTACTGGATGGGTGATAGGTTTACTACAATGGTACTCTCTACGTAATTAGATGAGTGCATGAGTAGAGCCTGAGTGTTTCATCAGTGCACACATGTGCCTTAGTATGTCAATGACTGCATGGGTTATAAGTTGGTGTTTAGATGGCTGCATAGGTTCTGCACAAATGTTATAATGATTGCATAGTTACAGCCTTGTTAATTGCATGAGTCAATAGTTAGTACCTATGTGATTCGATGAATGTATGGGTAGTGCCTGCATAGTTCAATGACTACAGAATTTCTGCCTGATTGCAAGAGTACATGTGTAGTGTGTGGGTAATTGAATAACCTCATGGATAGTGAAGCACTGATTTGATGACTGCCTGAGTAGTGGCTGGGTGATTGCATGAGTGCCTGAATACTGCCTGGCTGACTGTGAAAGTACCTTCATTGCTGTTAGATATATAACAGTTGTCACTATATCTCTGACTCATTGGTTATCTTATTCTATCAGTATCAAACTACCTGTTTTACTGTATATTTGCTTTTCTTCTAAGCTATGTGTGAGTGAAATCTAGGTAGCTCACTTGATATATAATTGCATACATGGCTCTCTGGAAACATACATTACTTTGTTCCTGAGCATGCACATGCATAAATACGTTTCTAAAACGGAAAACAACATTTTGAAATTTTTCAAAGCACAAAACCTTTTGTAAATGGAATACCTACATCATTTCTCAAATACTTCTTCTGCTTCTTAAACATATATTCAACATATCTGAAACAAAAGTTATACTCGAAATGAAGCTAGCACAAGAACTCTCAAGGCATTCTGCACTATTAATCCTTCTCACTTTGAACAAACCATGTTTAAAGAAAAACACTACCCTCACATTATACATGACATTTTCATCAGCCTTACTGAACATAGATCACCATGTAAACATATATGCAATTTCTCAATAGATGTACACCTTCAGGCTATCTTTCCAAAAATATATACCTCTCTGCATCTTTAAGTAAGCTCAAAAGTCCCACCATATATATAGCTACGTGCAAGCACAAAAACCATACCTCACCATCTAAGCACATGCAAAGCGGTCATATAAGTTAAAACCACATTGACAAACACTTCCCAATACATACCTAACAAGTATTACTTCTTTCTTATTCATATACAGGCGGACAACATGTTTTCATCTTTTATTTCTCACTACACAATTCCTGTTTAATAATGTTACTAAAAGTACTACAACTCCCAGAATGCAAATAACAGATGTATCTATTCTGCACATGATGTATATACATTTAAAACATTCCTAGTTCCTCATTGCAACTTTCCACAAGACTATACTGTTATTTTTCAATAAAATACACAATGCAATAAAGAGGCACTAATCTGTTACTTCCCAAAACATTCACCACTCACCTCTTAAACACATACCCTCTAATAGATACAGTTCCTCTCATATATTTTTTCACATCACTGTGATACTCCTTTTAATCAAACTCCCATATACATTTTCATTTCTAAAGTAAATTTTTAAAATAATTACAAAGTTATATACATACCAGTGAATTGAGTTTGTAGATTATATTGTTGTTTTAGCTCTTCCTGGATAGGTTTGACACTGTTCAGATTTGTAACAACAAAGCACAAGAATGGTACACCACTCTCATACAAAGCAACTCTAAAAGAGCAACATCTTCAACTTTCCACTCTATCATCATGAGAAAGGCAGCAAATGAAATCATGTCTTTCATTTTAGACTACTGCATCTCCACTTATGAATGGTTAGCTTCTGTTAACCCTTTCCCTCTCTTTCAAAATGAGGGTCCTATTGGGGAGTTTTCCTGATGTTTTCGCGATCATCGCGGAGTAATTGCGAAAGAAAATGGGAGTTCTAACCTATAGCTAGCTTCATTTTTCTGAAATTTAAATACTACACAACCTTTATTACATAGTCCTGAGTTGGAAATTAAAACTTGCCATTAATTACACTGTGTCATCACTCCTCAACTTTAAAAAAATGTTCTGTCTCTTTTACACCCACCAATAGAGTCTTAGCTCAGTGTATCTAGCAACCCAGTGGAACCAGTAGGTCACAACTTCGCAGCAAATTCTAGAAGGACCATGCTGCTTCCAAATTAGATACAGTAGGTGTGCTTTACTCCACACATTCAAAAGCATATCCATGTCTGTATTTCATTTATTTTCTTAAACAACTGCCAATAATAAGATTTCTTGCTGAGGCATCCAACACACTATCTAATTTTATTCACGTTTATGCTGAGAGCATCCAATGAAATATATCTTTTTTTTTTTTTTAAACACCTCCATTTTAACTGTTTTTCCTTTGGAAAACTACCTCAGTCAGCTACAGCCTTCTCCTCATTATTATAGCTACTTCACTTCAAAATGCTTAGCGTATGGATTGCGGGCCACAACTATATCTATTGGGCTAAAGAGGTTGCAAAAAGAGAGGTATTTATTGACAGGGACTTGGGATTGCTAAATGTGCAGAATACTTGGTTTGGCCAGAGAGGGTTAAAGTTTCATCATTTGCTGGCTTTGGTTAAATCCATTGTGGATTCCCAAGCTCCTCACCTCATGATTGAGCACTGTGGTGGCAATGTCCTAGGCACATTGACTGGGGTAGGGCTGGGAATCCTAATGAAGCAAACCTTTGCAGAACTGATGTCGCTTTTCCCTCACACTCTCTTTTTTTTTTTTTTAGTCCTCATATAGCCCCCATTAAATAAGCATCCTCTCGATCCTAACCATCCAGACTGCTTATATCTTGGGGTCTGATCTTAGCTGATGATCTTACGAGACCCAGCCCGCACTGTACATCGTGAGCTGACCAAGAGGTGTAATCATTGGACGCATTATTCCAGGAACAT
Organism: Calotriton arnoldi; assembly: GCA_963921515.1. Taxonomy (NCBI): domain Eukaryota; kingdom Metazoa; phylum Chordata; class Amphibia; order Caudata; family Salamandridae; genus Calotriton; species Calotriton arnoldi. The sequence goes on from CAWUFW010012943.1 coordinate 486,436, forward strand.
CCCGCTAAGCAGAAATTAACAACTCCCAAAATAACCCAAGCTCGATTCTTTTCCTGGAACGGTTGACCTTTTGGTCTAAGTCTCTGAAGTATGTTACAGAATCCCACCAGCCTCTCCATGTAGGAGGTGACGCCTGGTGCCAGTTTTTACAAATTTCCCTTCTATCTAAAAGGATCAAGTAGAATACGAGTTTGCTCTGCAACCCCGCGAGTGCATCCAACCCCTCAGGCGACAGCACAACACCAAACAGGATTACACAGGGGCTTACCTCCACTTCTTTGCCCAATGCGTCTGACAAGGCCTTACCCACATTGTCCCAGAACTCTTTCAACAACAGACAGGTGGCAAACATGTGTATGTCATCCGCTTCCTGGGAACCACATCTTGTGCATCTGGCTTCTCCATCACCTCTTATTTTGGATAGCTTGAGTGAGGACCAATAAATCCTGTGGAGTGTGAAAAAGTGGTTTCTCCTCAGTGCAGCACTGGGTAAAGCATGTCTAAAGATACTTTCCATAGGTTTTCCAGCTCCTCGTCAGGCAAGCACTTCTCCCATGACCAGATGAGGATGGTCTAACTTCCTGTCTGCTGCAGTGAGGAGATAATTATACTAAAGCGCTACTTCCTTTTTCTTTGGATTTTGGTCTATCAGGTCGTCCTCCATTGAGTTATCTAACAGAAAATGCCACTGTTGGTTCTTACACCACGTTGAAATTTGGTAGTATTTAAATCTAGACAGCATGCCGTTCGTCAAATTTCTCCACGTGTCCCAGGGCAGGCAGGTGTTTCCTTCCACTATGTCCCTCCACTGTGTAACGCCCGCTGTTTTCAGTGGCTGAGCTAGGGCATCAAAGAGGCACTCAGGTGTTCCTGGGGAGTCCCACACAGGGGCCCATTCACTGTAATAGGGTATAGCTAGACTTAAACGGCAATCGAACCATAGTTTGGCAGCGGAATGTAAGACCTTCAGGCAAACTTTTTAAAAACAATTGGGGCACCAAATTTATACATAAAACCCTCATCTGGGCTGTCCAACAGCATAGCCTTGAACATGCTACCTGTCAGGGTATCATCTGACCTGAGAAGAAGCATCCTGCAGTTCTTTAATTGGTATGCCCAGCAATATAGTTGCAAGTCTGGTAGGCCCAGGCCATCTTGCGAAAGCTTGCGCCTTAACTTTTTCCAAGATAACCTGATTCCCTTGCCAGCCCATATGAAAGCAGAGATCCATCCCTGAATTTTAACTAGAAGGCTTTTGTCAAACACCAACGGAATATTATTAAATAGATAGGCAAACTTAGGCAGGACGCACATTTTGACCAAATTTGTCCACCCATAGTGTGTAAGAGGGAAACTCTTTTTCAGAAGTATATTGACTTCCTTAAAGACTCTAGCAATATTTATTTTGGGCATTTCTTTTAGCTCCTGTGTGATGGTTACTTCTAGGTACCTTTTCTCCTTTGATAGCCTTACCCCCTGCACTACCAAGTTCCAGGCCATAACTTCGGTCTTGTCATTGTTAACCTCAGTAAGCCAGATATTTACCCAAAAGCCTGTTCTTCAGTAAATAGTTCAGGAAAGGCTTGGTTGACATTAGATGAAAACACAATCAAATCATCAGCATACAAGGCTAACTTCCTTACAAAGCCATTTACGGTAAAAGAGAGTATTTCTCTATTTTGCCTTAAACTTTGGGCAAGGGGCTTGATATATAAATCAAAGTCTATTGAGCCAATTAGAGTCAGGACCAGATCTTTCATCTGCCTACCAGGAAAGAAGCCCTTCTGGTCTTCATGGATTATTGACCCCACGATTTTACATAATTGAGCATTTAATACCCCAGGGAAGATCTTATAATCACAGTTCAATAGTGATATTGGCCGGTAAGACTGGCATTGGGTTGGATCCTTTCCGGGCTTTAAGATTAGCGTGATAACAGCCTGACTCCATGAGCCTGGTAAAGGGGAGGTACCTCTCAGTAATTCATTGAACAGCCTATTCCAAATAGGAATGACCGCCTCAGCCAATAACATATAGATCTCATTAGGGATGGAATCCCGACCTGCAGCTTTCCCTTTCTTAATTTAATTAAGAGCGGTCAGGATCTCAGTCCTTGATATGTCCTGGTTAAGTAGTGTTAGGCTGTCCGAACTTTGCCTCTGGAGTTGTTTCCTAGCAAGCCACTGATTCAGGGCGGGCTCGTCTACTACTAAATCCTCCCTGTATAGATCCTGGAAGAATTTAGTAAAAGCCAACTCAATGTCTTCTTTGTCCTCTATATACTGACCATTTCCCAGTTTAATCTTACTAATGTAATTGTGGGACCTATCTATTCTGCTCTTCATTGCCAGTAATTTCCTGCAATTCTCCCCTGATCAAAGTCCCTCATTTTGCTAACTTCCCACTTCTGAAGCAAGATCCCCTCCGTTGTGAGTCTAAATTCCCGCTGTAAGTCTTCAACTCTCCCCACTAAGCTTTTCTTTCTGCTGCAGAAAAATGCCTGGCCTTTAAGGTTGCTTCAGCTGTTAATAGCCGCTCCTCTAACAAGGCAATCTCTCTTTTTCTGTTCTGACCCAGGCCCCCGCCGCACCCTTCAAGACCCCTCTCAGCCAAGCCTTAAAAGAATCCCACAAGACGTGTACTGGTGCAGTGTCTAAATTTTGATTTAAAAAAGCAGCCGTCTCCTCTTTACCTTATCCATAATATCTGATTGCAGGGGTAGCCTTCTATTCAAGGTCCACCTTCTAGGCGGAGGTCTTGAGGGGAGCTTAATTTTTAATCCTATTGCTCCATGGTCGGATAGATGTATAGGTAAATACTCTATTTTCCTAACCTTTCCCACTTCGGGGAGCTCCATAAAAAAGTAATCGATCCTTGAGTAATGGCCATTCTTCTTACTGAAAAGGAATAGTCCCTAGCATCACCCTTTTCCTTCCGCCATACATCACATACATTTAAGTTGTCTAGCATTGCGAGAAAATAAGCTTTGACTCACGGTGCAGCAATTTGGGTGCGGGGAGAGAATCTATCTAGCCTATTATTTAGAAGGATGTTGAAGTCCCCGCCAATAATGAAAGGGGCTTCAAAATCAAGCAGGGAAGAACAGAGGTTATTCAGGGGTGTGATGTCATCTTCATTTGGGCCGTAATAACTGGCCAACGTGTAGAAAGTAGCACAGCTCTTAATTTCCGCTACCACCCATCGCCCTTTCTCATCTGCTTGAGATTTGCTTAGCTCTATTCCGGAGTTTGCTTTGATTATTATGGCGACTCCTTTAGAGCAGCATTGTTGGTCAATGGCTATAACCTTGTCTACCCATCTTTGCCTATTAAACAGTGCTAGACATTCAGATCGTAATAGGTGTGTCTCCTGGAGCATGAGAATTTTAGCTGGACTGTCCTTCAAATATTGAAGGACCAATCACTGTCTCCTTTTGACTCTTAAGCCATTCCCATTCCAACACAATATCTCCAGGCATTCTCCTACAGAAGGGCCCGCCTTATTCCCTATCATCTCTATTCCAAATCCAGCTGCATCCAATAATCTCAGTTATATGAAATGAGGACAATTTTTCATTTTTTTTTCTTTTTACCCCAATGCTCCCCACTACCACACGTGCACCCCCCAGACCCTCCCTGACTACCAATTGGCGAATGCCAATTCGAGCTGCTGTCCACCGGACCCAAAGACTAATCTCACAAAGAAAACAATAAACTCTCACCACAAAGAAAAAGGTATTTTAACTATCTGCTGGCTTATTAAGTGCCAGAAAACTGTCTACCTCCTCTAAAGTTCGAAAATTATATATTTTGTTTGCCCACATCACTTTGAGAAAGGCAGGAAACCTTAACTGCACTTGAGCGCCCCTTTCTTTCAAAGGATCAATCCGCTTGCCCATCTCCCACCTTCTGTCTTCTGTCACCCGTGAAATATCAGACCTTATTTTGAATGATAGGTCCTGACCCTGAAATGGTCCTCTGTTTAAGAGCTGCCCCAGTAGCTTTTCCTTAAGGGAGTATAATTGTATGTACACCAGGATTTTCCTAGGCTTCTTCCGGCCAGGATTAAGCCTAAAAGGGTCCCAATGCATCCGTTGGATTTCCGTTTCCCAAAACTGAAGTGGAGGCAACTTGCGGGAAGGCTCTAGTCAGAATATCTAGGATAAAAGCTTTAACATTGTCCCCTTCCGCCCCTCCTTAATATCAAGGATACTGATGTTATTTCTTCTGGAGTTATTTTCCAGCCTTCCCAACCTATCTGATAGGTCCTTCTCTCTCAGGTCAAGCCTGACCACTTCCTGGGTGTTATCCTCCAGGCCCGACCTCAGCTCTAGCACTTTATTTTCCAGGTCCTCCATACGCAGTGTTAATGCTGAGAGGTTCTCCTCCAAACTACTGCACGTGTCTTGAACTTTCCTCTGGCTATTTTCTGAGATAGAGAAACGCTCCTTAATTTCTACTGACAGCTGACTTAACAGCCCCTGCACCGAGTCTAAGCCTGGTATGTCCTTAGTAGCCTCCTTAGGAGGTTTACTTGGTGTCGGATCGTTTCCCACCAACTAGGTAGTCCCAGAATACTGGGACAGAGTCGCTTAAAACCGAGAATCTATTTTGAACAGGTATAGCCAGATGTAATAGTGAGGCATTTTCTGGCGTGGGCTGCTGCCTGCTCTGTGGTTTCCATACTACCCTGCAGGTTTAATTTGAAATATGACCTAAGTGAGGGGTCACTCTTGGGGCCACTGAGGGCGATCTCTTTTTCCTCTCTTTTAAAGGAATGACTTTACCTTGCTTCGCTAGGAGATTTTTATTTTTACTGTTACCCTGTGGGGGAACTGCAAGTTGTTTGGAACGCAGGTCAGGTTGGGGTATAAGCTCCTTGCCAAAGAAAGTGTTAGACCTCAATTTGTACCTTTTGCCGAGTGTTACCTCACTGTCAGGGTTAGTAGATGACGAACCCCCCTTGTGCTGGAATAACATTTCACTCCCTCTATTGGTATGCCTTTTACTCACAGGAAGCTGAAACATAGGTGCCACATCGTGTTTCTGCCTATCTTCTTTTACTTGGTCTTCCTGGTTCAAGGCTCCAAGCTGGCAGTCTGCAGAGGAACCTCCTTTCCCAGACGGAGCCACCAGAACAGGCAGACTGCAGCCAGCAAGCTCCCAACAGTCTCCCAGGAGCCCCTCCAGGAAGCTGCGGGTGCTGACTCTGACACTGTTGACCCTGGAACTGGAGCAAGGATTTCCAGGTCGGAGCAGGGTGCGGCGCGCTGCTCGGGATTCACCGAGCGCGCAAGCAGCCCTAAAAACCACCAGGCTCACACAAATTTGCAGGGGGAGAGAATAGGGCACAGCAGCAGACAGCCGCAGAACAAAACACGGGATGCGGGGTAAGCGCCTGAGCCGTACAATGCACGTTTGGAGCCGGTGGAGTATGCGTCCTCGACCACACCTGGGAACGAAGACCAAGCGTGGATAGCAGCCGCCGCAAAAGTGCAGGAAAAGAAAAACACGGTGAAGGATGGGAGTATGGGAGAAGCGAGTCGGACGCTAAGTCATTATCCTGGCGGTGGGGTTTTACTGATCGTCGGTCGGCGGAGAGCAGCTCCCGGCTGGCTTCCTAGCGGGCCGCCATGTTCCTGAACTCCTCTCAGCCCCTCACACTGTCTTGGTGTACTCTAATGTATGCCAAAGACAGAAATGGAAGTGGTCAAATCAATTCTGCCCACAGATGGACAAAGCCAGGAAACATGTTAAAATGTTCCACAGCGTAGTCCTTTATACACGTAAACATGATTGTTAGCCACTGAACGTTTATAGCTCATAACATAATGGATAATCGAAATTGACATTCGTTGAGCCTTAAAGACATTCTGAAGATGGAGCAAAGATACAGAAGCAGGTTACATAGGTGAAATTGTATTTACATTCATAAGAACTTGCAATAAACCACACCAACAAAAATTGTGTTAGACACCCCGTGCTCGTTGACCCAGCAGGCCCCTAATTGCACAGGCCCTGAGCGCACCCCCAAGGGCATTTGACAGCATAGGAATATAACATATTGTCCAAGAGACATAAGTAGCCATTTCCCAACCTCTATCCAAGAGGTAACCAACTCACCAGGGCACCGCATAACGCATTGGTTCCCACTGGGGTACCTGCTCTCAGGTGCACCCCCAAAGATAGTTTACACCGGCAGCACGTGCTTAAAAAAATCCATTTTTGACACATAACTTGTGTCATTAACACCCCCATTTCTTAAGCATGTGGTCAGAGTACCTCTACTCTGACCCATTATGTTAGCTTTTTCAGAAATTTTCAGCCCCGGGAACCGTCCCCCCATAGATAAAATGGTGGCCGCAACTTTCTGTTCAGGTTGCATCCAGCCAATCAGAGCATTCCCATTGGCGCATGCCTTCACAATTCATCGCAAAACCACTGCGTAAATATCAGCGGCCAGAGATATCACTGTAATTTTAAACTTACTTTTCTCAACAACTACTGAACGGATTTACACCAAACAAGCAAAAAGCACTTCCTTGAACCGACATCTACCTCCCAGCCAAATTTTGTGTAAGTCTGTTCAGCGGTTCTGGCTGTAGGTGTGGCTAAAGGTTCCTATGGGAATTAACATTACAAGCACAAGCTTATTTCACACCCCAAACTCTCGGTCCCCACTGTATGGATAACCACCAAACTTTCCATAACAATAGTACCCACTGTGACACTTTTTTGGGAAATTTTCATGCAGATTCAAACGACACCAAAGTTATAGCCAAGTCAAAAAATGCTTTTCCTATGGAAACTAGGTCCTTACTATAACTACCTGCTGGCGACCGCTTGTAGGTAATATATATATCACCTACTGGCAATTAACAGAAGGTAGTTATAGTTAGGACCAAAGTTTTCACAGGAAAAGCGTTTTTGTTTTGCCAGTAACTTTGCCGCCGCTTGATGAATCTCCATGCGATGTTTACAAAACGTCCCCTTTTTGGTTCAGTTGCTGTATTGAAAGCTTCAGGGGTGATCCATCAAATGGGGGCCGAGAAAAAAAGGGGGTCCCAAAATGAGTTTTCCCCATTGTTATATCTATGGGGATTTTTCATTTTTTGAACACGACTACAGCCCAAACTGCTGAACGGAATTACCAAAATTTGCGTGAAACCTAGATGTTGGTCCAGAAAGCGTGCTTTTTGTGATTTGGTGTAAATCTGTTCAGTAGTTTCAGAGAAATTAAAGTTTAAAAATATAGATATCTGGGGCCGCGAGTCCTTGCAGTAAACTCATGGACCCTACTAAAATTCATCAGTGATTTCATTTGAGATGTCATCAGTGATGTAATTTGAGATCTTATCAGTAATGTCCTTTGAGATGTCATGAGTGAAGTCACTGACCATGTCATGAGTGATATAATATGTGAGGTCATAAGCAGTGCATTATGCGATACAGAGTTATAGTTCCTCACTAACTATTATGGCTGAATTTCTCTGGATTTAAAACGTCAGCGTAACTATAACATCCCTGTAACCTTTGCTTTTTTTTTCATTGAATTTGTATATATATATTCAAACCAAAGTCCCCCAGGAAAGGGAAAAATCCACAGGAACACACGGGCACAAATTCAACGAGGCATGCAATTTATTCAGCAAGACGCATTTCAGCTCACATGCCTTTCTCAATTGCTGCTATAATGTAAGCAAACATGGAATGACACGCAGCTTTTTAAATGTCCGAAGGGCGTTCCCATTGGAGAGTAACTAGGGGTGTAAGAGAGGACTATGCTATCTTGGTATAATACCTCATTTTGCGTATAATCTTGGGTGTATAATATAAATATCCTGCATATCACCGTACTCAACTCGCTTCTAAGATGGTTTACATCATCATAAAAATAACAGTTCATATAAAGCCCTGAATGGGCAAAACGAAGCAAAGATAGTGCTGCTATATCTTCATACCACAGAAAGGCTACATACTTAAGACCCCTCATTAAATCACGTTCTGTATGAGCCGCTCACTGTTACTCTCAGGAACCGATATCGCTCCATCCTAGCCATATTCAGGGCAAAGCGCCCATTCCCGCTAGCCCCATTCTGCTTAATACCATATTGCTTCTCAATTGCAAGGCCGTCCAAAAATGAAAAGATATATATATATATATATTATCTACTGGCGGTCGCCAGTAGATAGTTATAGTTAGGACCTAGTTTCCATAGGAAAAGCGTTTTTTCTTTTCCCAATAACTTTGGCGCCGGATGACGAATCTTCGCGAAATTTTCAAAACTAGTGGGGAATCTTGGTGTGGATATATATATATATATATATATATATATATATATATATATATATATATATTATCTACTGGCGGTCGCCAGGTAGATAGTTATAGTTAGGACCTATTTTCCATAGGAAATCTGCAACATTCTATTTGAAATAACTCTTGCGTCGGTTGACGAATCTTTGCGAAATTTTCAAACTTTATGGCCCGCTCCGGTCCGCTCCTACCCTGAAAGGTTCGGGGTGATTCGCTCAAGCGTGGGCCGAGAAAAAGGGGGGTCCCAAAACGCGTTTTCCCCATGTTATTTCCCATAGGAAACTTTAGACACGGCTACAGCCCGAACTGCTGAACGGAATTACACCAAATTTGGCAAAAAGGTAGCCCTTGGTTCAGAAAGCGCCCTTTTTTTTAAATGGTGTAAATCCGTTCAGTAGTTCCTGAGAAATTCAAAAAATAGAGGTCAAAAATCAATTTCCCATAGGAAACTTTAGACACGGTTACAGCCAAAACTGCTGATTGGAATTACATCAAATTTGGCAAAAAGGTAGTGCTTGGTTCAGAAAGCGCCCTTTTTTTAAATGGTGTAAATCCGTTCAGTAGTTTTTGAGATATTAAAGGAAAAAAATCTTTATATATCTGGGCGGGACCTAACTACACAAGCACGAGCTTGGCTCTAATTGGCTGCCAACACTACAATCCAGGAAGTGTTGGCAGCCATCTTGGTGCAATGCTTTTTAGGTCTCGCCTAGCGGCGCAACGCATGCGCTGCACACTACACAAACACCACTGCACTGCCCTAAACCCTAAAACACTACCCCAGCACGAACCCCTACATTGCACGAACACCACTGTACTGCCCTAAACCCTAAAACACTACCCCAGCATGACCCCCTACACTGCCCGAACACCACTGCACTGCCCTAAACCCTGAAACACCACCCCCAGCACGACCCCCTACACTGCCCAAACACCCCTGCACTGCCCTAAACCCTGAAACACCACCCCCAGCACGAACCCCTACACTGCCCAAACACCACTGCACTGCCCTAAACCCTGAAACACCATCCCCAGCACAACCCCCTACACTGCCCGAACACCACTGCACTGCCCTAAACCCTGAAACACTACCCCCAGCACCACCCCCTACACTGCCCGAACACCGCTGCACTGCCCTAAACCCTGAAACACTACCCCCAGCAAGACCCCCTACACTGCCCGAACACCACTGCAATGCCCTAAACCCTGAAACATCACCCCCAGCAAGACCCCCTACACTGCCTGAACACCACTGCCCTAAACCCTGAAACACCAGCAACAGCACGACCCCCTACACTGCCCGAACACCACTGCTCTGCCCAAAACCCTGAAACACCAGCCCCAGCACAACCCCCTACACTGCCCGAACACCACTGCACTGCCCTTAACTCTGAAACAGTAGCCCCAGCACGACCCCCTACACTGCCCCAACACCACTGCACTGCTCAAAACCCTGAAACACCAGCCCCAGCACGACCCCCTACACTGCCCCCAACACCACTGCACTGCCCAAAACCCTGAAACACCAGCCCCAGCACGACCCCCTACACTGCCCCAACACCACTGCAGTGCCCAAAACCCTGAAACACCAGCCCCAGCACGACCCCCTACACTGCCCGAACTCCACTGCACTGCCCTAAACCCTGAAACACCAGCCCCAGCACGACCCCCTACACTGCCCGAACACCACTGCACTGCCCTAAACCCTGAAACACCAGCCCCTGCACGACCTCCTACACTGCCTGAACACCACTGCACTGCCCAAAACAATGAAACACCAGCCCCTGCATGACCCCCTACACTGCCTGAACACCACTGCACTGCCCTAAACCCTGAAACACCACCCCTGCACGACCCCCTACACTGCCCGAACACCACTGCACTGCCCTAAACCTCTGAAACACCACCCCAGCACGACCCCCTACACTGCCCGAACACCACGGCACTGCCCTAAACCCTGAAACACCACCCCCAGCACGACCCCCTACATTGCCCAAACACCACTGCACGGCCCTAAACCCTGAAACACCACCCCCTGCATGACCCCCTACACTGCCCGAACACCACTGCACTGCCCTAAACTCTGAAACACCACCCCCAGCACGACCCCCTACACTGCCCGAACACCACGGCACTGCCCTAAACCCTGAAACACCACCCCCAGCACGACACCCCTACATTGCCCAAACACCACTGCACGGCCCTAAACCCTGAAACACCACCCCCTGCATGACCCCCTACACTGCCCGAACACCACGGCACTGCCCTAAACCCTGAAACCCCACCCCCAGCACGACCCCCTACATTGCCCAAACACCACTGCACGGCCCTAAACCCTGAAACACCACCCCCTGCATGACCCCCTACACTGCCCGAACACCACTGCACTGGCCTAAACTCTGAAACACCACCCCCAGCACGACCCCCTACACTGCCCAAACACCACTGCACTGCCCTAAACCCTGAAACACCACCCCCAGCATCACCCACTACACTGCCCGAACACCACTGCACTGCCTTAAACCCTGAAACACTACCCCCAGCAAGACCCCCTACACTGCCTGAACACCACTGCACTGCCCTAAACCCTGAAACATCACCCCCAGCATGACCCCCTACACTGCCCGAACACCACTGCACTGCCCTAAACCCTGAAACACCACCCCTGCACGACCCCCTACACCGCCCGAACACCACTGCACTGCCCTAAACTCTGAAACACCACCCCCAGCACGACCCCCTACACTGCCCGAACACCACAGCACTGCCCTAAACCCTGAAACACCACCCCCAGCACGACCCCCTACATTGCCCAAACACCACTGCACGGCCCTAAACCCTGAAACACCACCCCCTGCATGACCCCCTACACTGCCCGAACACCACTGCACTGGCCTAAACTCTGAAACACCACCCCCAGCATGACCCCCTACACTGCCCGAACACCACTGCACTGCCCTAAACCCTGAAACACCACCCCCAGCATCACCCACTACACTGCCCGAACACCACTGCACTGCCTTAAACCCTGAAACACTACCCCCAGCAAGACCCCCTATACTGCCTGAACACCACTGCACTGCCCTAAACCCTGAAACATCACCCCCAGCATGACCCCCTACACTGCCCGAACACCACTCCACTGGCCTAAACTCTGAAACACCACCCCCAGCACGACCCCCTACACTGCCTGAACACCACTGCACTGCCCTAAACCCTGAAACACCACCCCCAGCATCACCCACTACACTGCCCGAACACCACTGCACTGCCTTAAACCCTGAAACACTACCCCCAGCAAGACCCCCTACACTGCCTGAACACCACTGCACTGCCTTAAACCCTGAAACACTACCCCCAGCAAGACCCCCTACACTGCCCGAACATCACTGCACTGCCCGAAACCCTAAAACACCAGCCCCCGTACGAGCCCCTACACTGCCCGAACACCACTGCACTGCCCTAAACCCTGAAACACCAGCCCCCGCACGACCCCCTACACTGCCCGAACACCACTGCATTGCCCTAACCCCTGAAACACCACCCCCGCATGACCCCCTACACTGCCCGAACACCACTGCACTGCCCTAAACCCTAAAACACCCCCCCAGCAGGACCCCCTACACTGCCCGAACACCACTGCACTGCCCTAAACCCTGAAACACCACTCCCAGCACACCCCCTACACTGCCCGAACACCACTGCACTGCCCTAAACCCTGAAACACCACCCCCAGCACGACCCCCTACACTGCCAGAACACCAGTGCCCTAAACCCTGAAACACCTCCCCCTGCAAGACCCCTACTCTGCCCGAACACCACTGCACTGCCCTAAACCCTGAAACACCACCGCCAGCACGACCCCCTACACTGCCCGAACACCACTGCACTGCCCTAAACCCTGAAACACCACCCCCTGCACGACCCCCTACACTGCCCGAACACCACTGCACTACCCTAAACCCTAAAACACTACCCCCAGCAGTACCCCCTACACTACCCAAACACCACTGCACTACCCTAAACCCTAAAACACTACCCCCAGCAGTACCCCCTACACTACCCAAACACCATTGCACTACCCTAAACCCTAAAACACTACCCCCAGCACGTACCTCCTACACTACCCAAACACCACTGCACTACCCTAAACCCTAAAACACTACCCCCAGCACGACCCGCTACACTACCCAAACACCACTGCACTACCCTAAACCCTAAAACACTACCCCCAGCACGACCCCCTACACTACCCAAACACCACTGCACTACCCTAAACCCTAAAACACTACCCCCAGCACGACTCCCTACACTACCCAAACACCACTGCACTACCCTAAACCCTAAATCTACCCCAGCACGACTCCCTACACTACCCAAACACCACTGCACTACCCTAAACCCTAAATCTACCCCCAGCACGACCCCCTCCACTACCCAAACACCACTGCACTACCCTAAACCCTAAACCTACCCTCAGCACGACCCCTACACTACACAAACACCACTGCACTACCCTAAACCCTAAAACACTACCCCCAGCACGACCCCCTACATTACCCAAACACCACTGCACTACCCTAAACACTAAAACACTACCCCCAGCACGTACCCCCTACACTACCCAAACACCACTGCACTACCCTAAAACACTACCATCAGCACGACCCCCTACACTACCCAAACACCACTGCACTACCCTAAACCCTAGAAAAGTAATCACCACCCCATGCCCAATCCCCCTTACCTCTCACTCCTCGTGGTTCCTCTCTCCTCGTGGTTCCTGCTTCATGTCGTCTCTGAGGGGCAGTGCACGTCGTTGTGAGGAAACGGACAGCCTCTGTTTCCTTACAACGACGTGGATCGTCTACATTTTTTTTAGAACTCATTGTCATTTACCATACATACTTTTACAACAACATTTGTTGTAAAGGCATGCGTGGTAAATGACCATGCGTTCTAAAAAAATGCGTAGTAATGACTTTGCGATGTACATCGCATGCGTGGTAATGCATGTGTTGTAATGGTATCGCGAAGTAAAAAAGTCATTGTAACAGCTGTTTACCGATCGAAGCCCCTACACTACCCAAACACCACTGCACTACCCTAAACCCTAAAACACTACCCCCAGCAGTACCCCCTACACTACCCAAACACCACTGCACTACCCTAAACCCTACCCCCAACAGTACCCCCTACACTACCCAAACACCATTGCACTACCCTAAACCCTAAAACACTACCCCCAGCAGTGACCTCCTACACTACCCAAACACCACTGCACTACCCTAAACCCTAAACCACTACCCCCAGCACGTACCCCCTACACTACCCAAACACCACTGCACTACCCTAAACCCTAAAACACTACCCCCAGCACGACCCCCTACACTACCCAAACACCACTGCACTGACCCTAAACCCTAAAACACTACCCCCAGCACGACTCCCTACAATACCCAAACACCACTGCACTACCCTAAACCCTAAATCTACCCCCAGCACGACTCCCTATACTACCCAAACACCACTGCACTACCCTAAACCCTAAATCTACCCCCAGCACGACCCCCTACACTACCCAAACACCACTGCACTACCCTAAACCCTAAATCTACCATCAGCACAACCCCTACACTACCCAAACACCACTGCACTACCCTAAACCCTAAAACACTATCCCCAGCACGACCCCCTACACTACACAAACACCACTGCACTACCCTAAACCCTAAAACACTACCCCCAGCACGACCCCCTACACTACACAAACACCACTGCACTGCCCTAAACCCTAAAACACTACCCCAGCATGACCCCCTACACTACACAAACACCACTGCACTACCCTAAACCCTAAATCTACCCCAAGCATGATCCCGCTACACTACACAAACATCACTGCACTACCCTAAACCCTAAAACACTACCCCCAGCACGACCCCTACGCTACACAAACACCACTGCACTACCCTAAACCCTAAAACACTACCCCCAGCACGACCCCCTACACTACACAAACACCACTGCACTACCCTAAACCCTAAAACACTACCCTCAGCATGACCCCCTACACTACCCAAACACCACTGCACTACCCTAAACCCTAGAAATGTAACCACCACCCCATGCCCAATACCCCTTTCCTCTCACTCCTCATGGTTCCTCTCTCCTTGTGGTTCCTGCTTCATGTCGTCTCTGAGGGGCGGTGCATGTCATTGTGAGGAAACGGAACAGCCTCTGTTTCCTTACAACGACGTGGATCGTCTACATTTTTTTAGAACTCATGGTCATTTACCATACATACCTTTACAACAAAATTTGTTGTAAAGGCATGCGTGGTAAATGACCATGCGTTCTAAAAAAATGCGTAGTAATGACTTCGCGATGTACAACGCATGCGTGGTAATGCATGCGTTGTAATGGTATCGCGAAGTAAAAAAGTCATTGTAACAGCTGCTTACCGATCGAAGCTGGCCCCTGTTCTTCAGTGAGTCATTTATTTGATAAATTAGGAGGAAGGAATGTGTTTTTTTTACCGAAAAGTGCATTCCCGGCTGTTGTATTGTGAAAGTGTCCGCGTGGCCTGGTTTCACTTCCGATGAGAGAGTGGAAGAGTCTGTTTGGATCTAAAGGGTTTCTGCTGTTGGACGGGGCCGGCGCAACACGTCATCAGAAAACACAGCTAATGGAAAGCGGTGTCCCCGAAGTGTGGAGCAGTGCCATGAGAGGTCAATGAGTGTGCGTCCCACCGCAGTATGACCGTACCGCGTGACCCATGTGCCGCCTCCAGTGTACGGAAGGCAGAAGCGGCATCCATCGCAGGTCCTCTTGAAGGCCGTTGTAGCACTAATTCTACATTTTGGAACTAGGGCATTTTAACCTCGTTGTTCCTGCCAGATACAAAGAGAAGATCCTGTGTTATTCAGTGCCCTTGTTACCTTTTCTGTGGGCAGTGGTGCTTGTCACTTTGTTGCCCCGCCGGTGCCCACGACTGGGCTCCCCACCTCGTGTGCCATCTGCAGGGCCTCTGCCCTCGGATCACTGGTTTCGGTTTCTGGAGTGGCAACATAAACAGTTGCTCCCAAAGGACTAGCCTGAACACTTAGGTGAATATCCCCTGCGCCAGCATTCCGCGGAAATTCTTTCCTAGCTCTCCCACGTCGACGACGATGTCATAATAGCACGGCTCCGCTCGCGACACCGTGTGACGTCATAGGAGCCATAAGAGGACCTCGTCAGCGTGCTGACGTCAGTTCCACCCATTTTTTCCGTGCCACCGAGGTAAACAGGTGGACCGACACATTTTCACATGTATACATAGTATACTAAATATATTAAAAAAAGAATGAATATAGTTTTCCTAACTAAAAATGATTCACAATTTTTTAAAATATATATATATATATATATATATATATATATATATATATATATATATATATATATAATATATAAATTAAAAACCATCGGATTGAGGTACATTAGACTTACAAATTTTCATTTAAAAAACCTTTGAAATTCACTGGAAAAACCATAGGTGATGTCACTGACCATGTCATGAATGATGCAATATGTGACGTCATCAGCAGTGCATTGCGGGCGCGAGTTATAGTTAGCTGAACTAACTATAATGCCGGAATTTCTATGGTTTTGTACGAGTGAAATGTCCAACTAACTATAACGTTCCTGAAACCTATGGTTTTTTCAGTTAATTTCTATGGTTTTTTAAATGCTAATTTCTAACTATAACGTGCCTGAAACCAATGATTTTTCAGTGAATTTCTATAGGTTTTATACATATATATATATGTATATAAATATATATCCTGTAAATCTTCTTGCAGACAAATCTGGGCACAGACTCCGTAAGTGCAGTTTATTTCATTGTCAACATCATGTCCATGACACGTTTCGACCAAAACGTTGGCTTTAATCACATACGCGCTACAGGCTAAAACTTTTATTTTTATATTCAACACTTGATAAAATGCTTAATGATGGTAACTGACAACAGGCTATTCAGTTGTATTGCTTGTGTTGTAGAAAGGAAAACAGACATATGTAAAACAATTTATATACATATAAATATGAAACAGCACAAAGTTAACATGTTGTATATTGCTCAGTCAACAACTTAATGATATGGCAAATACAGATAATTAATAATGCAGTCTACAAGTCAAGATTACATATATATATATATATATATATATATATATATATATATATATATAGTTAAAATTCCACAAAGTGGTTCCTTCCGGGATCGAGCCCGCTGCCAGGTGGTGCGTAATCCCGGTGGAACCACCGCCGGGTTTAGTAATGCTTGCAACAGTTCAAAGTGAAGACGCACACTCGAAAGTTCCTTAACGTCAAGCAGATGGTTTATTCCCTCACAGCGTTACGCGTTTCGCCAAACAAAATTGGCTTGATCAATTTTGTTTGGCGAAACGCGTAACGCTGTGAGGTAATAAACCGTCTGCTTGACGTTAAGGAACTTTCGAGTGTGTCTTCACTTTGAACTGTTGCAAGCATATATATATATATATATATATATATATATATATATATATATATATATATATGTATGTATTACCTACTGGCGGTCGCCAGTAGGTAGTTATAGTTAGGACCTATTTTCCATAGGAAATTCACAACATTCTATTCCCAATAACTTTGGCGCCGGTCGACGAATGTTCGCAAAATTTTCAAAACTCGTGGGGCGCTCCGGTCCGCTCCTATCTTGAGAGTTTCGGGGTGATTCGGCAAGCGGGGTCCGAGAAAAAAGGGGGGTCCCAAAACGTGTTTTCTCCATGTTATTTTCCATAGGAAACTTTAGACAAAGCTACAGCCCGAACTGCTGAACGGAATTACACCAAATTTTGCAAAAAGGTAGCCCTTGGTTCAGAAAGAGCCCTTTTTGTTAAATGGTGTAAATCCGTTCAGTAGTTGCTGAGAAATTCAAAAAATAAGAGTCAAAAAATCAATTTCCCATAGGGAACTTTGTGCAAGGCTATAGCGGAAACTACTGAACGGATTTACCCCAAATTTGGCATAAAGGTACTGCTTGGCTCAGAAAGCGACCTTTTAAAAAATGGTGTAAATCCGTTCAGTAGTTTTTTAAATATTAAAGGAAAAATAAATTTATATATCTGGGCGGAGCCTAACCACACATGTAATCGTGAGATCTGATTGGCTGTCAGCACTTCATCCAAGAAGTGTTGGCAGCCATCTTGGGACCAATATACATGATAGCACCCCAATGAAATGCACTGTAGTGAATAGAAGATTTTGAGGGTCACCAAAAGGAGAACTATAAAGGGTGATAACAGACTTTAGTTACATTAGAATTCATTTGTTGATGGTACCATACTAATTTTAGGAATTGTGGTGTGTTCTAGGGTGATTTTACCCTGTGAAAAACCTTCTGCTGGGATTTCATGAATCATGTTTGAGAGAAACCATTTTCTCATGCTTGTCCCACAGAGGTTTGGAAGGTGCTCCAGAAGCTAAAATGAGAGCATATTTTCTGTAAATTCACATTATCTTTCTCAGTCATGTGAGAATGAAGTCTGACATTCTCAGTAAAACATGTAAATCCAACAAGGGCAGAGACTGTCAGTTGATTCCTTTGTGTTCTACTGCAGCTTCCCAGAGTGTTCTTAAGAACAACTAGAGCATTAACAACCTTACCTATGACAAAAGTATGGCACACCTGAAGCCATCTTGATTGGAATAAACTGGTAACACTTAAAACATTTAATTTAAAAAGGAACAAAATGATGGGGTTCATGTTGTCTTAGAAATTATGGTTAGTGCTGTAGAAAGAAAAATTAGGACATGTTTTAAGTGAGATCTCAAATATCTTCCTGTTATATTTCAACAGGAGCAGCCTGCCAGTTTATTCCTTTGTGTTCTACTGCAGCTTCCCAGAGTGTTCTAAAGAACAACTAGAGCGCTAACAGCCTTACCTATGACAAAAGTATGGCACACCTGAAGCCATCTTGATTGGAATAAACTGGTAACACTTAAAACATTTAATTTAAAAAGGAACAAAATGATGGGGTTCATTTTGTCATAGAAATTATGGTTAGTGCTGTAGAAAGAAAAATTAGGACATGTTTTAAGTGAGATCTCAAATATCTTCCTGTTATATTTCAACAGGAGCAGCCTGCCAGTTGATTCCTTTGTGTTCTACTGCAGCTTCCCAGAGTGTTCTAAAGAACAACTAGAGCGCTAACAGTCTTACTTATGAAACAATTATGGCACACCTGAAGCCATCTTGATTGGAATAAACCGGTAACACTTAAAACATTTAATTTAAAAAGGAACAAAATGAGGGGGTTCATTTTGTCATAGAAATTATGGTTAGTGCTGTAGAAAGAAAAATTAGGAAATGTTTTAAGTGAGATTACAAATATCTTCCTGTTATATTTCAATAGGAGCAGCCTGCCAGTTGATTCCTTTGTGTTCTACTGCAGCTTCCCAGAGTGTTCTAAAGAACAACTAGAGCGCTAACAGTCTTACTTATGACAAAATGATGGCACACCTGAAGCCATCTTGATTGAATAAACCGGTAACACTTAAAACATTTAATTTAAAAAGGAAAAAAATGAGGGGGTTCATTTTGCCATAGAAATTATGGTTAGTTCTGCAGAAAGAAAAATTAGGGCATGTTTTAAGTGAGATCTCAAATCCTCTTCTATTTCATTAGAAAATTCTGACATGCAGACTGAAACAATCACTTTCAATACCAGCAGTAGACTTCCAGTTAACTCCAAGGTGAGCAGTAGCTTTACTACAGTGATCTAATGAGCAACTAGAGTGCTAACATTCTGAATTTATGGCAAATGTGTGACACATCTGAATGCCTTCTTGATGGAATCAAAGTAAAAAACTGAAAGCATTTCCTACTGAGGAGACTGCAGTAAATGAGGAAATTAGGAAACTTCATAACAAATAAGTATCCCAAGATGGCCACCAGAGAAAAAAGAGCCCAAATGTAGCACAAATATCACCCACATGTAGCCCACATATAGCCCAATGACAGAAGTGTGGAAAACACTTTTTATTTTTAGTTTTTTTGCAGTTTTATATAGTGCAGACTGGTCAGGTATTGGAGCGTTGCATCTTACTTGGACCCCTTATTGCGTATTTTGCACGAAGTACAAGAGATTGATCTTGCGAAACATTGAACTTTACTATTCTGTTAACCTGAAGTTGCTCTGAACCGGGCTTTGTAACACCCGTTTTTACCTACTGGTTTTAATTAATTCTCACTGTATTGTATTAAGAAAGAGGATTTACTGTTTTTATGTACACTTTTATGATCTATGCTTCTAAATTAGATCGAATAAAGTTTAATGAATGTAATTGAAGTCTCCCAAGATGGCCACCAGAGAAAAATGAGCCCAAATGTAGCACAAATATCACCCAGATGTAGCCCACGTATAGCCCAATGACAGAAGTGTGGAAAACACTTTTTATCCTTTGTTTTTTTGCAGTTTTATATGGTGCAGGCTGGTCAGATATTGGAGTGCATTACATAAGCATTGGTTACTTCATACAAGGACAAACTCATTTTGGTTGTAGGCATGGGGAGATTAAGTGATTTGACCAGAATCACAGAATGACGAGCTGAAGCAGAAACTCCAACTTGGTAACACCACATTTTCTCCCCTAAGCGTAACATTTAATCAAGTGGTCAACTGGAGAAAAAACATAGAGATAACAAATAATTCAAAAGTGCTTTGTCGCTATTTGAGAACTGCTTGGCTCAGAAAGCGACCTTTTTAAAAATGGTGTAAATCCGTTCGGTAGTTGCTGAGAAATTGTAAAAAAACAAATATCGATATCTAGAGGCGCGGTGGATCCGCGAACCCTCCCGACCATGAGCTTCATTTTAATTGGCTGCCAACACTCCAAACAAGGAAGTATTGGCACCCATCTTGTGACTCGGTAGAACCGAGTCACAAGAAAACAGGGAAACAAAGGTGAAAAAGAAGAAAAGGGGGCAGGGTAGAAACACCCTGACCCCCTAGGCCTGCTCAGGGGGTCCCACAAGGACCCCCAGGGCCAAAAAAAGCATTTTGTTAAAATTCGCGCTGGGGTCGCGAATCCCGCCGAAAAGTAAAAAAAAATGAAGCGCGGGATACCGTGTTTCATTTAATTGAGACCCCCGGGTGGGCCAGGTCCCGGGGGCATTGCCAACAAATATATGCAGGGCCCGCGGGGGCCCCCACAGCCCCGGGGACCGCCACCTCCCGGGCTTGTTTTTTTAATGTTTGGGGGGCCTCCAAGGTCCCCCCAAGCCCCGGGGACCGCCACCGCCAGGGCTTTTATCAAATAGGGACCCTCAGGATTCAAGGGGAATTAATCCTCCAACTTACCCTGAGCACTACTGATGCAGTCCAGCCATCGCCCTGTCACTACCCATGCACTCCTCCAATCAACCAGCGAGCACCATGTACTTATCCAATCACTCCGCCAAAACACAAGCACTTATAAATTCACCATCCACTCTCCTTGCAGTACTCTAATCATCCAGTCAGTACCCATGTACTCTTCCAATGACCCAGGCACTAACTCATGGCAAATACAGAGGAGGTCATGCTAATCACAGGGGTACCCCAACGCATAGTGTTCCCTAGTGTATGTAGGTGTTTTCACTGTATTCTAAGTGTCTTTTACCACCAGAGACAGAGTCAGTTACCACCAGTACCCATCAGCAAAAAGTTGGGGGCACAGGAGTACTTTCTACTCCTCTGTTGGTTCTTTCTGCACATCTCTTCCTTCTTCTTGCACTTTTCTTCGTCTTTCTGGACTTCTGTTGCCTCTTTCTGCATTTGTCTTCCTTCTTTCTGCGCTTTTCTTCTTCTTTCTTCACATGTCCTACCTCTGTAGGCATAGTTAGAAACTAGCATTTAAAAACCTTTGAAATTCACTTAAAAAACCATAGGTTTCAGGCATGTTATAGTTAGAAATTAGCATTTAAAAACCTTTGAAATTCACTGAAAAAACCATAGGTTTCAGGCACGTTATAGTTAGAAATTAGCATTTAAAAAACCTTAGAAATTCACTGAAAAAACCATAGGTTTTATGGAAAGTTATAGTTAGTTGGACATTTCACTCGTACAAAACCAGAGAAATTCCCTGTTATAGTTAGTTCAGCTAACTATAACTCGCGCCCCGCAATGCACTGCTGATGACGTCACATATGACATCACTCATGACATGGTCAGTGACATCACTGATGACATCACTGATGACATCATCCATGTGATAATTTGATGCATCATCTCACACCCTAATGTAACCTTTGATACACCAACTCTAAATAACAGACTGCCATTCTCAAAACCATAGACACTCCAGCAGCAATAACTACATACCCACTCACTGATTCTTAGGTCTAAACACATATCCACTCA